>ML777589.1:399692-416356 GCA_009831015.1 Picea engelmannii | reverse complement strand
CTCCTAATTTAGAGCCTAAGATACGACACCTCTCTAGAGTCATATCTTTTACAACAATAATGTATCTCTAAAAGTCTACATTTATTTATCAAATATTCTAGATTATTAATTTAATATTCTAAATTAATAATCTTTTTATTCTAACTTTATAAACTATGATAATTGTGCATACTGATCTAGTTGGACCAACTAAAACAGAGGGCTTAAAAGGTGAGAAATACTTCATGTTATTAGTTAATGATTATATAAGAATGACTGCAGTTTGCTTTCTCAAAAATAAATCTGAAGATTTTGAAAACTTCAAGATCTACAAGGAAATGGTTGAAAATTAAATGGATTCAAAAATCAAATTCTTGAGATCTGATAATGGACGAGTTCACCTTAAAGGAATTTATGGACTACTACAACAATCATGGAATAAAAAGGCAATTCTTCATTGCTAGGACACATCAATAGAATGGAGTTGTTGAAAGAAAGAATATGATAGTACAGGAAATGGCTCGAACAATGTTAATGTATTCTGAATTGATAGATATTTTTTGGACACAGGCAGTGCATACAATAGTTCACATTCAAAACATATTAATGCTCAGAAACAACACTGAAAAAAATCCTTATGAACGATGGAAAAGAAGACCAGAAAATGTAAAGAACTTCATAGTTTTTGGAAGCAAATGCTATATCAAAAGAGAAGATGGTGGAATGGGAAAATTTGACTCTCGTGTGGACAAAGGATTACTTGTTGGTTATTCAAGTACAAGGAAAGCATACAAGTGTTACAATCTAAGATTGAACAAATTTGTGGAAAGAATCAATGTAACAATTGATGAAACAGGTAGACCATAATCAAAGGAAGAAAATGAATCGATGAAACAACCCTTAGAAGAAGAAGCAGAGGATGAAAAATAAGTATAAGAGGAAGATGAAGAGAATCCAACAGAAGAAGAAGAGCAAGTTCAACAAGTGTCTCCAAAGAAACCCAGTATACGAGTACAGAAGAATCATCCTTTGGATCATATTATCAGAAACAAAGATGTAGGAGTTGAGACTAGAAGAAGAATCCATTCACCAGAACAAACACACCTAACACTCTTATCTACAATTGAACAAAACTGTTTTGAAGAAGCCAGCAAGGATGAATCTTGGAATAAGGCCATGGATGAAGAATTGGATCAAATAGAAAAAAATGACACTTGGGAATTGGTTTCAAGACCAAAGAATAAGAATGTGATCGGCACAAAGTGGGTCTTCTGGAATAAATTCAATAAAGATGGACAAGTTACAAGGAACAATGATAGATTGGTATGTAAAGGATATGCACATGTTGAAGGAATCGACTTTGAAGAGACATTTGACCCAATTGCTAGAATGGAAGAAATCCATTTTATTTTAGCTTATACATGATCCAAAAATATTAAAATGTATCAAATGGATGTAAAATCATCTTTTCTGAATGGGGAACTTGAAGAATAAGTCTACATTGAACAACCAGAAGGATTTTAGTTGTCAGAAAATGCAAATTATGTGTGTAAATTACAGAAGGCCTTGTATAGTCTAAAACAAGATCCTAGAGCATGGTACTCTAGACTGGATAAGTATCTGCAGCAGGAAGGGTTTAGAAAAGGAAGTGTAGACAACAACCTCTAAATCAAGGTAAGTCAAGGTAATATTTTATTAATTGAAGTTTATGTTGATGACAGGTTAAGTCAGAAATTTGCAAAAGATATGCAGAATGAATTTGAAATGTCATTACTTGGAGAACTATCCTTTTTTCTGAGACTTCAGATACACCAAAGAAATCAAGGAATTTGTATTTCTCAAAACAAGTATATCAAAGAATTGCTAAAAAGGTTCAGTATGGAATATTGCAAACAAGTTATCACTCTGATGCAAACTAGTTGCAGGTTGAGCAGAGATGACGATTCGAAGTCAATAGATCAGAGGCAATATAGGTCAATTATTGGCATCCTACTATATGTGACAACATCCAGACCAGATGTAATGCAGGCAGTTGGACAGGTGGCGTGATTTCAAGTAGCACCAAAGGAATCACATGTATTAGCATTGAACAGGATTTTCAGATATCTCAAAGGAACAAAAGAGTTTGGATTATGGTATCCAAAAGGAAAGGATCTATCACTTATTGCCTACACAGATGCAGATTAGGTAGGTTGTATTGATGAACGACAAAGCACCAGTGGAGAAACATTCTACTTGGGTGAGTGTTTAGTATCATATCTAAGCAATAAACAATCATCAGTATCCTTATCTACAGTCGAGGCAAAGTACATTGCAACAACATCATGTTGTACATAGGTTCTTTGGATGAAACAAAATCTGACAGATATACAGGTTGAGTATGATGAGCCCATTCCAATCTATTGTGATAATACAAGCACCATTGGTATGTCAAATAATCTGGTGATGTACTCCAAGACGAAGCACATTCCAATCAAGTATCACTTTTTACGGTAATAGGTTGCAAAAAAGAACATCAGAGTTGAGTATGTGGAAACAAAAGAACAAGTGGAAGACATCTTTATAAAACCACTTCCACAAGAATCCTTTGAGTATCTTCTTCAGAGAATCAAAGTTATTTCTACTCCAAAATGAATGCTTTTGAATGCTTATCTTATATGTCTTAGTTGTACAAAAGGAAGCACCATAAGAAGATAGTTCATTCAGTGAGAGTAGCCTCAGATGGAAAGATACCTTTGTCATTGATGACAAAGGGGGAGATATTTATCAGATGCAGAGGATAGAGGCATGGTTCCAGGGGGAGCCGATTTATCAGATGCATAGGAAAAAGACATGGTTCTAGGGGGAGCATGAGGGATATGATTTCCGTATTGCATCAGAGTGTTGAAATCAATGCCAAAGGGGGATATTGTTGATTAAGGTTGGTTGTCATTGATGTTAACCCTTGAAGAAAGCCCCATAGAAAAAAGGTTGGGTAATGGACCCAAGATTGTTTGATGTAAAGATGATTCATTATTTTCTTGTCATGGTTGATAATAAGTAGAAATGGATGAACTCCAAAGTGGTCCCCTTATGGTGAAAACCCTCACGGGAAGATGATTTGTGGATTGAGTTATGCTAGAAGTATGGTTAGAGAAACCATCCTTATTTGTGGAATAATGAGATGAAGTTCAGTGAATTTTTCACTGAAATTATCCTATATGGATATTTCTTTTCATGGCATTTTCGGTGGTATGTGGAACGTCACATAACTCCTCGCGTTTAGAGAGTTATGTCCATGAGAAGTTGGAGAACCCAGGTTTGGGTAATGGACCCAAGTTTGTTTGATGAATAATGGTATGAGTTTTCATATATTTGTAGGTAATAATAATCTATATGGATGGTACATGTCATTCCTTTTCTGGTGTTATGTGGAACATCACATAACTCCTCACGTTTTGAGAGTTATGGCGTTACGAAGTTGGAGGACCCTATTATGTCATCTAGAAGCCCCAAAAGGTCAAAGTAGTCAAAGTGGTTTAAGAGATTTTAGAAGGTAAATAATAAAGTGAATTGATGAATGTACTATAATTCAAGGTGAATACAAAATAAATTATTTAAATAATAAATTTAATGGAGAAATTAGAAGTGGGTTAACCCTAAAATAAGGAAAGTGGGCAAAGTGAACTAGAAGATGTTTTTAAGGAAGTTACTTGGAGAGTATAAATAAGAGGCAAGGCTCTCTCATTTTAGAAACACTTAGCATATTGAATACCTATAGGTTTTTGAGGTAACCAAAGGATATATAAGCCTAATTTTTTAGGGAAGGTGAAGAAAAAAAGGACGAAATTCAATGAAGGATAAATTATTTTGATGATGCTTTCTAAGGTATGTTATTTACAGGTCATCTCACCATTTTCTCAATAATGTTTTTTATAGAATGATTCAGATAGTGAAATTTTTATGCCATTGAGGAAACATATCCAAGTATATATGGTAAACAATTCATCTCGTGGTTCATTTTATTTTTGGAGTTACACTCCGTGGAAAATGGGGTTTATGGCTAGTCCTGAAACTAGCCAAAAATAGGTGTTTCGGGTAAAAATGTCATAACTTCTTCATAAAATATCCAAATTTAGTAATACCAAATGTTTTGGTTATATTACAGTATGTATTATGTTGTGTAAAAGTTTCATATCAATTCAACAAATATTCTGTGTGGGGCATGCTCTACAAGTTCGCTCTCTAGAATAAGCCATAATTTAGCAAGGAATGCCATTTTTGCTATAACTACTTTTCTGAGAGGTTCCAAGTAGTGAAACCTAGAGTAATTTTATAAAACAGACTGAAGAACATTGTGTATCAATTTCAGATATTAATTCATTATAGCTACAAATTTATGATTATTTCAAGTTAGGATTGTTGACTAATCCAAAACTAGTCATGTGAGACTAAAGAAAAGTTTGATGTAAATGCTAGTCTCTTGTTGTTTAAAGTTAAGGATGGTTTGTAGGTATGTGATCATACACACCAGGTATATTACAGATTTATAAATCATATTTGGATGATGAAATTGATGAGGTACAAGTTGGGTACATGGTTCAGGAAAGTAGTTGATGAGTTGGCACATACATGAGGTGTATAGTTGATGATGTTGGTACATATTGATGAGTCATAGTTTATAAGTAGTTGACACATGATTGGTACATACTTGGTACATGGTTGGTTGCACTTGTTTATGGTACAGGTTGATTACAGATTGTTTGCTACATGTTGCTGCATGGTTTATGCACGTGTTTATGGTACAGGTTGGTGCATGGTTGATGCACTTGTTTATGGTACAGGTTGATGCATGGTTCAAGTTTATTGATACAGGTTTACAATGGTATACCTCACAGTGATAGTGTGACAGTGGTTCCATCATTCTACTTCTACATCAGGGTGGTTGGACGAGGCAAGGACAGGTGGTTGTAGCCACCTTTTGATTGTAGCCGAAGAACATAGGGGGTTGTAGCCTCCTTCTGGTTGTAGCCAAATAATTGGGGAGTTGGAGCTTCCCTCAGGTTGTAGCTTGAGAAACTAGGGGGTTGGATCCTCCTTCCAGTTGCAGATGGAAAAAAAATGAAGTTGGTGCTTCCAATGAATGTAATTCTTCAGGACATATGTGAAAAATTATTGTGTGGTTTTCTCCTGATTTGGGTTTCCACGTAAAACACTGGTGTTGTGAGTGGGAAATCCCCCTATAGACTAGTACTTAGGGTTTTATCATGCATGCATAAAATACCTAAAGACTCCTACTTTTTACCATCATCCCAAACCTAATCCCCATGATTCTTAAGAAAATACACATTTAAGAAGATCAATTGAACATACCTTATTTCCGATGTTTTTTGTCGATCCCTCTTCACGTTTGGTCTCTCTTTGATTGCAAATATCTTCCCAAGGCTGACCTACATTCACAAAAGAAAAGCAAAGAAATCCACATGCATTTGATCTATGGATTAATGGGTTAGATATTTAATCAACATGTATGCAATAAACAATGAAAACCTCATATGGTGAGATGGGAAAAGTACTTCTTTATTATTAACTTAACTAAAGCAACTTACAATGATGAAGGCAGCCACTGCTCCATGAACATGGTATTGGGCTCCTCTTTTACTATGCACCAACTGCTAACAAACTTGCTTCTCTTCTTTGTTGAAATCACAAAAGGGTTGAAGAATCTTCAGCAAAGGGGAATACAAATTCGGGTAGAGTTTCTTTACTATAATTTTTCCTCCTTTCAAATGGGACCCCTACCCATTCTTTTATAGGCTAGAAGGAGCTAGGTATTTATTCAAGTGACTGGCCATGCATGGTTGAAAGGTTTAGTTAACTCACCCAAAATTGTGTGTTACGTCATCAACTTTCCATTTTTCGTGCTTTTGTAGGTACACGCGGGCTGTAGTGGGTTAGCCAGAGTGTACACATGGATTGTAGTGGAGAAGGGTGTTTGGGCCTTTACAAAGGGTGTTTTTAAGAAGAGTTGTTCAGTACTAGCTTGGCAAATAAGGAATATGAGATGGCCTGATGTCAGGTAATTATGTCTGGTGAAAATTAGGGTTATAACAAATGCACCCTAATGTCTGAGGTCAGAAGAGCATCTGATGGCAAAAATACATTATCAATATTTATCAACATACCAAACCAGTGAGCCCAAGGACTAGAATTCGGGAGGTGCCATCTGCAAAATAAAAATTGTCTCACCGAGGTGGGCATACCCATGCTCAGGATGAAATAAAATCATGGCTACCAATCAAATACACTATAGATCCATGTCATATAACTATATAAAGTGTAGCTGTGAGCAATACACAGCGGATCTACATCTCAAAATAAAAAAGATATACATGTATAGTATCCATCTTCTAGAAGATGATAAGGCCTACTGGCTGGAGATGAGGTCTTCAGAGCTCGAGCAACAACTTCAAAATATTCAAAACTTGGGTAGGAGTGTAATATGAGTGTACAAATTCACTACCCAGAGGTCTTCGACGACTCGTTAGTCATGGACTAGAGGATCTTGATGATCAGACTGGAGGCTTCATTGATTTCAAACAAAGACTTGATTGGACGTTCGGGATGGCCGGGCATGAGGGAAAGAGACAAACTGCAGAGGGGTTGACTCAGGCTTGGTAAAAAATTCCCTTGGACAGTAGCACGACAAGTGACGAGACTCACGCAACATGGCATTGCCATAAGTTCATGATGCAGGAGGCAACGCAAACTCTCCATATGTTTGGAAGAATAACCAAATGGAGGAGGACACAACTCTATGTAGCGAGAATAGCTTCCTAAGGTCATATTAAATCCCAGATCTTGAAGAACAAATGAAAGGATTTGTTTTTTCCAAGGGTGACTCAATGTGCTGCCAATAAAAAGAAAATATTTTTCCCTTCCTCTTTTTGGGGTATATTTGATTTTTTTTTTGTCTTTTTCAATAATTTTGGAAATTTTGAAAAAGAATAAAAGAATGTTACGTTACAAAGGAGGAACGAGTGTCGCAAACATACTAGTTCTAGGTGCAAGGACAAGACTGATGTTCAGAGCAATGACATTTGGAAAAATCCCTCCCAGGGCCAAAGGCGTCAAGATGCAAAGGAAAAGTGCTACAGGGATTGTGTATAAGGCATGCTTTAGATGGTTCAGTTGAGAGAAACATAGAGCTGGAATTAGGCCAAATACGTAGGTATGCAAACACGGTTAACAAAAAACACAATGGTAACATCCTTCGATGTACTTTTAACGAGCCTAGAGAAAGTAAGCTCGGTGGTTTTTCATATTTAGAGAGTTTGAAAAAACGTAAAAGGAGACTCCGCTAGGGTACCTCTATCGAAGATAGTCTAGTCGGCTCGAAAAAGGGGTAAACTAGCACCGACCAGACGTCTATTCAAAACCATTTTAACGAGTGTGATAAAGACAAGGTCACTTGGCAATTTTTTCATTTTTAAGGAGTCTGAAAAAAACTTAACTATGGACTCTGTCAGGAATGTTCTTCTGGAGCATTTTAACGAGTGTGAAATAATAAGGTCACTCGGTGATCTTTTCAATTCTAGGGAGTCTGAAAAGAGCTTAACTATGGACTCCGTAAAGGATGTTCTTCTTGGCCATTTAACGAGTGTGAAGAAACAAATTCACTCGACGATCTTTTCAATTTTAGGGAGTCTAAAAAGAGCTTAACTATGGACTCCGTAAAGGATGTTCTTCTTGGCCATTTAACGAGTGTGAAGAAAAAAGGTCACTCTGCGATCTTTTCAATTTTAGGGAGTCTGAAAAGAGCTTAACTATGGAATCTGTGGGGGTTCCTTTTTCGTAAATTTAGTCCCTGAGGCCCGAAAAAGGGGTAACATTATACCTGGGGATACTCTTCTAGAGAATTGAAGTTCCTAGAGTATACCTTTGTTCGTACAGTTGACCATCCGGACCGAAAAAGGGGTAAACTACTGTCGAATAGACGTGCCTTCAAATTTCAGTTTAACAAGCGTGAAAGACAACAAGATCGCTTGGCAATATTTTCATATTTACAGGGTATGAAAAGGGATTAAGAGAAGACACATGGGGGCTATGACTCATCTATGAAACTGGTTCAGGTAGAGCCCATTTCTAGGCTCAGACCAAGAGTCTCTTCGATAGTCAACTTGGAAAGTCTCCCAAAAGGGAAGAAAACACAACCTATGGTGTAAGTCCTCCCGCGATATAGAAACCGTAGTCATGGCTTCAAGGATAGCCTCATCTGAAGGCAATTCAAAATCTGATAAATAACACAAACAAGGGTCGACGGTCCCAAAGGGTGAAGTAAACTGACCATACTCCATATGACGATGGAGGTTTTGGCCAGGACAGGCAGAGTCTATCAGCAAAGAATCACTAGCACGAGGGCTTGAGGATCTACAAACAACGAGATCAAACTCAGAAGGATACTCAAGCCCACTTGGACAAAGAGAGGGAAGCAAGGGTTCCCATGCCCCCATTGGATAAACCAATGGATCAATTGTTGAGACCAAGTCTCGAGAGGGAAAACATGATTGCACAGGTTCCTACTCAGAAGAAATTGAACACCGAGGATAAGATGCCACATAATTAACCTGTGGCGGGGTGGAGTCTACACGAACACTAGGAACATATAAAGGGGCAACCTGAACTAACGATGAATTAGGATGGTGATTATCAGATGCCAGCTGGTCAATAGTGACAATGCTTCCATTGTGAGGTAAATGCATCACTCGAAAGAGTGTAGACACCACAACGTTCATAGCATATACATAATCACGCCCAAGAAGCATATTCAAATCTAACGGGCCTTGCACTACTATAAAGTCAACAAGGATAGTCTTCCCACCTAATGATATAGTTAACTGAGGAAGAACCCTCAAATATTCACTAGGTTGTCTATCAAAAGCCAACAGTTCATGCGAAGAAGACACAATCTCGGGAGATCCCAAGACTTTCCAAACCGAGGAGGATAAAATACTTGCAGAGACTCCTTCATCCACAATACATCAGTAATTTTTTGTTGAATTAACTTCAACCCTTATTTGAAAGGGTGCGGAGGAAGGAAGATGAGGCTCAACAAGGTCATTCCAATCAAAGGAAACCATCCTAGGGCTTGGGGGGGTGTGATCGGAATGAGTGGAATGCCCCCTTGTTTTGAAAATACTGAACCGGAAATCCTAAAAACATAGTCGGTAGACACGTCACTCCCCAAAATAAGAGTGGGATCATCTGATGACCACATCAACATGACCACTTTTGCAACCAATGGATGAATAGATTGCAAGACAACATGGTCTAAAGGCACCTCACCCCCCAAAAGAGGAGTGGGATCAGTCTATGACTGCATTGACATGACCACTTTCACAACTGATGGGTGAATAGGTTGTGGTACTACATGGTCTAAAGGAACCTCACCCCCCAAAAGAGGAGTGGGATCAGTCGATGACTGCGTCGACATGACCACTTTTGCAACTAATGGTTGAATAGGCTGCGAGGAAACCTTAGAAGACTCAGAATCAGAAGAGCTTGCAGACAGGGACCACAATATTTGTACCTCTGGTATGTCAGGGCACAAATGAGTAAGGTGATCTCCCTTACAAAGATTACAAGGGAACTTAGGCTTATGTCCTATCAGTCTAGGTTTCTCAACAGAATCAATGACCCCAACATGACTAGCAATGGATGGTTGCACATCTCCAACATGGCTTGTAGAGGTTGGTGATGGGTCGATAACATGACTTGTAGAGGCTACAGACCTATTGCCAATGTGACTAGAAAGGACTAGACTTTTTCCCCTAGCATGACTGGAAAAGGGTGTGTGTGTGCCCCCAGCATAACTTGCAGAGGATGAGTGTTGGTCTTCAATGTGACTTGCAGAGGTTTTCGACCGATCTCCAACATGACTCGCAGAGGTTGGTGATTTCTTCTTCCTATTCTTCCTCTTTCTATTTTTTTTAGACCTCTGGTTACTAATAATTATACTTTCACCAGAGGCGGGAGAAGGAGGAGTTAACTCTGCTGATGAAGAAACATCAACAGTGTGCTCATGACTTAAGGTGCTTAACTGAGAAGCATAAAGAGCATTAGGGACATTTGCAATGGTACCCAACCAAACCAGTAGTCCCACATTCAACCCAAGAATGTACAAAGCGAACATCAAAGGGAAACCAATGTTTTTGAAGAAGATAAAAGCACAAGAATCCCCTTGTGAAGGGATTCCTTGGTTGGTATGGTCGGGAAATTTAGCCATAAATATCTTATGCACAATTTCTCCCCTTGCAGGATCGTTAAAATCCATAAAAGTCTCACATACTGACTATGGCAGACCAGTGTTATCAAAACAACGCCTATAAAGAGGTGGCTCCATGTTCTTAACCAGAAGACTAAAAAGTCCTCGCGACCGTCGGAGTGGGTGGTCTACCACCCTAGGTCAGAGACCCAAAGAAATGGCTGACTAACTCACTATGGAAAACTAGGGAGCACAGTGCACACACTAGAAAAACTCCTAAAGGTAAATCAAGCAAATGAATAACTAGTTGGAAGAACAGTTACACCAACCAACACTAGAGAAACTTACCGGTGCAAGTGAAAATCGAATATGGAAGCACCCTCCGGGTATACTGTGCAAAGTGTGGCCCGATGTCTATCCAAGGTACCACGGTATACCCCCACAGTCACATGTGTAAGTCCTTAAAATAAAGGCAACTAGGTTTCCATCTCCTGAACAACTACCAGGCGAGTATAATCGACAGTCGGGTGGATCGCAATGAGCAGGGTATCAAGCCCGAAACCTATCAAGGGTATCGAAAGCAAGTGTTCTGGAAGACGACTGAGGACCTCGAATGGATTCGAGACCCACGAAGCTTCGTGGAAAATGTGATCAACGAAATCCCAAGACAATCCCTCTATATGCATTCCTCCGCTACCATTGGTCCAGCTTTGGAGGGGTTATCTCTGCTACCTTTCTGCATGTGACCTCGTGTTTATCCCCTGTGTTAGAAGGGGGTCCCGGATAACTTTCACATTTACTGGAATTAAACACTCCCTAACTCAGACTCTAATGTTTGATTTAATGGCCTTGAAGAGTTTCCTCTCCAACGTAATTCAAGGCCCTAACCCTAAACTAGTTGGTAGACCCTACAAACAGAAAAGGTCTAGTTGATTTTAATTAATCGTTATTTTTAGTGGTTGTTTTACTCAAAAGGGGTATTGTAGTGCAACTGATGTGGTTAAGATTCTTGCGAAAAATGATGAAACTTACATGAACAATGACAAAGAATGATTATCTTTCTTATTTTTCTTTTGAAATGATTTTAAGATTAGAAGAAAACACAACACTATGCTAATTTCTTTTTCTTTTTCAAATAACAATGGAAAGAAAATGCCAAGAAAGAAAGAGACCTAAAAACCTAAGTTTTTTTTTTATATTTTCTTCCAATCAAAGAAGAAATAACAAAAGATTCTAAAAGAGACTGATGAATGCATGATTCATGGCCCCCCCATTTTCAAAATGCAACTCATTTTTCTTAAAATTTCAAGCTAAAAATAAGTTTAAAAAGCTAGGAAACACAAAAAATCTCTCTTTCTTTAAAAAAAAAAAAAAAAAAAGACAAGAAAACTAACGTCAAACCAATGCTACACATTGTTATAACAGAGCATGGAAATGAATCAAAAAAACCCCTGAGAAGTCCTAGTTCTGACAGGGAAGAGGATGACTGCCTCTTTTTTTTAGAAACAATTCCTCAATTCAGGCACACTACTATCACTTTAGCAGCCAGCGTATGTGCATGGGTTGTCCAAAGGCAGGGCGCATATGCACACGTGCACCTCTGAAACTCCTCAAAAAATGAAAAACAAGCAATCAAGAACTGGCAGAGACTACTGGTATTGAGAACCAAAATCCCTTGAAGACCCAGAAACTTACTTTGACTGAAAGGAAATAAAAAATAAAAAAATTCAAGGAAAATTTCATAGAACAAATCTAATGTGAGGTGGTATCTAAGCCACAAACTGCAAAAACAGAGACCAGAATGAGTTCCAGAAAACCCCTGAGAAGGATCACTTCTGACAGGGAAGAGGATGACTACCTCTAAAAAAAAGAAATTTTGAACTCAAACACGCGACTGACACTTCATCATCTATCATGTGCACGTGGGTTGTGTGAAGATAGGGCACGTGTACATGCATGTAGGCCTTATACAGGTTGTGTTTACCTCTGTGACTTCTGCAAAAGAAAATGTAGCCAAGCAAATAAATCAAAGAGTACTGTTATGAAAGACCAGAATCCCTACTAGCTCAGACTCTTCCAGAAACTCAGAAAAAGGGTAATGAAACCAATTTAAACCTACCAAGTAGTATCCCCAGAAAACCTGAGAGATGACCCCAGTATGGTTGCCAATTCTGTTGTGAGTGGGAAATCCCCCTACATACTATCACTTAGGGTTTTATCATGCATGCAGAAAAGACCTAAAGATTCCTACTTTTTACCATCATCCCATACCTAATCCCCATTATTCTTAAACAAATACATAGTTAAGAAGATCAAGTGAACATACCTTATTTATGACGTTTGTTGTCGATCCCTCTTCACGCTTGGTCTCTCTTTGACTACAACTCTCCTCCCAAGGCTGACCTGCATTCACAAAATACAAACAAAGAACTCCACTTCCATTTGATCTACGGATTAATGGGTTAGAGATTTAATCAACATGTACGCAATAAATAATGAAAACCTCATATGGTGGGACAGGAAAAGTATTTCCTTATTATTAACTTCACTAAAGCAACTTACAATGATGAAGCCGACCATTGCTCCATGAATCTGGTCTTGGGCTCCTCTTTTACTATGCACCAACTTCTAACACACTCGCTTCTCTTCTTTGTTGAAATCACAAAAGGGTTGCAGAATCTTGGGCAAAGGGGAATACAAATTGCGGTAGAGTTTCTTTACTATGATTTTTCCTCCATTCAAATGGGATCCCTACCCCTTCTTTTATAGGCTAGAAGGAGTTAGGTATTTAGTCGAGTGACTAGCCATGCATGGTCAAAAGGTTTAGTTAACTTACCCAAAATTGTGTGTTCCATCAGCAACTTTCCATTTTTCGTGCTTTGGTAGGTACACGTGGGTTGTAGTGGGTCAGCGAGAGTGTACACGTGGACTATAGTGGAGTAGGGCACATGGGCCTTTAAAAATGGTTTTTTTAAGAATATTTGTTCAGCACTGGCTTGGCAAAGAAGGCATATGAGATGGCCTGATGTCAGGTAAGTATGTCTGGTGCAAATTAGGGTTATAACAACTGGTGTATTGTGTATGTGTGTGATTGTTCATTTCTTATTTCGCATTATTGGATAATAATTATACATTGATATAACACTTGTATTATTTGAAGAAAAAGTATTATAATTATGCTATCACTGATTCACCCCCGCTATCAGTAATCCAACAGTTAATTCCTTTAGGATTTTCATATTCTGGAGGTTACAAGTTTATAGATCAAGGTGGAGCACTGAAAATGTCCAAACACATCTTCGTGGTTATGAAGGCTACGAAAATTTGAAACCGTTACAAACTTGACGGAATCACTCAAGTAAATGAAACAACAGTGGAATCAGAGGAAGAAGATGAAACAAATTGTTTATGGCATAAACAACTGGGTCATATGAGAAAGAAAGGGCTAAAGGTATTGATGAACTGGAAGTTACTTCCAGATTTGAAATACTTGAATTTGAATTTCACAAAAATTGTATTTTTGGGAAGCAGTGTAGGAAAAAGTTAAAAAGACAGTCATATAAGTAAATGTGTTCTTGATTATATTAATTCATATGTCTGGGGGGCACCCCCTATAGTTTTGTTTGGAGGATCATTATATTTTGTAACATTTATAGATGATTACTCTAGAAAGGTGTTGGTCTATGTTATAAAGAGAAAAACTGATGTGTTTAATGTATTTAAACAATTTAGAGTTTTGGTTGAAAAGGGAAATGGTAGGCCAATCGAGTGTTTTAGAACAGATAATGGAGGTGAGTTCACATCCTTGGAATGTGAGAAATATTGCAACAAAACTGGAATGAGAAGGCACAAAATTGCGATATAAACTCCTCATCAAAATAGTGTGGAAGAATGCATGACCAAGACTCTTCTAGAGAGATCAAGGAGCATGCTCAGTAATGCTAGTTTACAACAAGATTTGTGAGAAAAAGTAGTCACTGTTTCTTTCTATTTGGTAAACCAGTCACCAACAGCTGCAATAGAGTGTAAAATTCCTAGAGAGGTATGGACCGGTCACCCTTGTGATTAATCAAAGTTGAAAATCTTTGGTTGTGATTTTTATGCACATATTCCCAAAGATCAACATTCAAAGTTAGACTCCAAGTCAAAGAAGTATGTTTTTGTTGGTTATGATGATGTAGTTAAGGGACATAGATTGTGGGATACTTGCAAAATCATCATTAGAAGATATGTAGTGTTTGATGAATCCCCTCTCCTAAAATTAGATGTTGTAGAAGTTAAAGTGAAATAGGAACAAGTACCACAACATCAGGGAATTTAGTTTTGGAGTCAGCGATCTAAAAAAACAAGGGAGAAAGAAGAAACTTGTAAAGAAGAATAATATGTGGAAACATTGCACCTCGCCCCAAGGAGATCTACATGGGATAGGAATCCTCCCAAGAGGTATGAAGATTATGTTTCATCTTTTTATTTGATTACTAATGATGGGCAACCTTCTTATGATCAGGAAGAAATGGAGGATGTTAAAAGTGTAAAATGAAAAATAGCCATGGAAGAAAAAATGGATGACTTGGTGAAGAAAAAAACATGGGACCTATTATAACTCCCTAAGGAAAAAATAATGGTTCGGTGCAAGTGGTTCTACAAATCGAAGAAGGGTATTGATGGTAAAAATGAAAAATATGTTAAAAAAACATGACCGCGGAGCAATAAAATAAAACAAATGTGGAAAAAAAAACACAAAAGATACACAATACAAGAGAGACACAGATTTACGTGGTTCACCCAGTGTGGGCTACGTCCACCAAATAAATTGTCAGGCCCTTCCTTTATTATTATCCAGCAAATCAAGGGATACAACCTACAACAAAACCCGTTGTAACTTCCTCTTCTTTGTCTCACAATCTCCTCTCTCAGAAATACAATATTCGCAATCCACCATAGCCGCAATACATTTCCCTCATAAAAGAGGGTTTCCTTCTAGGGAAAAAAACCCTAACATAATATCTACCATTAGATCTGCGACCTTATAATGAACGGTCCAGATTTACAATGAAATTACAATATACATTTACAAGGCAATTTTTCCTTCGGGGGCTTCGCCACCAAACCCCCGCTGGGGGCCCGCTTGCCCCCAGCTAGGGGGATATCCCCCCCAGAACCCGCAGAGGGGGTACCCCCCCTTTGCACTCCCCTGCGTGGAAGAGTGTACGTACTTCTCGGGTGTAAATACTTCATGGGGTATAAACATGGCTGAAAGCAAGGACCTCTGAATCAAGAAGATAATCAGGCTCCACAACCAACAATCTCCCACTTGGAGACTGATCTCAACAACTCCATAATTGTTGTATATGTTGGACTCTGAACCTTATTGGACCTAGAAAATTTCTCATCTTCATCTTCATTCTTGAAGACCAACTGAAACTAAGAAGGAATTCAGTTTCTCCCTGGTTACTCCCTTTGTTAACATGTCTGCAGGATTCTGGCTAGTATGTATCTTTTCCAACTTCAAATGTCCATATTCGAAGGTGGATCGTATGAAGTGGTACCTCAACTGTATATGCTTAGTCTTCGAATGGAAGGTTGAGTTCTTTGCAAGGTGAATGGCACTCTGACTGTCACATTACAACCTGTTGTTCTCCTGCTTCTTTCCCAATTCCTCCATAAACCTCTGTAACCAAATCATCTCTTTACTAGCCTCTGTAGCGGAAACATACTCTGCCTATGTTGTTGAAAGTGCAACAACCTTTTGCAATTTCGAAATCCAACTTACTGTTGTTCCACCTATAGTGAAAACATACCTTGTGGTGCTCCTCCTACTATCTTTATCACCTGCCATATCTGAATCAACATATCCCTGTAGAAAAGTGTCTGAACCTCCAAAACATAATGCATGAGTAGTAGTACCTCTCAAATATCTGAGAATCCACTTTACTTCTTCCCAATGTTCTTTACCTGGATTGTTCATATACCTGCTCACAACTCCCACTGCATGTGCAATATCTGGTCTTGTGCAAACCATTGCATACATCAAGATGCCAACTCCTGATGAATAAAGGTCCCTGGACATGTATTCTATCTCCTCCTATGTCTTGGGACACATTTTCTTAGTTAATTTGAAATGGTTGGCCAAAGGTGTACTAACTTATTTTGCATTCTGCATTCTAAACCTCTCCAACACCTTCTCTATGTACTCACCCTGAGACAATGTCAAATTGCAATTTTTTTTGTCTCTTGTTATTCTCATGCCAAGGATTTTCTTTGCAGCACCCAAATCCTTCATCACAAATGAATTGGCCAATTTCTTCTTGAGCACATTTATATCCTGCATATTAGACCTTGCAACAAGCATGTCATCTACATACAATAGCAAGATAATAAAGCTTCCATTTTCTATCTTTTTAAAATAAACACAGTGATCAGAATGACATCTACTATAACC
>ML777589.1:355333-385617 GCA_009831015.1 Picea engelmannii | reverse complement strand
AAGGGAAAATGCAACTTCTTTTCTCAGGAAAAGTTCTTCTCCCTTCTCTCTTCAGGAACTCAGGCCACTGACCCCTCTGAAGGCAACATATAGGTTTACATCATTAACGGTCATAGGGATGACAAAAATAATGTGTAACAGAGGATATATGGATATATGAACTTTGAGAGGATATATGGACCATTGATCTGTTATGATCGGAGGAAATCCAGAAGGATATATAGATCATTGACCTCCTACCAAAGGGATTAAGAGAGTGACATTGATATTTCCATGTGTCAAGCAAGGATTGTTCCATGTGTCATGATGACCTGACACCTATTGGAGAGAATCCATATGAAAAAAATGATACGTGTCAGGTGGCGATGGTGCCACGTTTCCAGCGTAGATTGTGCCACATGTCAAGGTGGCTCGAGGTCCTTGAGATATAACCTCGTGTTGAGTTATGTATGCTACGTATCATCCCAGGTGGTATGAAGTAGCAGGATCACATATCAGGACAACTAGGCAACTAGAGTTTCCATCTGGGGGACACGTATCATCAATGGAATGGTCGAAGAGACATGAGTGGTCCCCGAAGGACCCAAAATACTTTGTAGTGTAGACCCCAAGTTGGATGGCTAAATCAGGACACGGTTAGATCTTGAATTATCATCAAATTTTGAAGGGTTGGAAAGGCTATGTGTTGTCCAAGAATTCCAACGACGATAAAGGAATTGATGAAATGATGATAGTCATTGATATGTTGTTGGGAGAGAGATATATTCATTGTTGATTGTTGAGAGATTATTCCAAGAGTAGATGAAGAAAAATGACATCATGATGACATGTGGGTTCTAGCATGGTAGCCAATGTGTCAAAGTGGTGATGGGTATCACTACGTAATTAGTCGATGAGGAAAGGTGGGTCCCATTAGACAAGAAGGTCCTATGGGCCTTTGTTTTATTTCTCAAACCATTAGATATGTGGACTAGTGGATCCAAACTGTTGATCCAGGCACAATATCATCGAGGTTCAGGGGGGGACATGTTAGGATCTGTTATGAAACACCGATGAAGATGAGAGGAGGAAATATCTAGACCGTTGGTTGGCACAGGGTGGTGATTCAATCTTGACCGTCATATTGAGAAACATCAGATGGGAGGACAGTTAATAGTCACGTATGTTAGAGTCATTGACTCACTTAGGGTCATTGGATGATCGATGTTAGGACCATCAGATCTAATATGGCTCTGATTAATGAATCAATTTCAAAAATTTTGGTTGGGGTGTTGATGATAACCCCCATGTTAGTTGGGATCACCGATGTAACCAAATACACAATATTCACGACCCAAGGATGGTTTGATCTGGTGTAGTCCTGATACAGGATCATTGTCAAAACTTTTAGTGTTGGGGTTTTTGAGGCTCCTTGAGAGTAAAACCCTGACGACGAAAAAGATAAATCAAGGGATTGGGCACATGATCTTAATGTTCTCATTGGAAAATTCCACATCATATGGCACTATTATTAAGAGACCACATGGATTCAACATGGAAGTGAGGTGCCCTTAGGCCAATGGAGGCCCGAGAACTTTGATAAGCCATAAATTTTGATCTCGATATCGGTTTGGAGCATGCTGACAACCATTGGAAATATCTTGATGAATAGAAGAAAATGGTTCCTTTGAGAAGAGTTATTGAGATTATTGATAAAAAAATGAAATTTTAATACACCATCTCTTAAAAGGGTACTTAGGGGGTTGGGTTTGTTACAAAGTGTTATCAGAGAAGGATACAACACTAGGCCTAGATGGGATGAAGAACATTCATAAAGGGATGGAATATCAAGGCTAAGATGAGACTATTATAAAAATAAAAAATTGCATTCAAAGTTTGTTATGTATCCTCACTAACTCCTTGAGAAGGAGGACTGCAAATTGGAAATTTTGTTTGGAAACTCCTCCACTAGAAAGATACATGTTTATTTCAGTAGAAGGCATATTTTTTCTTTGTTGGAATGATAACTACTCCAGTCTCCTATATGAATGGGAATATGTTGGTAAGCATTAATAGTAAGACCTGAATGTGAATTACAGAGTTGGATAAACCATGTTATAAAGTTGCATGAGACCCAAGAATGGTGACTGTGTATGTAAGGACTAAGACCCTTATGGAAAATGTCCTTGAGCTTAAAGGAAATTAGTATGGATTAATAGAATCTTTAATAGTAACAATTACTACTTTGATAAAATACTAAACCTTGTATATATGTATAATTCCTCATGATCAGAGGACTAATGGAAAACATGTAAGATTTTCTTACTTGAACTGTAATAAATGGAATTTGGTGCTAGATTTATCTAGTTAAGAAAACGAGAAAGATTCCTTGGACTGTTGGTAATCCTCATAAAGGAGGAGAAATGTTGTAAACATATGAGCTAGTTTATAAGCTCATGGTTGTGTTAAGAAGATTGTATATGAAGATATGTCTATGTGTATGAATGAAAAGGAAGGCAGTTGAAATACATATGTACTGAGGGAATTTGTGGAATGATTGGTACACAAGGATATGTTGGAATGCATATGGAAAATGTTTAACATGCATGTAGGCTTATTATCATGTGGCTCGTAATGATCTGATAATACCAACATACGTAAAATGTTGATGATATGACCTTATGAAGATAAGGTTGAGACAATTAATGAAAGTTCGATTAACAAAGTGTTGGAGCATTTCTATCTGACCAATGCATCATACTGGGATCCAAAGGTGGATGGTAGCTATATAAGTATGGCTTGGTATCCTCAGCTAGCAGTAAAAGGGAATTTAGGAAAGCTTTTCCTTTGCAGAGGTCCGATGACTAAGAATGGTTTGAGGCATGAAGAGGAACTAGATTGGTTGTCTTGTTTCCTTGGGCACTATTGCGATTTCCCATATTGTATTTCCAGGTTATGGAGTACTAGCATAGAAGTTGAGGCAACAATGTTTTCTTTCTTGGGTGTTGTCATGTAGAAAGGAAAACATAATCATCAATATGTTTGCGAGACTTTCCATGTGAATGATTGTAATCTTTCAACATAGAGGGAAGCATAGTGTTTAGTATTCCTATGAGAATTTTCATAAGAATGGTTGTAAGATCTTTGGGAGGAAGGATATGGAAGTTTTAAATGTCCATGTGTGTGAATGACATAGAAAAAGGTGCAAGCTGTGAACTTTCATGCTGGATATTTATCTATGTTGTATACGCTTGAGTGCATGAATTGAACATGTTATAAGGTTGCTCGGTATGAAGTCTGATATTAAGACTAAATAGATATGAAAATGTGCAACTGATGCACATGTATGATGAATGAGTATGTGTATGTGTATACTAAAGGTATGATATGATTGCATAAATAAGTGAAATGTAAGGCAATAATTTCACTTTCCAAGATTGAATCAATAACATGGATGCATGGCTAACTCTATTTTCAAGAGTGATAATTGTTTTGTTTTTAATAATAGCTTGAGGAGGATATGTTTCATTTCTTTAGGAAATGCTAGTAAAAATTGTTGAAGCAGTAAAGGAGCAAGGATGATTTGTCATGAATAGGTGGAAATATGATTGTTCCTTTGAGACAGTTCATGTAAACGATAAGGAAAAAATCATGGGAGAAATTATTTAAACCAACATGCAATGTTGAAATTGTAAAATGTGTTAGTGATGGAAACAAACAATATGCTAATGCATGTGGTTAAATGCATAAAAGAATAGTTGAATACAAAATGATAAAAATAATGTGCATATGTGAATGCAAGTTGATGAAATATATGCACATGTATAATATGAATGCATAATAAGAATGCATGCCTATTCGTTACGGAATATTGAATGAACCTATGAAATGATGAGACTCAGGATGACTCGGGATTGAGACCATTTCAAGAAAATATGGATATGCAATAATGAGTTGCATGTTGAGACAGTCCCAGGTCAAGGAACTGTGTAATGAACTATGCCATGAGTGATAAATTGTGAAGCAAGAAATGCAGAGAGAAAATAATAGAACAAAAAACAGTATATTAGAATATATGAAGAAGAGTACAATGAGAAGAGTTAATGAAGAAGATACCATGCAAAGGGAAATAGCTGAGCTAAATAGGCTCAAGAAAATCAAGAATAGAAAGTACAATTGGCCAGGATAGCTGGCAGTGTACAGTCAGCCTGTTGAGGTTACATTATATTTAACACTCCCTCTTAAAATCAACAGTTACAATCATCGGCACTGATTATGCCTAAGTGTTTCCTCTGAAAATAAAAAATCGATTTTCCCAGTGGCTTTGTAAAGATATCAGCAAGCTGATCTCGAGAACCACAGAATTGTAGTACAATATCACCATTATTGACTAGCTTGTGTATGAAATGAAAACGAGTGTCAATGTGTTTGCTTTTCTTGTGAAACACATGATTTCCGGATAGAGCAATTGTTGATGTATTATCACAAAAAATAGGAGTTGGATCCTTTTATGTATGTGACATATCTTTCAATATTCTTCTCATCCACACAGCTTGACAGGAAGCTGAGGTAGCAGCAACATACTCTGCCTCTGCAGAAGATATTGAAAAAATTGGTTGCTTCTTTGATGCCCATGAGATTAGGTTTGAGCCCAGGTGAAAAACATGTCTAGATGTGCTTTTCCTGTCATCTAGGTTACCTGTAAAATCACTGTCTGTGTAACTAGAAAGTTGATTATTATCAGATTTAGTGTACCATAAGCCGAAATTGAGAGTTCCTGCTACATATCTCAGAATTTGTTTCGCCATTTTCCAATGAGAATCTTTGGGGGATTCCATGAATCTAGAAATAAGGTTGACTGCATACATAATGTCAGGCCTAGTTGCTGTAAGATACAACAAACTGCCTACTAAAATTTTGTATAGAGTAGAGTCCACTATAGGACCTTCATCATTCTTGCTCAATTTTGTGCCTAGGGGTATAGGGGTTTCTGCTGGATTGCATCCTTCCATGCGAAATCTTTTGAGGATGTCTGCTGCATACTTTTGCTGACAGACAAAAATGCCTTTGGCTGATTGATGAACCTCAATCCCTAAAAAATATTTCATTATGCCAAGATCTGTCATCTCAAACTCAGATTGCATGGCATGTTTAAAAAATTTTAACTCAAGATTTCCCGTATAGATCATGTCATCAACATATAAACATACAATCAAAATTTAAACGTGATGATCTATTTTGGTGTAAAGAGTTGGCTCATTTTGGCTTCTGCTGAAACCACTTTTGATCAGATAAGTTTCAATTCTACTGTACCAAGCTCTTAGAGCTTGCTTTAAGCCATACAAGGCTTTCTTCAACCAATATACTTTGGCTGGGTGCTCTTGGACTTCAGATCCAGGTGGCTGATCGACATAAACTTCTTCTTATAGGAAACCATTCAGGAATGTTGACTTGACATCCATATGCTATACTTGCCATTTGTGTTGTGTTGTTATGTCCAATAGAGTCCTTACAGTGTCTAATATTGCTACTAGAGAAAAAGTTTCACCATAATCAGTACCAGGTTGTTGTGAGAATCCTTTGGCAACAAGTCTTACCTTGTGTTTTTCAATCTTCCCTTTTTCATTGAGTTTAGTTTTGTAAACCCACTTGACACCAATACTCTTCTTGTGACTTGGAAAATCAACAAGATCCCATGTCTTGTTCTTCTCAATGGAGTCAATTTCTTGATTCATGTCTTGAACCCAATGTGGCTCCTTAGCTGCTTCCTTAAAGGATGTAGGTTGACATGACATTAAAGAAAAAAGGTTGTGTTTTTCAAAGTCATCCAACTGCTGATGGATTTCTCTCAAACTTCGAGTGAAAATACATTAAAGCACTCAGGTCAGATGGAGGAGGAGAATACAAATCCAAGTGAAAATACATTTCTCACTTCTATCATCCAATTTCTTCCTTAATTCGGAAGGTATGTGAGTGTATGCTATGCATCCAAATGTCCTTAGATGCGCTACATTTAGCTTTGTCCCACTCCATGCTTCTTGAGGAACTTTCATCTTTAGACTAGTGGTTGGAGATCTATTCAGGAGATAAACTGAGCATGCTACTGCTTCAGCCCAAAACCTATTTGACAAACTTTTCTCTTTGAGAAGTGTTCATGCCATATTCATTATTGTCTGATTTTTCCTGTCAGCCACTCCATTCTGTTGTGGAGTATACCTGGCTGTTGTTTGCATAGTAATGCCTTGTAATTTGCATAAATTTGCAAATTCTCTGGATTTTTATTCTCCTCCTCCATCTGACCCGAGTGCTTTGATATATTTGCCACTCTATTTTTCAGCTTCTGCCTTGAATTCTTTGAATTTTTCAAAAGTTTCAGACTTGTGTCTGAGAAAATAGATCCATATTTTTCTGTTGAAATCATCAATAAATGTTAGAAAGTAAAAGCTACCACCTATTGACTCTATTTGCATTGGTCCACATAGGTTAGTGTGAACAAGTTAAAGATGATATTTGGCTTGATTGGAAGACTGTGGAAAACTAGTTCTCTTATGTTTTCCAAGTATGCAAGACTCACATGGGGGAATTTTCTCTTTAAATATAGGAAGAGCTTTGACCATGGAGTTCTTTTGAAGAAGACTTAGACTCTGAAATGGTAGGTGTCAAAATCTTTTATGCCAAACAATTGTTTCATTCAGGGTAGATGCACTCTGTGCATATGGTTGAATCAGATTTGTAGTTCTGAGGGTAAGGGTAAACATCCTATTCGGAGTCATATAGATTTCAGAAATCAATTTTCTGCTTGGGATTTTGTCATATATCTTGCAAGATGCTCCCTCAAAAAGTACCTTATAGCCATGTTCAATGAGCTATCCTACACTTAGCAAATTATGTTTCAGATTTGGAACATGATAGACATTGTTTATGTCTTTCTTTACATTATGTTTAGTAAGAATAGGAACAATTCTTTTTCCTTGAACTTTGACTAAGTAATCATTTCCAAGTGTAATATCAGATGAGATTGAAGAATCAATGCACGAAAGTAAATCTTTGTTACCTGTCATGTGATTGTTGCATCCACTGTCTAGCAACCAGAGATCTTTAGGTTGTTGTTCAATGTTGAGACATGAAAGAAACATACCTCCTGAGTTGTCTCCCGTGTGATTTGACACATGTGCTCTACCTGAGAGATGATCTTCTTGCTTCTTCCTGCATTCAGATTCATAGTGCCCATACTTTTTGCATTAATAGCATTGTATGCTTGTTTTGTCATTTGATCTTCTCCCTCTGCCTCTTTGAGGCTGAAAATTCTGAGGTTGATTTTGTTGCTGATGTCTTTGACCTTGGAAATTTTGATTCGGATATTGTTGTCTGTTACCTCCACTGGAGTGAGGGTTACTTTGATTGCTCCCTCTTCCTTGGAGACCTCTGCTTCTTCCTCTGCCTCTCCCTTTGCTAAAGGAGAATTGAGTTTTGAAAGTATTGGAGATTGACTCATCTGTGAGATGCAGTCTGGTCTCATGTGTCACCAGAGAACCAATTAGTTCATCTGTTGAAAAACTTGACAGATCCTTGGATTCAAGGATTGTTGTTACAACCATTTCAAATTTCTTTGGTAAACTTCTGAGGATTTTCTCAACAATGCGTTGATAAGTGATGGTTTCACCAGTCAATCTGATCTGGTTCACGATGCCCATGACTCTGGTCATGAACTGATCCACATTTTTGGACTATGTCATCCTTAGAGTCTCGAATTGCGTCCGCAAGGTCTGCAGTTTAATTGTTTTGACCCTGTCATTTCCTTGGTAGGAAGATTTAAGGATGTCCCAGGCCTGTTTTGAAGTACCAGCGCCTGTGATTTTTGAAAAAATCGAGTCATCCATAGAATTTTGAATCCAAAACTTAGCTTTATTTTCTTTGTTTCTTTGTGTTGCTTGAGCAATTTTCTGCTAATTTGTCATGGAAGAAAGGTTTGTTGGATCTGGTTCCACATATCCATGATCCACTGGATCCCAACACTCTTGTGCTTGCAAGAAATATTTAATCCGAAGAGACTAGAACTCGTAGTTCTTTCCAAGAAGAATCGGACCCTGAGTTGGTCCTAAATTTCTAGATGACGCCATATATATATATATATATATATATATATATATATATATATATATTTATATTAAAAAAAAATGAACAAAACATAAACAAAATTCTTACTTACCTGTCTCCTACGTTTAATTTGCAGTGACTTCAGAACTCTGCGTTCAAGGTTTCACGAGTTTTTGGTTTCGTGAATCTGACGTCGGGACCTCGTTATACGAGTCCTCCGATCTCTTGTCTCTCCAACCTCCGATCGTCGAAACGTCGATTTGCCGATGGCCGAAGAGATCTTATCGGCCTTGAGTTTGGCCTTAGTCACTGTGCAATGTGACCACAAGCCTTGATCTTAAAGCCCTACGGGCTTTTCCGGTTCTTTGTCTTTCAATTTGTCGAAATGCCGAGATTTGCCTTTGGACAATTCAACGGTCTATATCTTCCTGTGATCTGATGTTCTAGATCCTATCGGGATTTCGCAATTCATTATTTTGCGAGTTTAGAACTCTTGTCCCAGAGTTTTCGAAACCACGAACTCTGAAATATTGATTTGTGAAATGTCGATGGCGCTTTCCTTTCGGGACATTCCCTGAAGGCCTTGATTATTGCCACACATTCCCTTACGATGCATGGTCCTCATCGTTTCATGATTTCGCAACTTGCGACTCCAAATCCTCTGTCAACTTGAAACCCCGGTAGCCGAGATGTCGACGGTTTCCTCGATCTCCACCACGTGTCCGAACGAATGGACGGCTGTGACCTTTTCGAGATTTCGGGACTTTCGCTGTGGAGTGTCGTGACCTTTCGTCAACTAGACCTCTAATATCCCGAACTCTGAAATGTCGAAATGATGGCACTTGGATCTACTGCCACCTGTCCTCTGAGATGGATGGCTCACAATCCTCTCGGGATTTCGCGATTTGTGATGTCGAGATTTCTCATATCAGAGTTTTTGGAGAGCAGTCTCCTTTGTTCGTCCAACTCCCGATCCCCAATTCTGCGATGGGATAATATCGATGGCTTGCGATCTATTGCGATCCAACGGTCCAGAATGACTCGTGATTTCGCGATTCACGAATTCTCACGATAGTCTTTTGACCTTTACACCTTGCGAGTCAGCGAAATGCCGAGATCTCGCCATGTGTCTCTTGATGGATGGTCCAAATGATGTCGGGATTTTGTGACTTCTCAAAATGAAATTTCTCCTGTGCACTCCCGAGGACTAAACCTCATGCACTTTCTCACTGATCCAACGGCTGTTGATTCTCTGCGCAAGATCTAATGGATGAAATTATTTTTCCTTTTCTACGCTCTCTTTGTCCCTTCTGAACTGGATTTCTGCCTCAGATATTTTCGGGGGATGAATCTTACGGCCACGACGGTTGTTCTTTGAACCTGAGATGCATTCTTTACTGCGTTTGTAAGGATTTTCTTCTGCAGAAGAAAGATTCGTGAATATTTCAAAGATTTGAAAGAAATACACAGATTCTTTAAAGCTTGGCATTGTCTACTGCAGTCTTTAATAGATTTGAACGATTTCCAAAATGCTTTAAACGATGCTGCCTTCTGCAGCAATCTTTCACAAATTTGAACGAATTCCGTGAAATCTTCAACGTTTCTTCCTTCTGAAGCTCTTCTTCGTGAATTCTTTGATGATTCTTGAAAATTACAAGAATCTTTAAAGTTTCTTCTTCTGCACTCTCTTCTTCCTCGATCTTTCGAGCGTTGTATGCTCTGCTTTGAAACGCGAGCTTCTTACAATGATCTTTTGACCGTATGAGCGGACAACTTCCTCGTGGAAGTTTCCCACGAGTATCTTTCAAGAGTATGACGAACAACTCTCCAATCCTTGTGAAAAGTCTGTGTCGAATGCTCTCAAGATCCGTGTAAGCTCTGCGCTATTTTGAGGATCGTGTTTCTCTCCAGCCTGTGTGAAGAGGCTTACTATTGTAGCTCTAATACCATGATAAATTGTGAAGCAAGAAATGCAGAGAGAAAAGAATAGAACAAAAAATAGTATATTAGAATATATGAAGAAGAGTACAATGAGAAGAGCTAATGAAGAAGATACTATGCAAAGGGAAATAGCTAAGCTAAATAGGCTCAAGCAAATCAAGAATAGAAAGTACAGCTGGCCAGGACAGCTGGTAGTGTACAGTCAGCCTGTTAAGGTTACATTATATTTAACAATGAGAACATAGCTATAACCTTAATGACTGTTGAGAGTTGGGTAGCGGGCTGCAAGGCATGTTTATATAAGAATCTTGGATCACATTATAAAATATAATGCATGCATAGGGAACATGAAAATGAAGTTAACCAATCTGATTAGAAAATGTGCAGAATACATTGGTTCACGATTAAATCGTGAACCAAAATCTTGTTGTTGTATCATTTTGATTTACCATAGAAAGTCAAGATGAAACTTGGTTGAAATTGCTCAAAGAATAGAGTAAGAAAATCCCAAAAGGAATAGATTGCTTAGCGGTCGTGTTGTAATGAGTTGGCCAAGCCCCTATAATGTAATAATGGAAATTGATTTATAGTGGAATGAGAAAATGACTAAACAAATGCGACTTCCTTCCTTTCGTGCCCTATGAATTCGAGTTTGGTCGATCTATGATAAAATGATCAGGTTCAAATTCCGCGCAGGAGTTCAATTGTTATTTTTTGTATGCGGGTCTTTGGTTCTGTCACATTAGGATTAGGATGGATGAAAAACCATATAACATATATCATATAGAATATAATCAAATCGATATTGTGCATATAGTGAGTGAAAAATCTGGGGACTACTGATTGACCCAGTGCTTTGTGACTACTTCCTGGATCACTTGCTTATCTGTGGTGTTTGAACATCACTTCGATGGTACAATGGCATGATGGGCGGTCTCGAAAATCTCTCAAGTTCATATTTCCAAACCATTTTCTTCAATTACGTAAAGAAGGTCTAAGGAGACCTAAAGTTTCATGATAAATATCCATACCCAATACCATTTACAATCCTATGTAGATCTTAATAATGCATGGCACACCATCCACACAATGGTAGGTGAGAAAGACATCGACTGATTCCCATTTCCAAATGATGGAATGCTATTGACTTTGAATCTTTCCATGCTACTACCGAAGGAAGGTGAAAGATGAATCACCCCCAGTCGAATTCTTAGCAACCCCCAACTGATCTTAAATATGTCAAAAATGGACATTCTAGCAAGCGGGTATTAGAATCCCTAGAATTCACTGCGATATAGTGGATAGAAACCTCCCGAGCATGCAAAAATGAGTATATAAGTATAATTCCTCCCACTCAAGGTCGAATGACCCATATTACAGATCCCTCTATAATATAATAATATGCACCTATTCCCCTCTGTTGCGATGTGGGTGGCTAGGCGGCTCACTATTCTACCTGAGAAATTCACATCATAGATCAACTTCACTATCTATGTAAAATATGACCTATTCGCCTCTTCAGGCTTCTCCTCATTCCAGTCCACTTTCACAGATTCACTTAGTATGTGATCCTCTCTCTTCCATCTAAGTGAGGATTCTAGTTGATTCTACGAGTAATAGGAGTTGAGATCCCAGTCAAAACTTTCCAGCATCCGGAAATTTGTCTATTTTTTTTTCGATATGCAAATCCTGCAAATGGTCATACATTGGGATTGAATAGATGGTCATAGTTTCAACTTGAATAATAAAGTCACAATCAAGTACATCATAATTCATAAAGTGATGATATCGGATCTGATCATCATTGAATTGGTAAATTAATTCTTCATCGGCCCGAACTAATGAAGCGTTATCCAGTTCATGTCACAGGGAGGGAATTTACAACCGGATCCAGCGCTTCTGGTGCAATGGAGAGTCAACATGGCACAATAGAGCTACTTTTCCATTACCTTTGATTGATTAAATATGGGACCTTTGATTAATCAAGTATAGGGGAACCAATGTTGATCAGTCGGACCTTGTTTCCTTCACATATGGATTATCCATATATAACCTGGTAAAGGTCTATACATAAGATCTGCTTAATACAACTTTTTCCACCGATCGTTTGCACTACATATAGGGTAATGAATTTTGGATTCACAAATGCAACTGATAGACCACCTTCTCTCAGATCATTATGTATTTATTAGGAACTTTTAGGAACACTATATAATCTAGGTCGTAGTTTACTTGTGTTAGCGTCAAAAGTCACTCCTGGATTGCTTGCAGGAGAAGAGCCCAACGCCCATCATTTTTATGTCACGATAGATTTTAATGGGTGATCAAATGGGTAGAGACTCGAGGAGATATCACTCTAGCTCAGGGACTGGGTCTAGTATGCAAGGAACAAAGGAGGTCTTGATCTAACTTCAGTCAATGAGTTTCTTAAAAGATGAACATGTGGAAGACTTGGTGAGAAGAGTGAGCAAACTACCTTAGGCAACAGGCCTTTCAACAGTTTGTAGAGGAAAAACTCTAAATGCAAGATCCTCTTGGTTCAGAGTTTCGGGTAACTGAAGGGGTGACTTGACTGGATCCTCCAATTCCAATCCATTCAGCGCTAATAAAAACATAGAGATCGATTAGAAACAATGTGACTGTTACAGTGATCCTATAACAGTCACAACTCGACTGGATCCTCCAATTCTGAGTTGTTCTAATACAATATGAACAAAGACATGGAAAGAAGATGACATTCATAAGGTAATAAGTCTCAAGAGTCCATGCATAACCAGAATAACAGTGCTTCATTAAAGTCTTACAATCGGGAGCCCTGCTCAACCATCAATGCCTTTACAAAATATAAAGACTAAGTTTATATAACCAGAAACATTCACCTAATAGAGGTGTGCTCAGTCTTTCAAGGCTTGGTGTCCCTTCAGCTGAATTCAAACAGATATTCTTTGTCAGATGCCACCTTAACTAAGCATGGCTCCTGTAAGGGGAGTAGTTGAGCCATTAAGAGCTGAGTTAGCATGTGCAGACCTCCTCTGGCTAGTCGAGGACTCGACATGGATTCTTTGGAAAAATGGGTACACAGGACCCTCTCAAATAGACCACTTTCCAGACTCTCCATACCTTACACTTAATGCATGAGGAGAGGTTTCAACCACCCCTTCTCACCTTCATTTACTTGAAGCAAAAACCAAGCTTGAGGTTGAATCAAATGGCATCTGGAGATCGTGATGAACCTTTTGGCGACTAGACCCGACACCTTTGGCCCCCTCGGCACAGATCTTTATATGTCCAAAGTGACCACGGGCTGTGACCCTGCGTTTATTCTTGAAGACTCTTTCGACGATCGGGAATATGATGGAACTGCTCCTTGCGCCTCGAAATCACGATGGGAGAAAAGGCGAGGAGCCTAATCGTGCGCCATGTGTCTCCTGTGGATGGACGGTTGAGATTGATCCATGATACTACGGGCCTGACTTTGGGCACTTTCGGAGCTTTGGGGTTTGGGGTTTCAAGATGTAGAATGACATGGAACTCTCACCCTTCGAACTCCCAAATGTCGAAACGTCGACGTGACTAGATCTTGCGCCACGCGTCCTTTGGGATGGACGACTGCCATCCATTCCTGCACATAATATGGGCGCTATCCATTGCGCTAATCTCGGCACAAATCCTCTAACCGTGATTTCCCACCATTCGTCGATCTTATCTTATGGATGAATCTGGACCGTCGTCAATATAATTTTTCCCGCTTACTCGCTTGGAAGCTTGAAACGAGATTTTTCCGTGTTGCGCTCGGGTGCTTCACATGCAACTTGTAGACTTGGATACTCTTGTGCTCAGGACAAGAAATGTTACTAAAATTAGGCTCCATGTGGGATAGAGTCATCCCTGTGATGCTCTAAGGACTCATTTTGCAGCTCCATTGCCTTGCTTGTTGGGCTATGGGGTCATTTATTTAAAACTAAAAGCTGAAAAGAAAAAGAATATTTACAACTGCGAAAGAGCCATGTGCGGATCAAGAGAAAAATCTTTTTAGGAAATGACCATTCACAGGGCCATTACAAACTTCTTGATCCTTCAAATCTCGTACCCTGTAGGTGTTATTCGAGAATACTTCGGATACTTTGAAAGGCCCGATCCACAGGACTTCAAATTTTTCATGCTTGCCTTTGTCTTGTTTAGGAGCATCCCATTTCAATATTAGGTATCCTATCTGAAACTCTTCCTTCTTGGCCTTCTTATCAAAAACCTGCTTGACCCTTTGTTGATGGTCTTGAATTATGCCCGTTACCTACTCCCTGGCCTGCTGGACTTCCACTAGCTGATGAATTCTTCTAATCATGTCATCAGGCTCCTCTTGATCATCCTGGAGGAATTTTGCTACAGGGATGGCTAAATGAGAAGGAAAAACAACCTCTGTTCCATAGACTAATTGGAAAGGAGAGATGCCTATAGATCTCTTCAAGGTCACTCGATCAGCCCATACAAAAAATTTCAATCTTGAATGCCAGGCCTTCTTGTTGTCTTCCAACAGTCTTTTGATGATCCTTATCAGGTTTTTGTTGGAGGACTCTGCTAAACCATTTCCCTGGGGATAGTATGGGGTGGAGTGAATCAGTTTGATCCTGAATTTCTCACAGAACTTGGCTGACGGCTCAGCCCTGAAAGAGGTTGTGTTATCAGTGACAATCTTACTTGGGTAGTTGAATCTTGTGATGAGGTCTTCCAGGAATCCGATTATTACCTTGTGGGAAGCACTCCTGGTGGGAATAGCTTCAATCCACTTGGTAAAGAAATCTGTAGCAGTCAGGATCCATCTGTGTTGCCCACTCGAAGCGGGGTGGATTTCTCCAATGAAATCTAGGCTCCATTGCTGAAAAGGTCCTGAAACAACCACAGGATTTAACGACAGAGACTTGAGCTGTTGTTTTCCTACAAATCTTTGACATTTGGTGCAAGCTCTGACCCTCCTGTAGACGTCAATGAACAAGGTGGGCCAGTAATACCCATCTCGGAGAATTTTGTGGGTTGTGGCCTTCCAGAAATGGTGCCCTCCACATAGGCTACTATGAAATTCAACCATGATCCTGTCAGCCTCTTGCGGATCCATGCATTTTAATAGCACCCCTAAGGGGTCTTTCCAGTATAAAATTTGATCGACAAGGCAGTATCTGACTGTCATGAGCTTCAGAGCTCTTTCTTTGTTTCTTTGCAGGCCGTCTGGAGGCCGCAACTCTTGCAGAAAGTATATGGCATCCTTATACTAGGGACATCGAGCCAATGGGGGCTCCCTTTGAGGGTCTATTTTAGACAGCCGACCCTGCTGAATTCCTGAGCATTCGTTGATGAAACTTACCCCCAAGGCTTGGCAATTGGCTTTAGCCAATATATTGGCTAAACCTTGACCTTTGATCAATTTGGTAGGATTTATTTCCAGGTCAAATTCCAGAATCTTGGCTATCCACTTACTCCTTCTCCCGTCTATGTCAGGCTAAATAAGAATGTCTTTAACAACAGCTGAGGGGACATAAGCAATGATTTTTGACTGTAGGACATAGATTCTAAATTCCTTAAGAGCCTTTACCAGGGCATAGGCCTACTTCTCAATAGCATCATACCTGACTTTGGCATCCCTTAATGCTCGGCTGAAATTGGCAATAGGCTGTTCTAGCCCGCCCTTGTTTGTCTATAGTAAAACAGCAGCCACCGTGTCAGGTGAGGCAAAAGAGAAAATAAGGAAATCCTTTGAGTAATCAGGATTGACAAGCACATGAGCTTCAGTCAGGGCATTCTTTATCTGCTCAAAGGAATTTCGCGATTCAGAAGTCCACCTCACCTCATTTCCTTTCCTTAACATGGTTGTTATAAGTTTTACCTCCTTAGCAAAGTTAGGCACAAACCTCCTTAGAAAATTAATCTTACCAAGGAAAGATTGGACCTCTTTCTTGGACCTCGGAATTGATAAGGCTTGTATTGCCTCAACTCTGCTAGGATCGATCTTGACTCCTTCCACTGATACTATGTGGCCTAGTAACTTTCCCTCCTGCATGGAAAACAAAGATTTCTTGGGGTTTAATGAAATTCCAAAACTCCTGCATTTCAAGAAAACCTTCCTGAGATGACAACAATGTTCCTTATCAGATCTCGAAAATACTATGATGTCATCTAGATAGACGACCACAAATTTATCCTTTTCCCCAATGAAAGCTATGTCCATGGCACATTGAAACGTTGCCCCTGCATTCATTAATCCAAACAGCATCTTGGCATACATGAATGTGCCCCATGGGGTGGTAAATGTTGTCTTTTCCCTATCCTCAGGCAGAACAGAGACTTGATTGTAGCCAGAGAAACCATCGATCATGGACATCCTGGATGCTCCTATTACCCTTTGCAGTATATGTTCCATCTTGGGTAAGGGGTAGTTATCCTTCTGCGAGCTCCTATTCAGGTTTCTAAAGTCTACACAGAGTCTGATTTCTCCATTCTTTTTCCTCACTGGTACCAAGTTGGCCACCCACTTTGAATATCTCAATGGTACGATGATTTGGGCTTGTAGCATCTTCTTCACTTCCTTCTCCATAATAGGCAGCAGCATAGGATTGATCTGTCTTAGCTTTTTCCTAAATGGATTTGCCTCCTTTTTCAACGAGATTTTATGCTCAATGAAGGAAGTGCCATATGTTTTGAGATCTCCATAGGTCCAGGCAAAAATATCAACAAATTCCCTCAAAAGTCCAGCATATTCAGACCTCTGCTTTTTTGTCAGACTTCTTGACAATTTGACAAACTTGGGCTCACTCTCAGCGCCAATGTTGCACTGAATAGTACCAGTGTCATCCTCTGAGATTTCCCCTTTTAATGACACATCATTTCTATCAAAAAGCCTTTCCAAAGGAACCAGTCCCCTTGGAATGTGGTTGTTGGGGAGCTACATAATGTTACGCTCAGCAATCTTATTCAGAAACTTACCCCCATCAAGTTCTTCTTCAGAGACAGTGTCTTGGTCGATATGCATCTCTGAAAATTCTTCGACAATTTCCAAGAATTTCTTGATCTCGAGATCATCCTCGAATACCTTCCAATGTTTGACGTTGTCAGGTATGGAGGGCCTATATTTTACTTCTACATCATATCTGAATTTAGGTGGCAAGGGCACTTTGAAACTACTTGCTGATGTAGACAAGGCATCTGCCACTGTGTTTTTTTCTCTTGGGACAAAGTAAATGTTGAATGCTAAGAATAAACTATCAATTAAGTCCCATACTTCATTTCTGTAGCTCCTGAGTCGAGGATGCTTAGCCTAATAATCATTTCTGATTTGTTGGACCACCAACTTTGCATCTTCGAACACTGCTACCTCCTGAATTCCCATTTCCTTTGCAGCTCTTAATCCTAGAACAAGAGCTTCATACTCTGCCACATTGTTGGTAGCTTCAAATTCTAGTTTGTATGATAGAGATATGGTTTCCTGAGCGGGTGACACAAAAAACACACCAGCTCCAGCGCCTTCCCTGGAAGAGGCTCCATAAAAGAACATTTTCCAGATGGGGGTGATGGTGGGAGGACATTTATGGGAAGTGGAAGGCGGATTTCTGAGTTTAAGAGGAGGCTCGAGAGCATGAGTGAGCTATAGTAAACTGGAACCTAAATTAGTGTCCAAAGCGAAAATTGGATGGTTGGTAGGATTGGCTTCATCACTGATTATATAGGCCAATTGGGCTTCCCTGTATAGCCTCCTATGTTCTCCTCCAAACACTGGGATAGTAGCATATGTGAGGTCCATCTGCAAAGTTCCCCCCAGTCTTTTTATCCAAGATCTTGATAACAACATACCAAACTTGGGGGGGACATTATCCACTACAATATCCATGACCACACTTTTCATGGGCAACTGAAACAAGGTCACGACCAGGTCGTTGATAACTCCTAGACATTGAACTTTTCTGGAGTCAAAGGAATAGAGGTCATGATAGGCTCGGGTGTCTTATAACCCTAACTCTTCCATGACAATCTTGGGCATGAGGTTGTGAGAAGCCCCTGAATCCATCAAGTAGTTGTGCAGTACTTTGTCATGTATGTTCAAGGAAGTGTAGAAGGGAGGGGATGAATCATTCCTATCTTCTACCATAGGACCTAGAATAACTGTAGGCTTTTCATCCTGCAAATTGATGGAGTCTGTGGGAAGGCATGAGACCTCAGACTGCAAAAGAGCATAGAAGCGTTTCTTGAACCCTTCATGTTTAATCAATTCAGTTAGGGGCACAGGGATTCTGATCTTTTGAATTTCATGCTTGAAATTAAAAGAAGATGTAAGCTTCGAGATTTCTCTTATTTTGGGAACATGACTCTAGACTATGGGAGAGAGGGGTCGGGTCTTCTTACCTCTTTGACTGTCTGCTACTTCATTAGCAGGTTTCTCTGTTCTAGTGAACTACTCAGGAGCATTAGGTGCTACTGTCTTTTTCTTAGACCTCAGATCATACTTGCCTTGGTTGTTACTAGCCTTGTCTCCCTTGCTCAGTTCATTTACCTGACTATCCATGAGAGACTCCTCATATGCTGATTGAGTGAGATGAGGAAAAGGAGGAGTGTCTTCGAAGCAATGGATTTCAGGATCAAGCTCATCTATTTCCCCTTCTTCTTCCTTGGCCACAAAATTGTTTTGAAAAGGGGCCTGAATTTTCTGGTCTTCTCTGTCTCATCCCCTCTCTCTTTCTATAGTTGGGGAAGCAACATTGTTTGGCCTCCTGAAGCTTCCTCTGTTTTCGACATTTTGAGGGCCCTTGTATGCTTGCCTACCCTCCACCTTCATTCTCTCCATCTCTGCAAACAAAGACTTTCACCATCTTGGTGAGTTCACCTACTTGAGGGTGGGGCACCGATGGGCTAGAAGTTGAGGCTTTAGATCTTCCCTTTCTTTTGTCTGCATCAGCCTTGTTCCTCAGTCTATCAGCTGCTAATACATTGGATTCCACTTCTATGGCCACATATTGCATTTGAGCTAAGGAGGTGGCTCTTCTTTCTCTTAATAAAAGACAGAAATCAGGACCAAACGCACTAGCATAAGAAATCTTGGCCGAGGCTTCTGAGGGATTTATTTTAGTAGGAATTTTATTATACATCTTGTTGAATCTTTTGGAGAAGTCAGAGACAGATTCTCCTTCCATCTTCTTCAAATACCCGAACTCTATCATGTAATACATGAAATCCTTCTTATCTCCCCACTGACTCAGGAAAACACTATCCAGGGCTTCGATCCCAGCAATAGACCCGGGGGCCAATCCTCTAAACCATCTTCTCACCTCACCATCCAGGCTCTGGATGAAGACTCTCATCCAGGAATCTTCATTTTCAATGTTCAGGTTGTCTGCATAACTGTAGAAAGAAGCCAGGTGTTCTTCCGCAGTTATGTCCCCTTCCCCTGTGAACTTGGGCATATACTTCAAGTAATCTCCAGCAGTGAGAGGATTCATTAGATGGGGTAGGATTAAGGGAGCATATTTGGCAGCAACTATGGAGTCCATCCTATTTAGAGGGGGATTAGCACCAGCCATAGGAATATTAGGTGGAGGAGAACTTGGAGGAGAAGGAGTTCGTGAAGGGGCTACTGGGAATGAGTCTTGAAGCAGAATGGGAAACAAAAGGGGATTTAAGGAGAAGGTTAAAGGGCTTAAGTCAGCAGATGCTCCTCTTTGTGCAGGAGTGGTAACAGTAATGAGAGGAGGAGTGGTAAAGATAGGAGTGGGGAAATATTCTGTGGTCCTGGGTCTACGCCAAAGTATAGCTTCAGAGGAGAGGGGAGTGACAAGGGTTTCTCCCTCCAATCCCAGACTAAGAGGGGAAAACTCAGCAGGAACACTCCCGAAATTCAGGAAATGGGAAACCTCATAAAGAGGTTTGTTAAGAAACTGAGGAGGAGAAAATGGAGTTCCTACAGAAGGAGATGGAGGATTACCTGGTTCGGTGGTGGAAGCTTCTTCTTTAGAGGTCTTTCCTTTCCTGAGAACCACCTCTAGATCAGTTTCAGGTGTAGCTAGAGGCAACTGTGGATAAGACCGTGTGTGTCTTCCTCTGAAAGCCACAATTAATACAACAGGTTTTCCACAGTGGAGTCGTCACAATGGAGTCGCCAGGTTCACAGTAGCAATCTTCAATGGCTCTGATACCTGATGCACCTTCAGAATCAGAGGCTCCATGTCATTCAATCCCGAGGAAAATTTTCAACTTCGTCCCTGGCAATGACACCAGAAATGTTAGCGTCAGAAGTCACTCTTGGATTGCTTACAGGAGCAGATCCCAATGCCCATCAAGTTTATGTCATGATAAATTTTAGTGGGTGATCAAATGGGTAGAGACTCGAGGAGATATCACTCTAGCTCAGGGACTGGGTCTAGTATGCAAGGAACAAAGGAGGTCTTGATCTAACTTCAGTCGATGAGTTTCTTAAAAGATGAACAAGTGGAAGACTTGGTGAGAAGAGTGAGAAAACTACCTTAAGAAACAGGCCTTTCAGTAGTTTGCAGAGGAAAAACTCTAAATGCAAGATCCTGTTGGTTCAGAGTTTCGGGTAACTGAAGGGGTGACTTGACTGGATCCTCCAATTCCAAGCCATTCAATGCTAAGAAAAACACAAAGATCGATTAGAAACAATGCGATTGTTACAATGATCTAACCTACATCATCCTATAACAGTCACAACTCGACTGGATCCTCCAATTCTGAGCTGTTCTAATACAATATGAACAAAGACATGGAAAGAAGCTGACATTCATAAGGCAAGAAGTCTCAAGAGTCCATGCATAACCAGAATAACAGTGCTTCGTTAAAGTTTTACAACCGGGAGCCCTTCTCAACCATCGATGCCTTTACAAAATATAAAGAATGAGTTTATATACTCAGAAAAATTCACCTAATGGAGGTGTGCTCAGTCATTCAAGGCTTGGTGTCCCTTCAGCTGAATTCGGATAGATATTCTTCATCATACGCCACCTTAACTGCGGATGGCTCCTGTAAGGGGAGTAGCTGAGCCATTAAGATCCGAGTTAGCATGTGCAGACCTCCTCTGGCTAGTCGAGGACTCGGCATGGCTTCTTTGTAAAAATGGGTACACAGGACCCTCTCGAGCAGACCGCTTGCCAGACTCTCCATACCTTGCACTTAATGCATGAGGAGAGGTTTCAACCACCCCTTCTCACCTTCATTTACTCCAAGCGAAAACCAGGCTTGAGGTCGAATCAAATGGAATATGGAGATCACAATGAACCTTTTGGCAACTAGACCCAACACCTTTGGCCCCCTTGGCACAGCTCTTTCTATGTCCCAAGTGACCATGGGCTGTGATCCTGCGTTTATTCTCGAAGGCTCTTTCGGCGATCGGGAATATGACATAACTGCTCCTTGCGCCTTGAAATCGCGATGGGTGAAAAGGCGAGGAGCCTAATCGCGCGCCAGGTGTCTTCTTTGGATGCACGATTGAGATTTCTTTGTGATACTATGGGCCTGAATTTGGGCGCTTTCGGAGCTTCGGGGTTCGGGGTTTCATGATGTAGAATGACATGGAACTCTCACCCTTCGAATTCCTGAATGTCGAAACGCCGACGTGACTAGATCTCGCGCCATGCGTCCTTTGGGATGGACGACTGCCATCCTTTCCTGCACATAATATGGGCACTATCCATTGCTCTAATCTCGACACAACTCCTCTAACCGTGATTTCCTGCCATCCGTCGATCTGCTCTTATGGATGAATCTAGACCATCGTCAATATAATTTTGCACGCTTACTCGCTTGGAAGCTTGAAATGAGATTTTTCTGTGTTGCGCTCGGGAACTTCGCATGCAACTTGCAGACTTGGATACTCTTGTGCTCAGGACAAGAAATGTTACTAACAACTTGGATGATTGGAATTGATTTGGCCTGTTTCAATATCACCTAATGTCCATTTCTAGTAGTAAATCAGGCATCAATCAATTATTCCACTATAAAGTAGAATCAAATAAGGAAAAAAAGGATTAATACTTTTCTCACTATAAAACTCTGAATAAAGAGACAGATTTGTATGCTTTAAAAGAACAAATAGTGAAAGGAAAGTAAGATAATAATTATGTTTAAATGAATAGTATTGATTGAGCCATGTTAAGGAAAGACAGTGAGGTCTTGAAATAAATCAGTTGGACTAAAAGTATAGGGTTGTGTAGAAGGATTTGGAAAAAGGGAAGCGTCCCTTATCTCCTTCCATGTTTTCTATTATGTTTCTCTAAAATGAGAAACTAATATGCTGAGGAATGTAAATGTTTTGGCACATGAATGTTAATACTTGTATGACAGTAGAAACAAATAAAAATTGAGTCTAATTCACTCATCAAAACATTAAGTATAATGTGAAGTGCATAACTATATGCTAGGACATATCTAAAAATGTTTTGTTGAATTAAATACTATAACACATGCATTGTTATTTACATGACAACTAACATAGTTCCGAATGTGATAATGCATGTTATGTATAGGAAATGATTGGATTTGTTGAAGAAGAACAACTACCAATGGTGGATAGCCTCAAGTATACGTTAAATGTAAGAGGGTTGCTGATAAAACAAAACTATGAAAGGGACCGTGAGAGTTCCCATGAAGAACCATTGATGACGTGATGTTAAAGAAGGGGATAGGAACCAAAACAAGTATAACAATGTTCATACCTATGTGGTATAATATATAAAATGATTGGGTAAGAATCCCTCGAACTATTTTATTATTTTAATAATATGAAAAATAATTTTAAGTGGTTGTGGTATGCCATTGATACCCAAGCAGGGTATACTTCAAGAAGAGGAACGTGAAGGACAAAGAGAGGAATCTTTGGTAGACAAGGACGAATTAAGTTCATTGCAAGAAAATTCATGAATGAAGTGGCATGAATGCATTGACCAACCATGAATGATTGGGAACAAAAGTGCTCATAAACAACATGGTGATTGGATTGGATTTGGGAGATGCATGAGAAGGTAAGTAATGGATTTTCCATTATGGAAGAATGATCTTCCAATGATTTGTTGGATTGTAACCATGCTAAACAAAGGTATTGGGTGGCCATGAGTGTTATAACCCTAGTTACTAGTAAAGAAATAACACTTAAGGGTATTCATGTAAAACTTTTAATTTCATGAGTAATGGTTTGAGACTATGATCAACTTAAAGAAGGAAGAACAACCCTGTTGTAATAATGAATGTGGAAATAAAATCATTATGGTGAGAGGTTGGATAAGTTCCAACAGACCATGGAAAGAGTTCCTAACATGAAAAGTAATAATCTAAAACCAATGAAAGGGTTCATTGTGTGTGAATGTGTCCATGGGCATTGACACATTGATTAAATTCATTTAATGTTGAATTGCATTTGGAAAATTTTGGTATGTTGAAATGATGCATATGTAAGGAATGATGTTTCCTTTTATTTTAGATAAAGATGATGCAACTGTTAGACTGCACAAATTAAGAAATTTTGTAAGACCATTGTAAATTTGCAATGAGAATAAATATGCATGAGAAACCAACACTTTGTTTGGCTATGTAAAGAGTGAACTGTAGGAAGGAGGGTATTGGAAATGGAAATATTGTAAGACCATGAGGAAGACCAATGAATGTTGGTTGTAAAGAGCCAAACTGTTATGGGAAGGAAATTTCATGCTTTTGAACTATGGTTCGAATATGGAACATATTTGAAAATGAAATGAAAATGTGGAGTTAAAAAATCTATAGGTAATATATTTCAAATTTGATTGAAGTTGGTAATGGTATCTCACAAATTCATGTATTCATAGGAACACATGTGAATTGAAAATGTCTATCCAGGGAGGACATATGGTGGTTGTCAATAATAAATCATGGATGAGGGACACTATTGTGACAAGAGAACTTTCGAATAAGTCTTGATCGCCATAATAATTTTGTGTTGTGGTAACATGGGCCGAAGGGACACTTTTGATAGAGAAATCTAGACAAACACCTCGATAGAGAAAGCTAGACAGACACCTCAACAGAGAAATCTTGGGAGACACTTCAATTGTAAGACTCAATGAAGTATTTGAAACTCTTCTTGTGCGATGAATCATTGGAAGGAAAGATGGATCAGCCAACATACTGTATAGCATAGAAGGGTATGCATGAGCCTGAGCCTAAAAGGTGAGTGACTGCAAGGAAGAGGAGATTTCAAGAGCTCATGTGAAAGACTCGGTGGAGTCTTTAAAAAAATTTCATCTATTGATTGAGATCATGAACACAATGGGTATGAAAATGAAATAGAATGAATCGAGTAAACATGACATACATATAGATGCAGATCCATGAACTACACAGATAAGTGTTGTGTGTATATGTGAAATTTCCCCCTTGAGTTATGGACAACAATAAAATGTTTATGAATTGGACTTAATATACTTGTTGCTTGAAATTATTGTAGGTGTATTCTAAATGAAAAGAGTCTAGGAAAGGACCAGATCAAGAAGAAGAAAACATTGTTGAAGTAGTTGAAAATTAATGGCGAGGTAGGTGTTGCTGAAAAGAACACTAAGGACGATGTTCTTTTAAGGGGGAGGGGATTGTAACACCCATGTTTCCTCCATCTTGTAATTATTCATGATTAATGATTCCCGTGCCATGGTATGAAAACAATGTAAATATATTATTGTTTAATTATCACTACCAACAACTGACTATGGGGGTGAAGTCTTGAGTACTGGACATGATACCACTAAAGGAAAGAGTGATGGAACATAAAGAGGGGTTCATCATGTTAATATGACCCAATCCTCCTTGTTGAAATATTGGATTTGGAATAATAATCCTTAACCTGATCCAAAGGAAGAATCAATTTATGAGAAAAGACTAGTGGTTGAGAAACCAAGCACCCAAATGAATGGAAGCATGGAGGGCTTGGATGAGCAAGTAGGAATTTTTTATCCAAATGTACCCAGTGTACCATTCCACAACCCCTGAGATTGACCCAAGTTCGTTCTAACAGAAGGAAGGGGACATGTTGAGAAATTTCTATATTTCATGCATGAGATGCAGGAGGAGATAGGAAAGATAATGCACGAGTGCGTGCAAGATGGGAAGTCCCAGAAGGATGGCCTCAAAGGATGAAGGAAAGAGTGTGTAGTCTAGATATGCATACAAGAAGAACTTTAGGAGACTTTGGGCATCACAAGAAGAAATATATTTCAAGGGAATGCACGAGGGGGTGAAAAACATTCCCTGGTGGTATCATGGCTTGGCACAAGGGTGGCCTGCAACCAAAGTGACTAAGCATGCCGAGGATATGGTTGGGTGGAAAGGAGAATACCCATAGTCATTTGGCTGGATATAATTTGTAATAGATAAGTATCTCTATGATCTGTGAAATTTTTTAAATGAATGATTAATCCATAGTTATCTCTTAGATGTGGAGAAATCCAGGACTCTAAGTCTTGGAATGGGCGCAAGGTTTAAACCCCATCTAGAAGAAGTGGATAAAGGAAACTTGAGTTAGGTATCATAATACCCAGTGTCTTAGGAAGACCTCTGCATGAAAAGAGAACCTTAACTCTCTGTGAAACCTCCTATATTGCAGTGACGGGTTATAGGAGACAAGAACCTAGAATTAAATGGTGAAAGGCACAACCTTAATGTTCTTTGGAGAAAACAAGAGAGACATGGAGGCCTGGTAAAAATTTATAAATAATTTGGAAGAACTACCGAATTGGCAAAGTCCTTAATTTGGGTGTTAACCAGTTAAGGAATCGACATAGGGTTAGGGAGAAATTACCATTGTTGATTTGAAGGAGAGGATAAATATCAACCCTTTTTCAAGAGAGGTATCATCGCCAGGAGCCACTGAGTTCTGGGACTTATGCAAAGTCGACGACACTGAACCCCTATGAGGTAATGTGGACTGTTGATCTATCAGAAAAATTTCTTCGACAAGATCAAAACCATTGATTGGTGTAGAGGCAAGATCAAATATCTACCATAGATCCCTGTGAACTCTTGTTTTTCCTTGGAGGATCAGGGCCATCGATTTGGTGTGATGGTTAGATCTAGAACCTCAGTTAGTGTGGAAGAAGGATTTAATCTTGATCATCGATCTAGTGAGACAATAGATCATATCCATTCATTGTAGGGTACCATTCAAAGTAAGTTATAGTCCTAGAGGAAATACACATCAAAGGAGGAACTCCGAGAGAAGATGTCACAGATCTAAAATTATGAAAATATTTTTTCTTTTATTAAATCATTTATTAAACTATAACATTCATTCCCTCCTCCATAATTTCTCTCCATTTAAGTTATATTTGTTCTATACTAATAGTGATTTGAGAAAATCCATTATTAACAACCTTTTCCGAGGTTATCCTAAGCCTTATTCCATAAGACTTATTAATTTGATCATCTATATACATATATGTTAGGTTTCTATATTCTAAAGTTACTTTTGTTTCAACTTTGAGGATATATATATATATATATATATATATATATATATATATATATATATATATATATATATATATATATATATATAGGTCTAGCATGATTAATTGTCCAACTTTCATATGGTTAACATTAATATTTGATACCAGTTTTGTGTCATCATAGTGTTTGCATTACCCGATCCTTACTAATCATCCTTGTATGAATTATCACCCATGGTATCATTGTTGTGCCATATGTTTCTTTTGACATGTATTAAGTTTGGGTTTATTTGGATGTTGGTGTTTAATACACATTAATATGGGATTTAATATGTGTTATTACTAACTTGGTCGTATTATGAAATGGCTAACATTTGGCATGCACAGAGTTGTCACAACATTATACGAGGTCATTTAACCCATATGAGTGTCATCCTTAATTAAATTATTCCACCAAATTCTTGTCGTTTATCAAGCATGTCTTGTGATTTGCATGCACCACTTGTAGTTACCATCTCAAGATGAGATTTACATTGTGTTTGTCCTGAGGATGTACACGCATAGGGTATTTTTTGTTTGAATTGTTATGGTGTTGGGTTGAAGCCTTGACCCTTCCTACCTTTCCCTGGTTTGGCTCATTTCACAATTCATGGTTTTGATTATTTTCTATGCATTTTCTATGAGAGGTTATTGTAGCGTTGAGTTTTTTCACTGTGTGAGTGCATAGTGTTGTCTAGTTTCTTATGGTTGTATCATCATGAATATGGTAAGGTTTAATGACTCCTCTTTTCTATTTTGTTTGTAATTTTTGTTTAATTGAGTCCTTATATCACTGTGGTAGTAATTGTTAGGTCTTCGGCTCTATCTCTGCGACATTTTCCATGGAGGATTTCTTACTTTGTTGTGTAAGTCTCTTAAATCAATTTTATGGTTAATATTCTGGTTGCGATATACCTTTTCTTTTAGTTTTTTCCTGGTTCAAATTTTCTTACCCCTGGACGCGTTTTTCTATGGAACTTGATAGTTCGAAGAACCTATTTAGTTCATCTATGAGATTTGATCCAAGCTAGGAATCATGTTTAAATAGAAATGTTGGTTTCGCATAGAGTCGATTTACTTACTAGTTGTACTCTGTAATAATGTTTTCTTTATAAATATTGATATATTTTCTCTCAGGTAAAAGACTAATGATGGGCCTTGCGTATTTGTTTGTGAGGGTACCCACCAACCTTTGAATCCCTGCACATTCAGTGTAATTCGATGTGATCAACAAAGATATCGGATTACTCGATATACCCACGGTAAGTTGATATTCCAATTATGTAATTACTTATGTTGCTTTTAAAAAGGCTCTATCTTTCATCCTAACTTGTGTTACTATTTGATGTATAGGTATGACAGAATATGGTTACATGGAGATGCTAGAATACCTTTCCCCAAAAATTTATTCGGGTTCGAACCTTTATTTCCTTCGAGTTTGGCACTGCATTCTAGTATTATTCTAAATAAAATTGTAATATTGCTCATGGAAGTTTGTTGTTTACGCATCTTCATATTTTTTAATACGTTGGTTATTGTTTCCGTTGTAATGATCCCAAGCCAAATTCTTTCTTGGAATCACTAACTACTACTAATTTATTGAGTTATTAAGTGCATACAAGATTAATCAACACATGGAGATCACAATATATTCAAGATGTAGAAGCACAAGAAAAGATCTGACCTTTTTATTATGAGCAATGTAAGATCAATACAATAGATGACCGATCGGGCATAAACCTCAGATGGTCGTACAAACAATAGATATGAGCTGCTACAAAATGCTCCCGCTAATACAAAATAATGCCTCCAAAAGCTGAATAAGAAATGAAGATCAATACAAGTAGATCTGAATGCCAAACTCTCCAGATGAAGAATCTCGTGCTCCAATAGAAGGCTGAACCCTCAATAACTCGTCCCTACTACCAAAAGTGTCCAATCACCCTAAGAAATATGCTAATTGATAGATCGGGTGATGGTAAGAATAACCCAGGTGCCTGAATCTCCAAGATCCCTCTCAGTCTCCGTAGATCTGAATTTCCCACTGAATGGGGTGCCCCACTGGATGACTGAAACCCTAGCTGGTTCAGCCCTGATGAAGGAGGCCTCCAAATGATCTGAAACTCTCCCAGAATATAGATCGGGCAATGGTAAGAATAACCCAGGTGCCTGAATCTCCAAGATCCCTCTCAATCTTCGTAGATCTGAATTTCCCACTGAATGGGGTGCCCCACTGGATGACTGAAATCCTAGCTGGTTCGTCCCTGATGAAGGAGGCCTCCAATGCTATAAAACTCTCCAAGAATATATATCGGGCTATGAGAATCCCGTGGGATAATTTTCGAGCTCATATCTCAAGAAGATCTCCCTAGATATGAGTTTTACTGAATCACAGGACATCCCCTATCGCTCCATGACGTCCCAATATGCAGACAAATATAGAATGATGATAACCCTCCAAAAAATCCCTCAAACTGATGGTCATGCCCCTACAAACAAAACCCAACTGTCGGAATGGCTCTAGGCCCTCAGGATAAGCTGGATCGAACCTCCCTCGATACACTGGCCCTGAGACTAGAATGGTGTGGAGGAGTCTTTCATCCCCGAGACCAAGCTGTGGAACAAGGTGAGTGGATATTTCACCACTGAGTTGCTCCCAAGTGTTTGTACAGCAAAACCCCCAAACTGAATGCTCAAGAGCAATACCAAATGCTAATCCAAAACCAGAATGACTAATAGGTGCACCCCAGCCTCTTACTTATACTTTTCCTTCTAATTCTCTGTTGAGTTAGGTTAACTCCCAGGGTTAATATTCTATTCTTTTGTTGAGTTATCGTTTAATCCTTTATCCTTTTGCTTTCTTAAGTCAACTTAAAAATATAACTTTTAACTTCTTGACTTTCCCCCCTTCAGTGTGAGACTTTGACCTAGTGGGGGTGCCCAGGCCACTGAGTCTCCTCATCACCTCTCTAAGAGGTGGGGGACATTACAGTCTCCCCTGCTTGAAATTGCTTGTCCTCAAGCAATTCCAAACCTGCTTCTCTAACCACGTGCTCCTGCTCCCAAGTGGCATCCTCAATGGGTAAATCCTTCCCTCTGATCAGATACTCCTTGATGCTTCGGTTTCGAAGCCTCTTCTCTCAGACTTCTAACACCTCCTCTGGAATCAAAACAAGTTGTCCCTCCTCATCCATGGGAGGTAATGCCTCAATAGGCCTAACACGTTGACTGAGGTCTTTCTTAAGGCACGAGACATGGAAGACGTTGTGAATTTTGCTACCCTGTGGAAGCTCCAACTCATAAGCTATTGCCCCTATCCTCCTGCTGACTCTGTAAGGTCCAAAGAAACATGGCTGCAGTTTCTCCACTCCTCTTCTTTTAATGGAGGCCTGCCTGTATGGTTGCAACCTCAAATAGAATAAATCACCCACCTCAAAGGAACGATCAACTCTGTGCTTGTCTGCTTGGACCTTTTGTTGGTTTTGCGCCCTCTGTAAATGATCCTTCAATTCCCCGAGAATGTCTTGGCTCTGCTGTATCCAATCATGTACCATCAGAGCCCTGCTGTCACCAAATGCAATCTCCAAAAATGATAAAGGATCATAGCTATATAAATCTTTGAAGGGTGACATGTCAATGGACATATGTTGGGTGGTGTTGTAGCAATATTCTCCCAAATGTAACCATCTGACCCATGCTTTCTGTTGTCCTGCTACATAGTTTTTGAGGTAACCTTCCACCCATTTGTTGACTATCTCAGTCTGACCATCCATCTGA
>ML777589.1:313846-339315 GCA_009831015.1 Picea engelmannii | reverse complement strand
GTGTACTCTGGTTTCCCCTAATAGATCAAGCCTGGAACCATTGTGGACTTCCTTGTCTCATGTTTGATATTTCTGTTTATTTCCAAATCGTTATTTGCTTCACAGCTGTTAGATTAGATTGTTTTCTGTTTTGTTTTTCTGCTTTCTATTAACACTCTTGCTTCTATAGATGTTCTGCCTTGGTGAACCCTGCAAGGCATGCAAAGCGGTCTCTATTTTTCTCATCTACTGACAGATTGACCGAGAACAATAAGGATGAAGACATATATACATGCACAGGGATTTGAAATTTGGCAATCAATTGTAGATGGATACCCAGCACCAGCAGTTCCAATAACAAATGAAAAAGTAGTGAAACTCGGTCAGAATAATTCCAAATGTAATATCCCTAAGGGTGAACCCAATTGTAAATGTAAATACAAATGTACTTAAGATCATGAGTTGTTTTGATATCATTTTTGTATGCGCATTTCATGGCATAGTGCGTGCATGTACTGCACAGCAAAATGAGGAAGTGTGCACATTCCAGGATATCGCATGCAACATCTTAAGTGCGCATGATGTTGAGGTCAAGGAGCCTTTGTATATATGATATGTTTTATAGGCTAGTGAGCTAGTTATTTTAAGCTAGGATTCTTATGTTTTGATTAGGCCAGAGAGCCTATGTGTTAAAGGCCACTGCGCCTGTTTTTGTACATGTCTCATATTTAATATAAACTACATTGTTGCGCACAGACCGACCATGATAAAAGAGATGGGGGACTAAACTCCACTAGTTAGGGAAAGGGTGGGACCTAAAAGTTAAGGAAAAGGGCTAAGCCAGGGAGCTTAATCCAAAAAGGAATATTATATTAATATTTCTTAAATCATAAAGTATGGATAATTATTTTATCCTAGGTTCTAAAGTTGGGGACAAGTGGACCAAAGTAGCTCCCAACATGACAAGTGTCAATTTGGGGACATGCATACATATTGTTGGGACTTATTTCATTTTCACGCCTCCCCATCATTCTTACCATGATTCCTTCGATCACTTAGCGATTATTCCATCAACCTTCACACATCCATTGAGTTATCCTTTGTATCTTCATGATTGTACCGGAACCTGTATGCATGGCCATAGAGGTTGGTGTAGCTGGTTAGTTGGGGAGTTGGACTGAAGAAGGGGTTTGTCAGGCCCGCGGGATATTGAAGAGGCGGGTTGTCAAGCCCATGAGCAATTTCTCTCTGGGTGAGAGAATTGTTGGGAATTGATTTCCTGAAGGTGTTAAACTGTAGCTACAGGGCTCTGAGACTTCCTATGAAGCCTGTTGCTGAAGCCCTGGAAGGGAAGTGGGTCAGTTGAAGGACTGTTGAGCAGAGAAGGGGAACACTTCCTAGGGTGGGACAAGCATGTGGGGAATGAAAGACAGTAGGCTGTTAGTTTGAGTAGGCACCTATGACGAAGTCATTCCTGTTTTCCATGAACCATTAGCCTGGTTAGGAACCCTTTACCCGGTGGAGTTTAGTCCCAGCTCGGGGGTGAATCATTGTTGAGAGTGATGAACATTATGGTCGAAGGCTGGGAGGTTCATGGAAGGTCTGCACATAGTTGGTGATATTGTTACCAAGATAAGTGTCAACTGTGTGATAAATTTACATGCTGCATTATTATTTCCATGTTTAGTTTTATGGATTTATCCTGTGTATGATTTATAACTGTGTTTATAATTATGGGTATTTCCTATATCTGTTGCATGTATGCGTTTACTGTTATTCAGTGTGGATTCGTGAATTTACAGATGTATTTGTATGTTTAAGTTTTATATATAAGGCTTTCACAAGAGTGTTGTGTGTGTGTGTTTTAAATGCATGCACTTAGAAAATATTATTTGGCATAGTACAGTTGGTTGTTGGGTATGCCACAGTATGTTCCGCAGTGAGAGAACGAAAATGTTCTCTGGCATAGTGTGGCCTGGACATGGATGACCGGGGATGTTACAATATGGTATCATAGCTTCAGTTCCAACAGTGATCCTGGATGGGCCGGAAAGGTTCAGTTGAAGCGAATATTCACAGAAGATTAATTTCGAAGTGGCCAAATTTCAGTTTGTAGAGCGTCCATGGTAAAAATTAACAACAACTGGGTGGAAATGGGGAAAAGCCCCAATTTTTGTGGTTGAATTCATGAGAAAATGGATAAATTCAGCCAAGTGATGAGATATTACTGATTTAATATTTGTTCTAGCAAATTCGGACCTGGAATTGGTCGAATTTCAAGTTATAGTGAATCCATGATAGTTGGAGCGAGTTTTATAATTAAAATTCCCAATTCATGAATTGAGTTTGGGAAAAAATTGTTCCATAAATGTCAACCCATAGTGATCTATTCTTACAAAGGTTGAGATGGTGTTATCGAGGTGAAATTGAACGAATTTCATAGTTGCAGAATGTCTATGGTGAATTGGGAAAAATCCTCAATTTATGTAATGGAATTCACGAGGAATCGATGCACATAAAGGTGAATGTGCGCAGTTGGGCACACCAAAAATTCATGTGGCGCAGTGAAAATCTTGGGATAGGTAAAATTTTGCATTGCATGACAAGGTATTGGTGTGATTATGCACGTGTTAAACTTTGTTGCTGCGCAGAAAAATGATAGCGTGCGGGTGCACGCGATAAAAAAAAAACCAAAAAATTTTAGTACCACATGGAAAAATATGGTGTGACGGTGCATGCGGAAAATTTTGGCACCGCGCGGAAAATTATTATGTGTAGATGTGCATGCTAAATTTAGCATTGCGCAGTGTACCCAGACATAGTAATGGTGCACATGGTGTGCAGAGTATTGCAAAAGCACAGAGGAGTTTGGTTGGTGCATGCACAGTATGAGTAGAAGTTATCCCACGACAGTGTAATCAATGGTGCACATAGATTATTGTGCACGGTGGGGGAATATTGAACTTTCGTATGGTGCAATGAATAGAGAGAAATTCATGTGTAACATCAATGTGCGATACAAAAATTGTTCGCAACAGGTATTCGTGCAAGAACCAAAACTGGGCACTGTGGATATTGGCGTGCAATGCAAAAGTAGTGAGCGCAAGATATTGGCGCGACAAAGAAGTGATACATAGTGGTTTTAAAGTGAACAAAGCTCGAATTACCTTGTGATTTTGTAGTACATGGTAAATACAGGTGTACATAATGAAATTTCTGTACACGAAGGTGTTTGAACGACAAAGAACGTACCTGTACCATTTCAGACCAAAAACTCAAATCGGCCTAGAACTTTAGTGGGTTGTAACTAGCAACTCAGAGAACAGAAAGAGTTGAAACTTGGACAGAGTGTCCATATTATGTATATGAAGAAACCCAATTGATATATTAATAAAAATCCAATGGAGTAGGTGCAAAAATGCTTAATTATAGTGCAGAGTTGCACCAAGTTGAAAAATGAACAGAAAAATTAATGGGAAATTTTCAAAAGACCATAACTTTCTACTCAAGACTTGGAATTGAGCATGTGAGCAGGTGTTGGAAAGGTATTGGAAAGTGGAATATAATTTCCCACCCATAAAATTGATCAAGCCATTCAAATTTCTAGGAAATCAGAAGAAATAATTCTAATATATATTATTGAACCAGAATGGTTCATATTTTCATGAAATTGTTCAAACAATTAGCCTGACAAAGTTTTGTTGGTTGCACATTTTGTAGAGTTAACAACAACTAGATCAATCTCAGATTAGAGTCCATAGTAATGGAAGAGGCACAATGGAATTACAACCAGGAATATGAAGTCATAGGGATGGATGTCCATTTGGGCATTGAAGGAACAAACTCCAATGGACATGGAGAAGAAAGAAGTGAAAGAATGAATATGGAAGAGACCATTAAAAAATTGCAGAAGGATGTCCAAAGCCATAAGGATGATAATTAAAGGCTTATGAGAGACAAGGAGCAACAAGATGAGTTCAACATGAAGTTATTACAAATATTGAACATAATAGAAAAGAAATTGGATAAGGAGAGTGGCTCGAGCAAATTGGGAAGTCACAAGTCTCTTGATGAGAAACGAAAATCAAGAATTGTTAAAAGACATCACCATCACTCCCCAAGGAATTACAATAAGAGGAAACACAACAGCTCACTTACATCCCCTGTCAGGAAGCATAAGAGTTATGGGGTCGATGAACTACGAGGAGAAATGAACAAAATCAGACCTCCTACTTTTGATGGTGAGCACAAGAAGGATGAAGATGCAGAGACATGGATGTGTTGATATTATGGTAGTTGCAGGAGGTATTTACCTCCATGTGTAAACCTAACGAGAATAGAATACTCCGGGAAGAAAGAATAAACCCTAATGAGTTGGAAAATAACCCTAGAAGTCATGTCGGCTCAAGAAGATAACTTGTATTAGGTTATTAGCCTCCAAGAGAAGAAGTCGGCCAGAAGAAATAATATATACTCAATAGACAGATACCCAGAATGAGAAGTCATCCTAGGCAGTTAGCTAGAATTACTATAAATACAGGAGGCCAGTCTTCATTCTAGCAGGTAGTCTCAGAATTGCAGAGCAACACTTGTGTGCACTGCAGTGCCTAGTTTTGTGCACAGGTTTGGAGGAGAGCTGCCATTGCAGCTGCTGCAGCTAGAATATCATGTTTGGTTTGGACTATCTCTTGGTTAGGGTTTGGACTATCTGATCAGCTCTTTTTGGTGCATTATCCTTGGGGAAAGGTGCACTACCATTTGTTCGGCTATCTATCCTAGGGTTTACTTCCGGGGTGATTCTCTGTCAAGGTTAAGGTGCTCGGAGGATGGCTTCGACCTATGGTTGGGTGAAAATAGTGATATTGTCAATGGTAAAATGATCACATCCATTATATTCTTACAGTTTATGGGCCCACACCTCCTTTATTCATTCTATCCACTGGAAGGAAACATAGCTAGAAGGATACTAATCTCGTTGAAGAACTATCACTAGGGTTTCTAGCAGGAGCAGTCACAAAAGCACTGCCGCTAGGGTTACTAGCAAGTGTAGTTGCAGAAACCCTAATCCTCTCATTGAGGCACCTTAAGTGAAGGAATTGACCTAATCTCTGGATAGATCAGTGTTCCCTAGCCTAGCGCATCTCCCAGTACTCTTAGCAAGACAAGACGTCAAGTTTGAGTTTCTGGTCAAATCTAGGGTTTAACAAGTCAAAGAAACCATGACTTACTCTATGAAGTCAGAAAACAAGTTAGATGGAGCTTCTAACTTCAGAACATGGAAGACAAGGATTGACCTCATCCTTGCCAAGAATAAAATTCTTGATATCGTGAAAGGAAAGATCGTGAAACCAGAGTTTGAAGAAGGAAAAGAGAAGGAACCACAGAACATTGCACTTATGGAGAAGTTCAAAGACAGTGACATCAATGCTATGAGTATCATAGTGGAATCTATAAAATACCACTTAATACCCTACATATCCCATCTTGACTTATCTAAGAATATGTACATTTCCCTAACAAACTTCTTCTCAGATAGAAACATTGGACAAATAATGAGTTTGAAGAATGAGCTATGTGACATGAAGATGAATGATGATGACAACATAACATCATACTTTGTAAGAATATCTCAATTAAGAGATCAACTACAAGCTATTGAAGAAATCATTTTAGAAAAGGAATTGGTAAACATAGTACTCAATGATCTTCCCAAGATGTGGGATGCATTTTCCACAAGCATGAACACAAGGAAGGAGTATCCTACATTTGAAGAACTTTGGAATTGTTGTGCTCAAGAAGAATCCAAGATCAATGCAAAAGAGAAACCCCAAAAGAAGTATGATAATCAAGACTTCACATCAAGGTTCAATAATTTCAGGAACAAAAGGAAGTTTGGTTCAAGGAGGAAGCCAAATCAAGAGAAAGATATTTTAGAAGTACAATGCTTCAACTGTCAAAAGTATGGTCACTACAAGAATCATTGTCTCGATCTAAATAAAAGGAAGGGGACACGTGAAGCATTAGTTGTCGAAGAAAAGGAACCTACAAAGAAGACCAAGCATAATGAAAGAGACTTCTTCTTCTAAAGGTAACAATACTCTTCTTAGTTCTTGTACATATCTTATTTGCATAATATCTATACATATCTTGTATATCTATCTCTTAGAAGATAATATGTTCCAAGAAGAACTATACCTATGGAAGAACAACAAGATAAGGATTGCTATCATTATACAAGTCAGACAATACACATGAAATGATGAAATACATCAAACAAATCATGTGGAAGCTATTACAAGAGACTTAGAAGAAGCAAGATAGAAAGAAGACAACAACCAAGAGGAAATTGGAGAAAGACCTATAACTCTTTGTAAAAGAGAATAAGGATGCAGACGAAAGTGTGGACTCTCCTAGATGGAGGGAGTCGATTATATATCACCAAAAGGAAGAGCATGCATACATGAAGAAAGGATTAGGAGGGAGCTAATCCTATGATCCATTAAAGATGATGAAGTATATATCCATGGCAGAAAACATGAAAAGCAGTATGTGTTCAATTCAACCTTAGAATAAGACCTCTTCAAAGAGAAGCTCTAAAGTATCCCTGGTTGTCCATCCACATCCATGATCCTATGATGAAAGAAAGAAATGGAATCTTTAGAGTATGGAATCTACTCCATGGACCCAAGAGATAAAGAAAAACATGAGGAAGAACATGAAGATTCCAAGAAAGAAAGAGAATCCAGAACAACCAGTCATTGTATTAAGAATCACAAGATTACTAGCCTGATATGAAATCACTAAAAGAAATCAAGCAGAGGAACTGAAATTTGTGATGAAGAACATCGTATATATATATAAGCATTGGAATATATAAAACTAGAGGTTATCCCAGATGGAGGGAGAAGACTATGATGATTACTTGTTTCAGTAAACCCAACATATCTCTACATGAGTCATTGTATCATCTGCAATATCCATGGGTTGAAGTTTTACATTAGATAAATGCAAATATTGTTCTCCTAAGCAATTGAACAAAGAGTGTATGAAGAGCAACCTTAAGACTTTGAGGCATACTAGAAAGATACCCTTGTATGCAGATGGAAGAAGATAACTTGGTGGAGAACCTCCAGTGCACAACATAAGCATGGTGAATATTTTCTATAACAATGATATTGTATCAAGATGATTACTCAGAATATCAGATCTCATGATGACAAAAGAAGTGCCACATGGATATGTTCCAGTTTTTCCAACAATGATATACTTTATTGATCAGAGATACATAAATCCTTCAGAGAAAACCAGTGTTTCAGACCGAAGTACATCTTAAATCAAGCATTACATTATCCGTGATGATGTCCAGAAAGGAGAAAGTGGTTCTCCAATACATATCTCCACAGATGAGCAGATAAGCATACATTTTTGGTAAAGATTTTGTCCATGATGAAATAGTTTGCATACTCAAGCTGGAGCTCGTGGAGATAACATCCTTATTGAAAAAGGAAGACTCCCAGGTTGGGAGGGAGAACTGATGTATTATTGGAAAGTCATTTTTTAGTTCGATAAATGTTCTAGGATGAGAAGATTCTTTCCAGTTTAGAAAGTGGATTGAGATTTCTGATGGACAGACATTTTCCAGTTCAAAAAATGGTTCAGATTGTTGATGTACCATAGACAATGACTTCCCATTGTGGTTAACATGGAGAGTGGTCTAGGGAATTATCTCTTCTTGAGGGTTACTCAAGAAGACTGGCCCGCCTCACCAGACAATGATTTCTCATTGTGGTTAACATGAGGAATGGTCTGTTTTGGAGGTTGGTACAGGATAGTATTTTCCTCTTGTGGTTAACAGGGGAAATGGTCCAGACAATCATTCCTTAGGGTGGATTCATTCTCTCCAGGTTGCACTTTGTTTAGTGTCAGAGGAATGGCCGAGGGTGGGAAATGGTCTAGGCTCAGCAATTAGGGACAGACATTCCTTAGGGAAGATTCATTCTCTCCAAGTTACACTTTGTTTAGTGTTGGAGGAATGGCCCAAGGTGAGGAATGGTCCAAGCTCATAAATCAGAACAATCATTCTTCCTTGCTTGAGAAGAATAGTCCAGATAGTTCATCATTGATGTCTTACTTTTTGAGGGTAGATGCTCTTTCGAGATCTCATAGATGTGAGTGGAAGAATGGCCCAGATGATTCATTTTATATCATAACATTGTTTCTGTGCAGGTTGATATCAAATGATTGTTATGATATAATATGATATAAAATGAATATAAAATAATAATATATATACAGATAGATACCCAGAATGAGAAGTCAGCCTAGGCAATTAGCCAGAATTACTATAAATAAAGGAGGTCAGTCTTTATTCTGGCAGGCAGTCTCAAAATTGCAGAGCAGCACTTGTGCACACTACAGTGCCCAGTTTTGTGTGGAGGTTTAGACGAGAGCTTCCATTGCAGCTGCTATAGCTAGAAGATCACGTTTGGATTGGGATATCTCTTGGTTAGGGTTTGGACTATCTGATCAGTTCTTGTTGGTGCGCTATCCTTGGGGAAAGGTGCACTACCCTTTGTTTGTCTATCTAGCCTATGGTTTGCTTCTGGGGTGACTCTCTGTCAAGGTTAAGGTGCTCGAATGGTGGCTTCGACCTATGGTTGGGTGACAATAGAAATATTGTCAATGGTAAAATGAACACATCCATTATATTCTAACAAGTTGCTGGGCATGAGAAATTATTTTCAATTGCATCATTATTCTTCTCATGCAGAGGGTAGAATTTCCATCTATCAACTCAAGGGAAAGCCATCCATGTGGTGGGATCAGCTTGTGCAGGTGCAACACATTAAAGAGAAAAGTGTTATTTGGATGGAATTCAAGAGGTATTTTGGGAATAAATACTTGACTAAGAGATACTATTACAAGAAAATGACAGAGTTATTTGAACTCAAGCTTGGGAGTATGACCATTTATGAATATGAAAGATTTTTAGAGTTGTTGAAGTATGTCTCTTCATCAAGGATGAGACAGTGAAGATTCAAAGGTATTTGAGTGGATTGCCCTCATTTATCAGTGAAAAAATACAGTATGATGATCTCAATACATTGGAGGAGACCATAAGGCAAGCTAAATGCCTATATGATGAAAATAAATCAAGGCCAACATTCCAAAAAGCTTGCGAAGACAAAAGGAAATTCAAGGTGGATCAGAGGAAGAAGGGATATAAGCCACCATTCTTGAGAAACAATCCTCATGGACAACAAACTCCTAAAGAACCCAAAATGATTAACACAGGGATTCAACGGCCAAGGAAACCACCTATTCAATGTTGGGGTTGTAAAGGGGATCACATGTTTAGAGATTGTCCTCACAGGGGTGAAAAAGGAAGGACTATGCAAAATGTACAACAAGCTGAAATAGTGGAGGACATGGGAAGAAAGGTACCTAGGATCTATGCAGCCCTGGACAACAAGAAAGCAGAGTATCAATCACATATGATTGAAGTGGAAGGTATGATAAACAACCAAACCATTGCTATTTTAATTGATTCAAGAGCTAGTCATAGTTATATAGATCCTAAGATGGTGGAAAGTTTTCATTTTCCAAGAAGCAAGCATGGAAAATATTGGTTGGTGCAGTTGGCTACAGGAACCAGAAGAAAAGTTAATGAGATGGTTAAGTCATGTCTTATGGACATGAATGGAATGAACACCAGGACAGATTTGAACATCTTGCCTTTAGGTTCCTATGACTGTCTAGTTGGGATGGATTGGTTGGACCAACACCATGCTCTCCTAGACTATCATAACAAAGCATTTATTTGCTTGGATGAGGAAGGGAAACTAAGGAAAGTGCAGGGAATTCCCAGGGAAGTGACCATTAGAGAGATTTCAGCATTGCAGCTAAAGAAATGTTACAAAAAAGGGTGTCAAATATTTGCAGCTCATATGGAGGAGACACCTAAATATAAGGTGCCAAATTTGGAATATTATGCAGTACTGGAAGATTTTGAAGATGTATTCAAGGAGGTACCATGACTACCCCCAAGGAGGGGCATTGACTTCTCTATAAATCTAATACCTAGAGCAGCTCCAGTGTCAAAGACTCCTTACAGAATGAGTACACCAGAGCTGAAGGAGTTGCAAATGCAACTTGAATAGCTTCTGAAGAAGGGATATATATGCCCAAGTGTGTCACCTTGGGGTGCCCCAGTCTTGTTTGTGAAGAAGAAAGATGGAACATTAAGATTGTGCATTGATTTCAGATAGTTGAATAAAGTGACTGTTAAGAACAAGTATCCTCTAACAAGGATTGATGATCTTTTTGATCAATTGAAGGATGCAAAGATATTTTCAAAGATAGATATCAGGTTAGGATACCATCAGGTAAGGATTAAAGAGGAGGATATCAGAAAAGTCTCCTTTAGGACAATGTATGGTCATTATGAGTTCACAGTGGTGCCATTTGGGTTGTCAAATGCACCAATTGTTTTCATGTTCTTAATGAATGGTGTTTTCCAAGAATATTTAGACAAGTTTATGATTGTCTTTTTGGATGAAATTCTCATATACTCGAAGTTAGAAGAAGAGCACGAGCATCATTTGAGGATGGTGTTGGAAGTATTAAGGGAACATCAGTTGTATGCCAAATTGAGCAAGTGCTCATTTTATCAGAAGAAAATTCATTATTTGGGGCATATCATTTCAAAGGATGGGATAGAAGTGGATCTTGAGAAGATAGAAGCCATTAGAGAATGGTCAATGCCAAAGAATGTGACAGAGGTCAGATCATTCATGGGCCTTGCAGGCTACTATAGGAGATGTATAGAAGGATTTTCAAAGATTGCACACCCAATCACTTCCTTGCAAAGAGAGGGTGTGTAGTTTCAGTGGACATTGGATTGTGAAAAGGGTTTCCAACACTTGAAACAATTATTAATAAGTTCTCAAATACTAAGGATTGCAAACCCAAATGAAGACTTCATTGTATGCACAAATGCATGTAAAGAAGGACTTGGTGGAGTCCTCGCTCAAAATGGGTTTGTTATATGTTATGAATCAAGGAAGTTGAATGAGCATGAAAGAAACTATGCCACTCATGATTTGGAGTTGGCATCCATAGTACATGCCTTGAGGAAATGGAGACACTACCTCATGGGGAAAAGGTTTGAGATGAGGACATACCACAATGATCTGAAATATTTGTTTGATCAACCAACTCTAAATGCTAGGCAAAGTAGATGGTTAGAATTTCTAAATGAATATGACTTTGATATAAAGCATATCAAAGGGAAAGAGAACAAAGTGGTTGATGAACTCAGAAGAAGAGTACATTAATTGCATGCTATATCCATTAGCATGTACCAATCAGATTTGAAACACAAAATTTTAGAGGTTGGAAAATCATATTTGCAATACAAGGATTTATTGGCAAAACTACGACAAGGTAATTTGCAGCAGAAAATTGAAGAATACAAGCTAGATAAGGATGCAATTCTCATGTACAGGGGCAAAATTTATGTAGAAAATTCCCAGGAGTTGAAAATTTTGATATTGAGAGAAATGCATAATGTGCCTTATGTTGGGCACCCAGGATATCAGAAAACTATTGCAGCTGTCAAGAGTCAATATTATTGTCCAGGAATGATGAAAGAGGTTGTTGATTTTATTTCCATATGTTTGGAATGTCAAAAAGTAAAGGCTAAGCATAGACACCCAGCTGGTTTGCTATAGCCATTACCCATTCCTGAGTGGAAATGGGAAGTTGTAACCATGGATTTCATTACCAAACTACCCAAAACAAACAAGAAACATGATTCTATCATGGTGGTGGTGGATAAGCTTACCAAAGCTACCCATTTTATTCCAGTTAAGCCCACTCAAAAGGAAACGAACATTTCTTATGTTTATATGAGGGAAAATTCTAGATTACATGGCATACCCAAGACAATTGTGTCTGACAGAGATCCAAAATTTACCTCAAAATTTTGGAAGGGATTATTTAATGGATTTGGAACAAGTTTGAATTTTAGTACAGCTTATCATCCAGAAACAGATGGACAAATAGAGAGGGTTAATTAGGTGATTGAGGATATGTTGAGGATGTATGTGATGGATAAACCATAAAAATGGGAAGACTACCTACACTTGGTAGAGTTTTGTTATAACAATGGGTACCAAGCATCTCTAAATATGAGCCCATTTGAGGCACTTTATGGAAGAAAGTGAAACACACCAGTAAGCTAGGATAACCCAGCAGATAGAGTAGTGGTTGGGCTAGATTTGCTCAGAGAAATGCAAGAGAAAATGTTGAAAATAAAACAAAATTTAAAGGTTGCCCAAGACAGGAAGAAAAGCTATGTTGATAAGGGTAGAACTCACAGGGAATTTAAAGTGGGTGATCATGTATTCTTGAAAGTGAAAGACAACAAAAGTTCCCTGAAGTTGGGAAATTGTTCAAAGTTGGCAGCTCGCTATTGTGGGCCATTTGAAATCCTAGAGAGGATTGGTCCAATAGCTTATATGATTGCATTGCCTGCATCTATGTATGTTCATAATGTATTCCATGTATCATTGCTAAAGAAATATATACCTAATACTAATCATGTTATTGATTGGAATGTGATTCAAGTGGAGTAAGAAGGCACTTTTCAAGTTCATCCAGTGCGCATTCTGGACTAGAAAATCAAACATCTCTGGAATCGATCCATAGGGCTTGTAAAGGTCCAATGTACCTGGTACAGTCCTGAGGATGCTACTTGGGAGAATGAGGATGCAATGCAGGAAGAATACCCGCATCTTGTTTTGGATTTTTGAAATTTAGTTGTACATGGATACATGATGCACTACGGACAGTGCATAAATAAGGGGAGGGGATTGTAATATCCCTAAGGCCGAACCCAATTGTAAATTTAAATACCAATGTACCTAAGTTGGTGAGTTGTTTTGATATCATTTTTGTATGCACATTTCATGGCATAGTGCGTGCATGTACTGCATAGTAAAATGAGGAAGTATGCACATTCCAGGATACTACGTGCAACATCTTAAGTACATGTGATGTTGAGGCCAGGGACCCTTTGTGTATATGATAATTTTTATAGGCTAGTGAGCCATTTATTATAAGCTAGGATGCTTATGTTTTGATTAGGCCAGAGAGCCTAGGTATTAAAGGCCAGTGTGCCTGTTTTTGTACATGTCTCATATTTAATATAAAATACATTGTTCTGAATAGACCGACCACGATAAAAGAGATGGGGAACTAAACTCCACTAGTTAGGGAAAGGGTGGGACCTAAAATTTAAGGAAACGGGCTAAGCCAGGGAGCTTAAGAAAAAAAGGAATATTATATTAATATTTCTTAAATCATAAAGTATGGATAATTATTTTATCCTAATTTCTAAAGTTGGGGACAAGTGGACCAAAGTAGCTCCCAACATGACAAGTGTCAATTTGGGGACATGCATACATATTGTTGGGACTTAGTTCATTTTCACACCCCCCCATAATTCTTACCATCATTCTTACCATGATTCCTTCGATCACTCAGCGATTATTCCATCAACCTTCACACAGCCATTGAGTTATCCTTCGTATCTTCATGATTGTACCAGAAATTGTATCCATGGCCATAGAGGTTGGTGTAGCTAGTTAGCTGGGGAGATAGACTAAAGAAGCGAGTTGTCAGGCTCACAGTATATTGAAGAGGCGAGTTGGCAGGCTTGTGAGCAATTTCTCTCTGGGTTCGAGAATTGTTGGGAATTGATTTCTTGAATGTTCTAAACTACAACTACAGGGCTCTGAGACTTCCTGTCCAAAGTGTTGTTGAAGCCATGGAAGGGAAGTGGGGAAGTCGAAGGACTATTGAGCACACTTCCTGGGGTGGGACAGGTATGTGGGGAATGAGAGATTGTAGGTTGTTAGTTTGAGTAGGCACCTGTGACGGAGTCTTTCCTGTTTTCCATGAACCATTAGCCTAGTTAGGAACCCTTTACCCGGTGGATTTTAGTCCCAGCTTAGGGGTGACTCACTATTGAGAGTGATGAATAGTGTGGTCTAAGGCTGGGAGGTTCATGGAAGGTCTGTACGCAGTTGGTGATATTCTTACCAAGATAAGTGTCAACAGTGTGATAAATTTACATGCTGCATTATTATTTTTGTGTTTAGTTTTATCGATTTATCCTGTGTATGATTTATAACTATGTTTATAATTATGGGTATTTCCTGTATCTGCTACATGTATACTTTTACTATTATTCAATATGGATTTGTGCATTTATAGATGTATTTGTATGTTTATGTTTTATATATAAGTCTTCCACAAGAGTGTTGTCTGTGTATGTTTTAAATGCATGCAGTTAGAAAATATTATGTGGCATAGTACAGTTGGTTGTTGGGTATGTGATGTAGACCCCCAACCCTCGGGCTAAGATATGCACAGGATCGTTCTAATTTCTTCACGAGTCGAAGTGACTCTTTCTGTTCCCTGCTGAAACTATACGAATGTGATCCATAGGTCCTTCAAAAACCCCACCTATGCAAGCAAGCACTAGGCGCGAGCTTCACCCTCACTCGACCACAACTGGGCCTTAGCGCAAGCGCCTTTCACAACTCGCAAGTCGCGAGTTTGTGAGTCGAAGACCCTTGAATCCTCTTTTCCAAACTCCCAATACTCGATATGGCGATACGTGTACACCTCCCTTCTCATTAGCGCTTCTTCAACCGACCACCGGTTAGAGCATAACTCTAGCGCCTCTTGCAACTCACATCTTCACGAGTTGAAGTGTTGGTTCCTCCTACTCTTCCCTTCCAAATATGTGACTCACGATAAGTCAACGATGGTTTGACCCTTTTCAAACGACACGTGTCCACCACTTGTCACCACTTCTACCTCTCTCCAGGTGTTTTATTGTCACGCCACCTGTCGACCACGCGATTCCCACCAAGTGGACATGCCACGTGTTGCACGAGCCCTCCCAACTCGCAAGCTCGTGACTTCTGCAGTCAAAAAGAGTTCCTTTCAAACCCCGAACACCTAAGACATGATACCTGTTGGAAGTTCTAATCCAACAATCCTCCCGTAACTCAAATCCAATGGTCTGGATTTCCTTCCCTGTTCCTCGCAACTCGGAACTTTGCGCAAACCAAGAAATTTGGTCTCGCCTCCAAATTCACGATCCCCGAGTTCACGATATGATCCAACGACGTGGGTTGAGAAAATATCAATGGCTCACATTGATTCTTGATACTAGGGTGGTGAGTTCTTCCAACTCCTAATCGCCTTGCAACTTCACTAGATCCTACGTTCCTTGCAACTTCACAAGTTCTCCATAGAGAATTCTGACCGCTCGATTCATGCTTCAATGACTTATGCACAAACAACTGAATGTTCTCCTTATGAACTTAACTTTTATACAATGGCTTCAATCCTCATCTCCCTTTGAAATTTTCAAAGGTACTAACCCTCCAGAGATTTCACTTCCAAACTCAAGGCTTCCAAAAGGTTCCTTCTCACACTCCTTGCGAAAAACTTTCAAATAACTCTTGGTTATTTGAGTCTTTGACCCTGTGCACTCTTTGCAATAGTGGTCTTTCAACTTTTCCCTTAGTTGATAAATTCTAAGGTTTCAACTAACCTGTGCACACCTTGCATGGCTCTGTGCTTCACCTGCACTTCTGCTGGTATGAGAACAATGATATATCTCCTGATCTTTCTGAGATAAAACTCAGACTCTTGTCAACACACACCTTGCGAACTTTTCACTACACTCCTTGCAGGATCTCTCAGGAAGAGAAACAATTGAAACTCATTCTCCTTCTCTCTCAGACTTCATATACATAACATGAAATCACACATTCAACACAACATTGAAAAAAAATAAACAGAGAGAGTAAAACAACTATAAACATACCATTCAACAAAGGTAAACAGTAAGCATCATAACACCATGAAAGTTGAGTCAAAGCTTCATATATTAACTCAATTGCTTCTGTACATGGGTTCTTCTCTACATCTCTCTGCTACAGCTCTCAATGTTGATAATGTTACAAAGATCCAATAATACAAGAGTGAGGGTGTCTATATCCGTTTTCCCTCCTACACTTCTAAACTATCTAATCTAACATTCAAATCTACCTACTTTCACTGAACAGACTTAATGTCTATTACATCCGGCAGATGAGAGAAAATCGCTTAAGATCTATTTACAACATGCAAGTATGCTTCCTTTAACTACTACATTAATATCTACTCGTTAATATTTTCAAAACATTTCAAAATGTGAAAATTGTGTGTTTTTCCAGTTGTCTTCCGCCTTTATGCTTGCTTGGTTGGTTTCTTACGATGCTCCTGCATCACACTTCCTCGCTTGAAAATTTTCATGAAATCCTATTAATGAGCTCTTGCACGGTCTGTCCATGCTTCTGAATTGCTGCTTCATCCTCCCAACTGGCATATTCAACTGGATGTCCCTTCCATTTGACCAAGTATTCAAAATACTCTTTCCTCCTGGTATTTTTGCTAATCCTTTTGTCAATTATGATTTCCATCTGTGGCTTTTCAACATTTGTTTTGTCCATTGAACCTCTTTCTGTTCATTTTCTGCTCCTGCTTCTTCATCTCTATAAGGGTACAAATCTGCAACATTGAATATCGGTGAAATTTGGACCCCATCGGGTAATTCAATCTCATATGCGTTTTCCCCAAATTTCTTTATGACCTTGCACAATCCAATATTTTTCATCTTCAGTTTATTATACGTTCCCCTTGGTATCCTTTCCTTCCTTAAATGTGCAAGAATCATATCACCAACTTCAAATTGAAGTTCTCTCCTGTGTTGATCTGCTCTGTGCTTGTATTCTTGGCTTGAACTCTACAATCACTCCTTAATTCGACTGTGAAGCTCCTTCATTCCTTCTGCAAAGTCTTTTGCACTAGCACTCCTGAATTCATCTTGTTCTAAATCTTTCAATTCAGAAACTCCCCTCAGTTGCATTCCATATACAATATGGAATGGACTCTACCCTATGCTTCTATTGAGTGAATCATTGTAAGCAAATTCTGCCTGTGATCCCACTGACTGTGGTGTTCAGTGACTAAGCTCCTCATCAAATCTCCCAAGCTCCTATTTATGACCTGTGTCTGTCCATCCGTCTAAGGATGATACGCTGAGATGAAAGACAAACTTGCCCCCAACTTCTTCCATAAGGTCCTCCAGAAATGTCCCACCAACTTGGTATCTCGATCAGAAACGATACTCTTTGGCAAGCCGTGAAGTCTAATGACTTCCTTGAAAAATAGGTTCGCAATATGAGTTGCGTCGTTGGTTTTCTGGCATGGTATGAAATGTTCCATCTTGGAAAATTTGTCGACTACCACAAAGATCAAATCACATCCTCTTTGTGTTCTTGGTAGTCCCAATAAAAACTCCATGCTCACTGTGTCCCACGGCCTTTCAGGTATGGCCAATGGTTGATATAACCCTATGTTCTGCCTTTTTCCCTTTGTGTGCTAACAAATTATGCACCTGTCTAAAAATTTATTTACATATGTCCTCATTCCTGGCCAAAAATATGAGCCATTCAACTTTGAGAACGTCTTGTCATGACCGAAATGTCCGACCAATCCTCCACTATGTTTTTCCTTTAGCAAATTCTCCCTCATGGAGCACTTTGGAATACATAGTTGATTTCCCCTGAAAAATAATCCATCATGGATCATGTATTCAGTCCATTGGCTTCTATCCCTAAGAACTGGATTCTTAGATGCCTCATATGCCTCCTTAAAATCTGGATCATCTTTGTACATTTTTTTAAGGTTATCAAAACCCAAAGTCTTGACTCTAAATTCCTACATAAGCAAACATTTCCTGCTCAAAGCATTAACAACTTTGTTAGCAATTCCAAAAATATGCTTTATCACAAAAGTAAAATTCTACATGTATTCAACCCATTGAGCATGCTTTTGGTTCAACTTCTCCTGTCGAGTCACAAATTGCAAAGCATGATTATCGTTGTACAAAACAAACTTTTTGGGAACCAAATAGTGTCTCCATTTCTGCAGTGCTTGTATGACTGCATAGAATTATTTGTCATATGTGGAGTACATGATCTTCACTTCATTCAGTTTTTCACTGAAATATGTGATCGACCAATCGTCTTGTCTCAAGACCACTCCAATTGAAAATCCACTCGCGTCACGTCATACCTGGAATGTCTTTCTAAAATCTGGCAAAACCAGAATTGATTGCTCAATGATCTTCTTCTTCAACAGATTGAAACTCTTCTTTGCTTCTTCTATCCAGTGAAAATACTTGTGTCTTTTCTTCACCGTATCCATCATTGGTGGGCTAATTCCACTGAAGTTTCGGATGAATCTCTTGTAGAAACTTGCCAAACCATGGAAGCTTTGTACTTCAAACACGCTCTTCAGCGATAGCCAATTCTTAATTGCCTCTATCTTTCCCAGATCCATCTTCAACTCATTTGCAGAGATAACAAAACCCAAATAAATGAGTTATGTCCTCATAAATGACAATTTATTCACATTAATCAGCAATTTCTCTTGATGTAATCTTCTCATCACTGCAGCTAAATGCTTTAAGTGCTCTGCTTCTGTCTTGCTGAAAATTAATATATCATCAAGATATACAATGATGAATTTCCCAATGAAATCCTTCAGGACTTCATTCATCAACCTCATGAAAGTATTGGGCACATTCGTTAGGAAAAATGGCATGACCATCCATTCATACAGCCCCTCATTCATCTTGAATGTTGTCTTCCATTCATCACCTTCTCTCATTCTAATTTGATGATATCCTCTTTTCAAATCAACCTTTGAAAAAAAAAATTCTCCACTCAAGAAATCCATCAAGTTGTCCATCCTTGGAAATGGAAACCTGTATCTGATGGTAATCTTATTGATTTCCCTTGAGTCTATACATATTCTCCAGCCTCCATCTTTCTTTGGGCTGAGAACTGTCAGAACAACGCATGGACTCAAGCTCTCCTGAATCAATCCTTTGTCCATTAAGTCCTAGACCTATCTCTTAACTTCTTCATTTTCCTGCGGCGTCAACCTGTACGTTTCTTTGTTTGGTAAACTGCCTCCAGGTATAAGGTCAATATAATGGCTTATACTCCTGATAGGTGGCAACGAACAAGGTAGTTTGTCCACTACTATATTAGCAAACTCTTCTAGCAACTTGTGGATTTATTCTAGTAAATCATTTATCCTCGTACTGGTCAAAACAATTCTAGGTTTCCTGACCACTATGAATTGTGTGTCTTCCTTCTTCTTAACCTCATTACGAAGTTCCTTCCCACTCATGAGAAGTATAATGTTGCTCATTTCTATTTTCACCTCTTGGTTTTTAATCGACAACAAAATGTGAGTCCTACCATTTTTCTCCAGGGTGTATGTGTTCTTTCTCCCATCATGAACTACATTTCTGTCATATTGCCATGGTCTACCCAACAATACATGACAAACATCCATGGGAATGACATCACATAATATTTCATCTTTATATCCTCCTATTTTAAATTCAACTAAACATTGTTTAGTGACATTTACGAGATGTCCTTTTTGTAGCCACGAAACTTTGTATGGGTTTGGATGTACAACAATCTCCAGCTCCAGCTTTTCTACCATCTCTGTAGATATGAGATTGTCTCTGCTACCACTGTCCACTATGACTTTGCATGCTCTATCTTTAGTTTTGCAAGTAGTCTTAAACAGAGTGCTTCTTTGGGCTGGGTTCTCTGCCTCCTTCTCTGCCTTCAAGAGAACTTTCCTCATCATCAAGGATCTTTTGCCCTTAGCATCTTCTTCCTCAACATTGCATCCTTGAGCTTCGGAAATGTGAGTTTCACCACCATCTTTCTTATTATCTGGACACTCATAGGATTTATGTCCAATTTTCCCACAGACAAAGCATTTTACTTCACCGCCTCTGCCTCTTCCTCTTCCTCTAGCTCAAGGAAAAGTTTTTCTATCAGCATACTACCCTCTCTGTGAGCTTCCTCCTCTCTCATGTTGAGTTTGAGGTTTCTTCCCCTATTCTTTAGATTTTTGAGTTCTGTCTTGGGCAATTGTTTTTCCTCTGGCTTGACTTCTACCTCGGCCACTTTAACATTGCTTCCGGCTCAGCTTCTCTTCAGATTTCAAAGCCATTTGATATGCATCTTCCACAGTCTGAATGGTCATCATGCTCATCTCATCTTGAATGTCATATCGCAGACCATTCATGTACCTGGAAACTTTTTCATCATTGCCTTCCCGATGACCTGCCCTGATGTTTATCCTATAGAATTCTTCAATGTATTCATTTACTGACATCAGCTTCTATCTCAAATTCTGCATCCTCAAAATAGAGTGATTTGATAATCCTTGGGTATAAATTTGGCTTTCATTTTTGCAACCATTGTTACACATCAAAATTACTCAGTTGGATAAGTGTCGCATGTTCCTCTCAATTGTCGTAAGTGTCGCATCTTCCTTACAACTTTCGTAAGTGTCGCAAATGATGTTCAGACATACTGCCATGACAAACGACACTAAGGAGACACTTATAACATCTCATATGCTTGATTTAAAGAAGGAGAACTGGTTCACTGAAGTCAAACAACTCTTGACACCTGAAGAGAGCCCTGAAACAAAGGTTTTGACGAGGACCGCTCCCCCATCTCAGCCCAAGAAGCGTTGGCGCTCCCCTATAAGGCTTCAGGGAGCGTTATAACACTCCCCAGCCCCCTCTGAAGAAGCGTTTCTCATCTTGAGAGTGTTGGTGCTCCCCTAAGGCCTATCAAGGATCTCTACAGCGCTCTGATGCCCCTTCTAAGGGAGCACTACCTATTCTGAGGCAGTAGTTGACCCGTTGAGGAGAATAAGGGGAGGATCTTTCGAGATTAGGAGGCAGTTGTGTTCAAATTCTTGGTTTCATCAAGAGATCCCTGATCTAAGGAGAAGGTTCCCAACTTATTCTAAAGATAAATCAAGAGGTTAAGCTCCTCTTAACCTATATAAACAGGCTCTATGATGGTGGAAAGGGGGAAGAACGGAAGATATGAAACTTATGATCTTGGAGGAAGCTCACAGTCAGCCAAAGGAGAGTGATCAGTGAAGCTGCTGTTATCCAGGTTGTGGATCTTTCAGGCAAGGGTTAGACGAAGGGGACTTGACGAAGTTGTCACATTCGCATCTACGATTGTAAGTATTGCTGTCATTTTTCTCATCAATATGACACGCTTGGCCTGTTTCTTTCTAGTTTGTGTCTAATGTCACATGAACTTATCATTTATTGATAGATCTATTTTCAAGCTAATATCAATAGAGTAGGAAGCGGTTGTATCTTGTTTTGTCCACAGGATCCAGCGAGAAGCAAAGGATCGAAGCGCAACCAGGAGCGTGCAGGGACAAACATCAATAAAAGGTACTTATGTCATCCTTCCTTCTCATGTGTTAGTTTAGATAGATTTGAAAGGAAGTCAGTGTCCATGTTAAGCATTTTTTGTCTAGAGTTAGGGTTAAGCTCTTAGAGGCGATCTACCTGTCCGCAGGGATATTTTCCTACAACAGAAACTGGCGACTCCACTGGGGAGATAGCCTCAAATCGAAACTTCTTGTTTGGATTTTATTCTCATTGACCTTGTTCTATCCCTTGATTGTTTCAGACTTGGTTCACTCCTCTTTTTGATTAGTTTCATGAGATGATTGGCTCCTTGTCCCATCATACTCAGCATAGTTGTCGAGTTTGAATTTCAATTTTTTGATTTCCTTGACATTTTTGGGAGTTTTAGACCCTGGTGCCCCTGTCCTAGTGCTAACAGAGTGCCGGGGCTCCCCCATACCTCTACACAGAGTTCTATAATGCTCCTTGCCTTTGGAAACAGAGCGTCAGCCTCTTTTTGGCCCAAAAAACCCTCCAGAATTGCTTTGTCAGGGTTTTGCCTCTGTGTTTCCTCTGCTGAGTAACCTTGTGAGTCAATGTGTCTTCCTTTTCAGCCTTGACATCTGTCTTTTTGAAGAATAAACACCTTGTTAATAGGATCTTGTAGCCTTCTTCACCTTTTTTCATTGAGTTTTCCCTATTGAGTGAAGTTTGAAACCCATGCACTGTTTTTCTCTCCTCATCAGCTGAGTAAAGACCCTGGTGAAGGTCATCAAAGGCCTACAGAACTCTTCATCTCAATTTCAGTCAAGGTCATTGTTCTTCAACTTTTGTTTTTGGGTGTGAAGTTTGTTTTTATTTTCTTTGATTATCTCTTTTCTTTCGCTTTTCGTTTTGATTGCGATGAAAGGGTGTATTGTTTGTATGACTTTTGCTTGTGCTAGTTTGGTTTTCGTTCATTCAAGAAAGATAATTAGCAAGACGAGCATTATGTTGAATTGATCATCATTCATACGCAAACAATAAAAGACATCTTCATGATTGATTGTGCATATTAGAAGGTATTTTGAAAGTTTTTGCATTACATCAGGATTTGATTGAGAAAAAGAATCGTTTGAGGGCATTCCTTATTTGTGCTTGATTAGTGAAAAGAACTCTCTCTCTCCCTTAGCTAGGTGTTCATCAAAAGGAAATGACTGCTTATCATGTTCGATGCATTCTATGGGTCTGAGTCATAATTCCATTTGTTTCACTTCCATGCACCCCTTTGCGTAAAGAACAGCCATAAAAATCAACGCTAATTAAAAGTTATCTAGAACTTTTTCTTCTCTAGGATCCTCCACCAAGAATAGACTAGGCTTAGTAATTTGGATTAGGGTTGTGAGCATAACTCTCCAAAGTTCCCAAAACAAACACTAGCATCCTGAGTTAGGGAGAGTAAATCCAGTTATCGTATAAGTCTGCCTGGGATCCCCCTCTCACACAGGGGTTACACACGAGCTCGCATTCGGGTAAGCTACGGGGACTAACCCTCCGTGGTTTAACTGATTGTGGTGGTCAGATCGTATTATGGGGATCACTTTGAGGTAAATCCACAATTAATGCGTGGAAGCCTTTTATTTGATTTCGAGCTTGATACCCTGCCCGTACGTTCGGATCAGACTGTCGACTGTTCCCGCCCAGGGGCTGACTGTGAATTGGTAACCTTAGTGGCCATAATCTTTAGGCTCTTACACAAGGTGACGGTGACGGGAAGTCTCACTGTACCAGGAGCATACATTGGTCAAACTCACTCGGGCTCCTTGGAGGTTAAATCCACAATTACTGCATGGAAGCTTGCACCAAGGTGTAAGTCCGTTAAGCAGGTCGCCATTGTAACTGTTCCACCCTATCCCCGCCCCTTCTGGACTTGATCACGCGACGTTGGATTTCATCACCAACTAGTACGGTCATCAAAAGAAGGTCTTGTTTGCTTCGTTGTGATTCTTAGATTTTTTTAGTGTGTGCTATTTCTTTTCATTAGTTGTCCATAGATTTCTTTCACCGACTCTTTTCCACCAACATTGACGCTCCACGCCGCTCGCGGAGGCTACAGGGACTTCCTCCAGAAAATATGGAAGGAAACACCCATTTACCCCCTCATTCTACGGAAGAATCCCCTCAACAGAGCGAGGTTCATAATACTACAACTTCCCAGGAAGAAGTTCCCATTCCTTTGGAGAATTTTCGAATTGTCTCAGAATCTCCGGAAGCTTATCGCATTCCAGAGAGATACGAACGACAGATCCTCCACCTGAATTCCGCTGGAGAATTTGTTGTCATAAATCCTTCTGACATTCCGGCCAGGTATTCTCAAATCCCTTTAGCCAATGACCCTTTTTGGACTGCGGACGTTGTTCGGAGTCCACCATGCCTGGTGCGAGATCTTTATGGAACAGGGGAAGGTGCCAATGCACCTTTTTCCTACACTGTACCCCCAAATCACTTCATCGGTACTACCACTTTTACCGCCACACCAACCGTTGGTCCGAACATACCATCTGTTGGCCCAAGGTCTACTATTCCCCTTCAGACGACCCATTCGACAATGGTCCCGCACATTCCGACCATCCCCGCCGGCAACGCGGTAGTTAATCAAGCCCCGATTGGTACACCTGTAACACCGAGACCTACACTCCCTTTTGGATTCAGGGCATTGAATGCTTCCGCTTCCACCACTGCCCAAACCACTACCCAAATTATACCGGGAAGTTCCATACCTATCCAACAACCCGGAGGGAATGGCCTTGGTGGTCCTAACCCAATCGATGGTACCGGTTTGTCATTTACGTCTGGCTCTCAGATCCCAGGAACTCTAACTCAAACTGGGGGGCATCCTCCCTTCGGGGGACAAATTCCATTCAGAGGGAACCCTAATGTTGGGGGGCATCCTCCCATCGGAGGACAAATTCCATTCGGGGGGCACCCTCATGCTGGGGGGTAGCCTCAATCCGGAGTATACCATCAACCACAAGGACAAAATGTGTCCGCCGCACCCAATCCGTGGAGCGTCCCTTTTCAAGGAAACCCACATGCCTCCACGGGACAAAATGTTCAGACTCCGCAACAACCCCCTTATGGACAAATGCCAAACCCACCCTATAATCCACAAAACCCATCCAGTTATCCTCCGCTCACAAACACTTCTCAAAACATCTCAAATCCTATGTACCTTGGTCAAAACCAACCTCACATGAGAGGGCCCACGAGTTATAATTATCCACATAACCCAGTATTGGGCCCCACTGGTGTCCCACTGCCACACCATAATTAACCATAGGTTAACCGACAACTACCTTTTCTAGACACTCTGGACCTCCCAGACTTGTCTCGGTTAACRAATGATCCCATTTATCATTCTCCGGTTTGGCCAGCTATTCCAGCTAAACTTCCTTCTGATATCCCGAAATTCGATGGAAATCCTGGGGAAGACTCAAACAATCACGTGATGACCTTCCATTTGTGGTGTTCATCCAACTCCCTCATGGACGATTCAATTCGTCTGCGTCTTTTCCAACGAATGCTCACGGGTTCCGCAGCGAAATGGTATATTGAATTACCACGCGCATCCTTTCACGATTTCAACTCCCTTGCCATGTCCTTCCTCACACATTTCCAACTACCCATTCGATACGAGACGGGTACCGAACTATTAACCTCTCTTCGTCAGACAACTTCCATACATATCTCTGATCATATCCATGAATGGAGACGACAACGAAGGATAATCAAAGCGGTCATTCCTGACCAATTGTTAGCAGAATGGTTCACGAAATCATTATTACCCCAGATAGCGCGTGATGTTTCCATGGGTGGCATAGTCACTGAGGAAGAAGCCATCGCCCGAGCTCAGTACTTAGACCTAGTCTATTCACAATCTGATACTCTATACGAGTTGATACCAAACGCTACCTGTGTGTTAAGGTCCTAACCCGCACATAGGTAGATCAATGTAGTCGGATGTAATAAAGGTCAATATTAATAAGACCTTTCAATAAAATAGAATAAGGCGGATGTAAGAAGACCTAATAGAAGCTTCCGCTTCTAGAAGGATCTTCCT
>ML777589.1:263674-307963 GCA_009831015.1 Picea engelmannii | reverse complement strand
TCTGTTCAAGTGCTATTTCTGTTGCTATTTCGTATATCATTTCTGTGTATTGTGAAGATTATGCTGGATATTTTACTGTTATTCTGTTATTTCTAGCATTTCGTTTCTGTACTGCATATTTTATATATCTGGTATCTTGCACCGTGCCACTAACGACCCATCCAAACCATCAATTGCTTCGCATGCAGATGGAGTTATCGGCTCCGTCAAAACTCAATCAACTACTCAGTCTACTGGAACAATCCAGCGGCCCGCTTCCACGGCTGCTCCCAGTTCAACTGCACCCTCTTCTACCCCACCTCATACTCAGGTCTCTGATGTGAATGCGGTCCAGTCAACCCCTCCACAACAACTTGGGGGCAAGAAGAAAGCGAGAAACAAACCAAAGAAGAACAACAACAATGAGCAACCCAAGACCCAACCGCAAACCCCTGCTGCCAGAAAACAACCACAACGAAAACCAAAATTCCCATGTCTCATTTGTGGTAACGATCACTACACTCAAGACTGCCCACATCGAGATGAAGTGGCTAAACTTTTCAAAGGAAATTCACAACCCGCTGTGCTCACTCAGCCTTTTCCGCAGCAACAATCTTTGGTTGCACAAACCCCCACACCGGGGGGCAGTTCCAACCAACCCCATGATGAGGCCTCGGCAAGTGCCCACATTTACATGTTTAACAGAGTTAATATCCAGATCAAGAAACCCTCTTTTGACTCTATCCTACGCCTTCCTAAGAGCACCATCCAGAAATCTACATTTAATCTTAATTCATGGGCTACCCAAAACTACAATATCGTAGAAGATTTGGCCCAAGCCCCATGTGCCATGTCTGCCTTGGAAGTTCTACAACACTGTCCCAACCAACGTAGAACTCTTTTAGCTGCTATTGGTGCTTTCGATCCTGAGTCATCAAACTACATCACGTTTAATCTGGATGATCATCAACCGCGACTCTCCCACCAGCTAGCTTTCCAAATCGATGTGGTTGTTCACAATCAACAAATCCACCAGACTATTCTGGATGAGGGAGCCTCCACCTTTGTCATGTCTCTAGCCTATTGGAAAGGCTTAAAATCACCTGCCCTTAACAAATCCGCTACCATGTTATGTGCCTTTGATGGACAAGGTTTTCATCCTCACGGATTATTGCAATCCTTAGCCGTTCAATTGGGTGGAAAAACTGTTACTGTTGACGTCGAGGTGGTTGATGCCCCCCTCAATTACAACCTACTACTTGGAAGAAGTTGGTTCTATGCGATGATTGTCGTCGCCTCGTCGGTGTTTCGATGTGTACAATTCCCCCATCAAGGCAAAATTGTTACCATTGATCAGCTCGATTTTTGCACACCCGATGCTCGCATCCCTGCTACCAACAACATTCCTTTTCTGGGAGACCACCCGGTTACGTATGAAAGCGTTGGTGTTGGCTTATTAAAATATTCTAGCCTTATGGGAACCTTCCCTACACCACTTCCACCTATCGCACATCATATTGTCGCCGTCAATATGATTTCGACTATGCCCTATCAATCCTTGGAATCATCAGACCCTTGGGTTGTGCCTAGTCCTTTGGAATTCGATGTGCTCGGGGACACAATGCCACTAAGCCTAGCCGAGGCCGCATACGTAGCTACTCAATCTGCTTCTCCCTCTTCAAACACTTCACATTCATTGTTACCCGATACTTATTCGGTGCCCTCGTGGTTAGATTCCCTATCATCTGTCGTTGATTACATTTCCCAAATTTTTCCTTCGGACGAATCTATCATGGAAATGCTTAGCATTGACGATCTACCATGGGATGACAACCACCATCGATCCTCTTTTCTTCCACCTTTGGAAGAAATCCAAGACATACGATCTGTCTTCCCCCCTGATGTTACCAAAGCTCCACAATCTCCTATCCTCACACAAGATACTCTCTCTGAGGGGAACATGGGTAACATCTCTACTACGGTCACGATTGACATTTCAATCAAAGAAGTTGTCATGGAAAACATCAACGTTGGTGCTAACTGCACACCCGACAAAGTGGCTTCTTACACCGCTTTATTCAAGGAATTCCACGACGTCTTCGCATGGAGTTACGAGGAAATGCCAGGGATCGACCCTTCAATCATCGTACACGAAATCAAAACTTACCCTGATGCGAAACCGGTTTGGCAAAAGCTTCTCCCGATTCATCCCAAGAAAATCGCAGCTATAAAGGCAGAAGTTGAAAAACTTCTAAAATATGGATTCATCTATCCCGTCCCTTTAACCGAATGGGTCTCCAACCTTGTTCTGGTTGCTAAGAAACAAGGGACCATCTGTGTTTGCGTTGACTATAGAGATCTCAACAAATCTTGTCCTAAGGACAACTACCCTACGCCCTTCATCGATTAGATCATCGATAATTGCGCAGGGAGCATAATCTTTTCTTTCATGGATGGATTTTCTGGATATAACCAGATTGAAATCTTACCTACATATCAACACAAGACAGCCTTCATCTTCCCTTGGGGAACTTTCGCCTACCGAAAGATACCTTTTGGCCTTAAAAATGTTGGAGCCACTTTCCAGTGAGCCATGTCATACACTTTTCATGATATCAAACATATAGCAGAACCGTATCTCGATGATTTACCCGCACATTCATTAAATCTATCCGATCACATTGATCATTTACGCGCAATTTTTCTGCGGTGTAGGTTCTACCGTATTCGTCTGAACCCACACAAATTCATTTTCGCTGTCGAATCTGGTCGACTCCTCGGTTTCATTGTCTCCAAAGATGGGATCAGGGTGGATCCCTTAAATATTAAGGCCATCTTAGCCTTACCTCCACCCACCAATTTAACCCAACTCCAAAGTTTGCAAGGCAAAGCAAACTTTCTTTGTCGTTTCATCTGCAACTATGCCGAGATCACTAAAGGATTTATGCAGTTACTGCAAAAGAACGTCCCTTTCATATGGGATGATGCAGCTCAACGGTCATTTGACGCTCTCAAGCACGCTTTGACCCATGCACCTTTGTTATATCCCCCCGAATATACCAAGGATTATATCCTTTACTTGGTCGCTTCTACTTCCACCATCGCAATGGTGTTAGTCCAAGAAGACCCCAACAGCGAAGAACGTGTGATCTATTATCTGAGAAAGAGTTTATCTGGTCCCGAACTCAGATATTCGCATGTTGAGAAACTGGCTCTGGTAGCCGTCATTGCTGTCCAAAGGTTCCGTCACTACATCTTATTACGCACCACCACGGTAATCGTAGACTCCAACCCCATTTACCACGTTCTGACACGTCAAGTACTTGGGGCAAAATATTCAAAATGGATCGTTATTCTTCAAGAATTCGATCTCGAGTTTACAAAGGCTAAAGCCAAAAAATCCCTGGTGTTTTCCAAGCTTATCTGTGCTCTCCCTTGTGCTGATGAAAACATCGAACCTAGAGATTCTCTCCCCGATGAATCTCTCTTCCTCATCAGTACCTCTGATCCTTGGTATGGAGACATTCTCCTCTACCTTCAAACACAACGTTTTCAGCCCAACATCTCTCACGAAGAGCATCGATGCATCCGTCACCACTCTCGTCGTTATATCATCCTCGGCGACACTTTGTATCGTCGTGGCATCGACACCATCCTTCGGCGATGTCTAATTCATGAGGAGGCTGAACGCGTTTTGAATGATTTTCACCTTGGCGCTTGTGGCGGTCACCTCTCCGGAAAGGCCACAGCCCAAAAAATCCTACGTGTCGACTACTTTTGGCCCTCGATTTTCAAAGATTGTATCGAGGCCGTCAAGAAATGCCCACCTTGCCAAATCTTCAACAAGAAGGCACACACCCACCCCATGACGCTGCACCCTATTATTTCCATCGGCCCCTTTGCCAAATGGGGCATCGATTTCATGCAGTGTAAGCCTACCTCAGCCGGGGGGCAGGGTTACATCATCGTCGTCGTCGACTACTTCACCAAATGGGCTGAGGCTATGCCTACCTTCCTGAATGATGGTCGTACGACAGCTCCATTCCTCTTCAACTACATCATAACTCGTTTTGGTGTACCACGTGTCATTGTCACTGACCATGGTGCACATTTCAAAAACCAGATGATGAGCGAGTTACATGTCAAATTGGGTTTTCGCCATGAAAACTCATCCCCTTACTACCCTCAAGAAAACGGACAAGTTGAGGCTATCAACAAAGTCCTAAAAACCATGATCCAATGCATGGAAGGGGAAAATAAAACATCGTGGCATCTACAACTTTTCTCCGCTCTCTGGGCCTATCGCACCTCTGTGAAAACTTCAACTGGATTCACTCCTTTCCAGTTGGTCTATGGCATCGAAGTTGTCCTACCGATCGAGTGTGAGATTCCATCACTCAAACTAAAAGTAGAACTCCTGCCTCATACTTCTGCTGAAGAAGAACGATTCTTGTATCTATCCAAACTAGACGAAACGCATTGCGATGCTGCTCTCGCCAATGAGGCACATCAAAAACGAATTAAAAGTCATAATGACAAATCCGTCCACCCTCGGACTTTTGCGGAAGGAGACTTAGTCCTTGTTTATGACCAAGCTCACGATAAATTGGGGACAGGAAAGTTAGAACCCATGTGGCACGGTCCCTACATCATAAAACGTGTCCTACATAAAGGTTCCTACGAATTAGATGATCATGAAGGAATTTCCATAGGAGAGCCCCGAAATGGGCTTTACCTTAAGAAGTATTATTCCTAGATCGCCTAGCATTTGTACTTTGTACATTATTGTATGTAGTTTTGGTGTGTCTATTTCTTTCACGTGCTCGAGTCTTTACCGTTTCCACTCATGACTGTGCTTGTGTTTTCATGCACAGATGACGTCTTCCTTTCCTATCTTTTTTGGGTTCGCAGATGGTGCTAACCGACATACCCGGAACATTGCTTCAGCAGCTTGGGTTATTTACCAATTTGACCAGCTGGTGAGTTCAGGAGGCATTTGTTTAGGACCAACAACCAACAATATGGCAGAATATCATGCTGTCATCGGACTGTTGACCCAAGCTTCCTCTCTAGGTATCTCTCGCATCATTATTTACTTAGACTCCCAACTAGTGGTTTTTCAACTCAACCGCATCTATGTTATACGTAGTCCTATCCTGCTATGCCTACACTTGCAAGTTCGTCGTCTCAAACGAATGTTCGATTACATCGAATATAGACACATTTCGAGAGAACTTAATAGTGTTTCAGATTCATTAGTTAATTATATCATGGGTCGGTATCTCACCCACACATAAGATTCAAAGAAAACAAAATTGTACATTACATGTAAATTAAAATACATCACAGACATCATCATGTACAAATCATTGGCATCATAAAAACTCAAAACCGTATATATATATATATATATATATATATATATATATATATATATATATGGCATGATTGAAATGTTTGTATTACATCAAAAAGTGTTTAGAAGAGAAAAATATTGGGCTTGTTCACCCATACAACATTGCCTGACAAGGCATACAAAAAACATGATCATGGGGAGAGACTCTAATCTCCCTGCGCTACGTTGTGTTGTGAGTAACACACTACTGCTCGCACTATGTGCCTCAACAGAGAATTGATATTCTTTGGGACTCCTACAGTGTGCCTCTGTAGATGTAAAGGCACATCCCCCCTCCGTAGAGGAGGGATACCCATCGTAAGGCCTTGGAGGTTCCTCTCAACCTCTCGGAGACCCACCACCGGTACTGCTGGATCTGCTGCAACTGGGGTGCCTCCACGATGCCCTGGTACCGGTATATCAACCAGGCGCACTGGTCCCTTGTCTGCATGTTGGAAACAAAACATCTGTTAAAACTCTTTACACGCCCAAAAAAAAAATACATACATTCAAAAACTTAAAAAAAACAAAAACTAGACAAGGTATGACTTATTCTCTTACCTGACTCATCCCAGTCTTCCCCCGTGGGCAAAATCAAGTCCATACTCCCATGGAAGTCTACATTGGCATAAAGGACGTCCTCTATCCAGAGGTACTGTCGTCTCAACTAGGCAAAGAAATCACTAGTAAAGTGGAACTCTGACTCCGAAACTAGCCTCGGAGACAGACTAGTCCACCTCTCCATCCGAGGTTCGTCCACTGGTCGTACTGCCAGTGCTATCTGAGGCTGCATCTGAGGGATGCGCTCTAGGAAAAAAGAGACCAAAAACGAGCCATAGTCGAACTGTTTCTGACCAGTCCTGCACCGTGAAATCTGTTCCTTCACATTCCGAAGGAACGCTGCGCTCCAATTGAACAGTGTTGGTTCTAAACACTAAACACCATAGGCCACCTGTGATCTCGATGCCAGATGAGCACTAGTGTTGTCGGTCAAGCTTGTGATAGAAAATAAAATAGACCAGAGAGGTAGATCTTGTATATCCTTGATAGGGATCGTGCCCCCTACCAACCTCGCTCCCGGGATGCAGTGGCGTGCCATATACACGTCCACTTGTTCAGGTAATGCCCTCTGCCCAGTAAAAGATATGGGGACCCCTCTTTTCGAGAGGCCAGTCAAAAAGTACACATCTTCCAACTCAATGGTTAGGAGTTGTGTGTCGATACAGAATCCCTGTTCCGTGACATCCCAAAGGCCAATCATATGCTCAAGTAATAACACCTCTCTCTTCATTTTTTGCAATTTGAAGAACTTGAGCAAGCCGCAAGCCCGCAGAGCAGCCCACGTACGAGGACTCCGTAGAGTGGCTAAATCATCCATCTCATGTTCCCTCTCTTTCCATTCAATCATGATTGCCGAAGATACCTACAAAACAAAAAATCAAGAATTTCATTATTCCTCACGTTTTGGTAATTTCGACGATTTTCAAAAAGAATTTTAAAACATAAAACAAAATGCCCATGTCATCTAAAAGAAACTACTCACTCTTTTTAACCACCACACCCTTTAACATGTGTCAAGTAATGATAAAAATGTTTTGAAAATGCAAAATGACTTTGGGGGCTGCGTGGGCAAATGGGGGGAATTTTTATGAGTTCTTTTACTAAAAATGATCGGTCCAATCGATTGCAAGGGTGTATACATCCTAACAACCCTTCTCTAACACATTTTTTGTAAAAGAATCCCCCTATTTTATTAATTTTTAAAAAGAGGCCGATTTGGTTCAAAGAGGGGTGACCTAGGGCTTTGTGTTTTAAATAAATAATGCCATGAAAATCAATTTGAAACCATGTAATTGAAAGAGAAAAGGATGAACACCTACCTGGTTCAAACGGTGAGCGAAATGGTCGATCGTAGCTCTGACAGCGAGAAAAACAAGATTTGCTTCAAAATGAGATTCTCCACTACTCCAAAAATCCTTGCAAATGAAATGGTAAATGAATTTTCAAATCAATTGTTATTTATAAAATTTCATTTTTTATATGGTCATTTTTGGGTTTCTCTAATGATGTAATGGCTTCACTAAACTCTGGTTTGTAGCTGTGACATCGCAGGTTTCCTGGCAGTCCTGATCGGTTATTCACCTTGTCGCATTTATGAGCATAGTCTTAGTTCATTCTCGAGCTTGACAATATGAGAACGTAACTGGGTAAACTTTTATCTCTTTTTTGGACCCGTATGTATACGAACACACAAAAAAGGAACCCCCCTGGAGTCTCCTTTAAACCCTTTTCAGACTCTCTAAACATGAAAAGATTGTTGAGTGATCTTGCTTCCTTTCACACTCGTTAAAAGGTCAGAAATGGCCTCTTTCGAGCAATAGTTTAACCCTTTTTTGGTCTCGTTAGACTACTGTACGAAAAAGGAACAGAGAGAGTTCTCTTTTAAGTGTTTTTCCAAACTCTATAATCCCAAAAATCCTTTGATTTTTCTGTCCTTGGACTCGTTAAAGCACACCTCGACAGACCCATATGGGAATGAACCCTTACTTCTTCTAGTTCGTTAAACAAAGGAAGAAGAACTTACCGAAGGTGAGTTATATCGAGCATGTGTTATCCTCCTCGAGCTCATTAAATCAAAAATAGGTACTCATCTATCTGGATGGGGGAAAAATTGAAAGGAGCAAGCCAAGCAGTCTCTTGAGAACATCATCCAGCACTTCTTAGAGTCGCCCTTGAACACGGCACTTTGTCACTTTGCACATATCATAATCCGTTGAACCTCTGTAATGATCCAATCCTCTGAGTTCCTTTCACTCCTTTGGGTCACCCGAAGCAAGTCACAGTATCCATTGTATAGTTTTGGTCCATGTCATGCTTTGTTGTTGTGCCTCAGTGTTCAAGGGAAGCATCCGCCTCGAGAATCAGCCATCCCAAGTATTTTTCCTCAAAATCTGTGTCAGTCCATGTCCATTTCATCTGCCAATTACACCTCCATGTCTGTTTCATGTTGTTGATGGGGGATACATCAAGGCCCTCCCTCGACAAGTCTATTCCTGTCGACTCCAACACATTATCCGGGAATCAGACTTAGAAACCAGTTAGTACTTTGGGACTTGCATGCCTCAATGGCAGGCCTCCTCACATTCGATAGTAGGCTTACATCATTGACTGCTGATCGAATGATTCCATGGGTGTTCTACTTCAGCTCATCTATTCACATTCACTGGAATGTACTAGGGTACCTTGGGAATCATTGACATTAATGGTGATCTCCCTCGCACTTGTTAACGGTTCACATCATTGGCCGGTAATCAAGTGGTTTCCGCCATGTTCAACGTCAAGACATCTATTCACATGGTTGGAATCGTACCATGTTAGGATTGGTAAGAAGACCCTGGGTTGAGTGATCACTTTGATATATGCTTTCCCCAGGTTGCGAAGGAGTTTCGATTGGACAAAGAACACATACACTGTTACATAGATCCACTTTGTATTGGTCGTGACTATGTCTTGTCATCTCATAGATCCACTGTGTATTCTTCATGGCTACGATCAGTCCGAGTCATTAGAGTATAGATCCAAATTGTATGTTTGGTGGCTATACCTTATTATCAATACAATTATGGATCCGCAGTGTATTTTATGGTGGCCATATCCTGCTAAGTCTTGATCACCCAAGCATAGGTATGCCTGTCGTGGGTTTTGAAATATGTCATGATACTTGTTGGATGTTTGTGTACAGCTTCTATTAGGTTCTCCAAGCCTATGCCCTTGCTTGGACGTCTACAGAGTATTTCAGTTATCAGTTGGCATCTTCTAACTTCATACTTTGGGGGGCATTCTGTTACACATCAAAATTACTCAGTTGGATAAGTGTCGCATGTTCCTCTCAATTGTTGTAAGTGTCGCATCTTCCTTACAACTTTCGCAAGTGTCGCAAATGATGTTCATACATACTGCCATGACAAACGACACTAAGGAGACACTTATAGCATCTCATATGCTTGATTTGAAGAAGGAGAACTGGTTCACTGAAGTCAAACAACTCTTGACACCTGAAGAGAGCCCTGAAACAAAGGTTTTGAGGAGGAGCGCTCCCCCATCTCAGCCCTAGAAGCGCTGGCGCTCCCCTATAAGGCTTCAGGGAGCGTTATAACACTCCCCAGCCCCCTCTGAAGGAGCATTGCTCATCTTGAGAGCGATGGTGCTCCCTTAATGCCTACCAAGGAGCGCTACAGTGCTCTGATGCCCCTTCTAAGGGAGCACTACCTATTCTGAGGCAGTAGTTGACTCGTTGAGGAGAATAAGGGGAGGATCTTTCAAGATTAGGAGGCAGTTGTGTTCGAATTCTTGGTTTCATCAAGAGATCCCTGATCTAAGGAGAAGGTTCCCAACTTATTCTAAATATAAATCAAGAGGTTAAGCTCCTCTTAACCTATATAAACAGGCTCTATGATGGTGGAAAGGGGGAAGAACGAAAGATATGAAACTTATGATCTTGGAGGAAGCTCACAGTCACCCAAAGGTGAGTGATCAGTGAATTTGTTGTTATCCAGGTTGTGGATCTTTCAGGCAAGGGTTAGACGAAGGGGACTTGACGAAGTTGTCGCATTCGCATCTACGATTGTAAGTACTGCTATCGTTTTTCTCATCAATATGACACGCTTGGCCTGTTTCTTTCTAGTTTGTGTCTAATGTCACATGAACTTATCATTTATTGATAGATTTGTTTTCAAGCTAATATCAATAGAGTAGGAAGTGGTTGTATCTTGTTTTGTCCAGAGGATCCAGCGAGAAGCAAAGGATCGAAGCACAACCAGAAGCGTGCAGGGACAAACGTCGATAAAAGGTACTTATGTCATCCTTCCTTCTCATGTGTTAGTTTAGATAGATTTGAAAGGAAGTCAGTGTCCATGTTAAGCATTTTCTGTCTAGAGTTAGGGTCAAGCTCTTAGAGGCGATCTACCTGTCCACAGGGAGATTTTCCTACAACAACCATTCTATCCCAGCTTTTGATTTTATGCTTGCCCTTGCAGCGTCTGTCAGCCTGCAGTTCATCCCACCACAGTGTTGCATACCCTTTAAGTCTAGTGATATCATGTTTGACTTTCTTGTCTTCTTCGACATCCTCATAGTCAAAGTATTTGTCTATAGCTCTAATCCAATCTAGAAGCTATTCAACATCCAAGTTTCCCTCATACACTGGATTGTCCATTTTTTCTCTGGCACCTATCCTTGCAACAGCCTTGAACAGGCATTCATCTGCAGCGTCTTCGACTGCTACTTCTTCTCCTTCGTTTCCAGCTTCATTTTCAGTTTCAGCTTCGTTGATATCCCCAGCATCAACTGTGTGCCTTTGTGTTTCTTCATGGCATCAAGCCTAGAACGTAACTCGCGCATTTCTCTTTCCACTGTTGGATCAGGCATTGGCCTATCTCTTCTTCTCGGTGGCATGGCTATAGAATTTCTCCCTTCTCTCTGCTACACAAAGCAAAGAAATTGTTTTGGGCTCTGATACCAAATGATGTAGACCCGCAACCCTCGGGCCGAGATCCGCACAGGATCGTTCTAATTTCTCCATGAGTCGAAGAAACTCCTTCGGTTCCCTATTGAAACCTCATGAATCTGATCCACAAGTCCTTTGTAAACCCCACCTGTGTGAACGAGCACTAGGCGCGAGCTTCACCCTCACATGACCACAACTGGGCCTTGGTGCAAGTGCCTTTCACAACTCGCAACTCACGAGTTCATGAGTCGAAGTCCCTCGACTCCTCTTTTCCAAAATCCTGATACCTGAGATGATGATATGGGTATACCTCCCTTCTTGTTAGTGCTTCTTCAAGCGACCACCGGCTAGAGCCTAACTCTAGCGCCTCTCACAACTCACAACTTTGCGAGTTGAAGTGTTGATTCCTCCTGCTCCTCCCTTGCAAATCCGCGACTTGCGATAAGTCAATGATGGTTTGACCCTTTTCAAATGACACATGTCCACCACCTGTCACCACTTCTACCTCTCTCTAGGAATTTTATTGTCGTGCCACCTATCAACCACGTGGTTCTCGCCAAGTGGACATGCCACGTGTTGCACGAGCCCTCGCAACTCACAAGCTCGTGACTTCTACAGTAAAAAAGAGTTCCTTTCAAACCCTGAACTCCCAATATGCAATACCTGTTGGAATTTATGATCCGATGGTCCTCCTATAACTCAGATCCAATGGTCTAGATTTCCTTCCCTATTCCTCGCAACTCGAAACTTTGCACAAACCAAGAAATTTGGTCTGGCCTCCAAATTCACGAACCCCAAGTTCGCGATATGATCCAACGACATGGGCTGAGACGAGATCAATGGATCATGTTGATTCTTGATCCTAGGGTGGTGAGTTCTTCCAACTCCTAACCACCTTACAACTTCACTGGATCCTGCGGTCCTCGCAACTTCGTGAGTTCTCCACAAATAATACTGACCGCTCGATTCATGCTTCAATGACTTCTGCCCAAATGACTGAATGTTCTCCTTCTGAACTTAACTTTTATACGATGGCTTCAATCCCCGTCTCCCTTTGAATTTTTCAAAGGTACTAACCCTCCTGAGCTTTCACTTCCAAACTCAAGGCTTCCAAAAGGTTCCTACTCTCAGTTCTTGCGGAAAACTTTCAAAAAACTCTTGGTTATTTGAGTCTTCAACCTTGTGCACTCTTTGCAATAATGGTCCTTCAACTTTTCCCTTAGTTGATAAATTCTAAGGTTTCAACCAGCCTACGCACACTTTGCATGGCTCTATGCTTCGCCTGCACTTCTACTGGTATGAGAACAACTGTATCTCTCCTAAGCTTTCTCAGATAAAACTCAGACTATTGTCAACGCACATCTTGCGGACTTTTCACTGCACTCCTTGCAGGATCTCTCAGGAAGAGAAACAATTGAAACTCATTCTCCTTCTCTCTCAGACTTCATATACATAACATGAAATCACACATTCAACACAGCATTGAAACAAATGCATAAACAGAGAGAGTAAAACAATTGTAAACATACCATTCAACAAAGGTAAACAGTAAGCATCATAACACCATGAAAGTTGAGTCAAGGCTTCATATATTAACTCAATTGCTTCTGTACATGGGTTCTTCTCTACATCTCTCTGCTATAGCTCTCAATGTTGATAATGTTACACAGATCCAATAATACAAGAGTGAGGGTGTCTATATCCGTTTTCCCTCCTACACTTCTAAACTGTATAATCTAACATTCAAATCTACCTACTTTCATTAAACAAACTTAATGTCTATTACATATGGCAGATGAGAGAAAATCGCTCAAGATCTGTTTACAACATGCAAGTACACTTCCTTTAACTACTACATTAATATCTGCTCATTAATTTTTTCAAAACATTTCAAAATGTGAAAATTGTGTGTTTTTCCAGCTGTCTTCCGCCTTTATGCTTGCTTGGTTGGCTGCTTACGATGCTCCTGCATCAGTATGTCACAGTATGTTTTGCAGTGAGAGAATGAAAATGTTCTCTGGTGTAGCATGGCCTGGATATGGGTGGATGGGGACGTTACACCAAAGCCACAAATTCACTTTTGAATGGTCTCAATGAAACGGTATTCACCAAAGTTGCAAATTGTAAATCCGCTAAAGAGATTTGGGACAAGCTTCGAAATATTTATGAAGGAGATTCAAAAGTCAAAGTAGAAAATTTTCAAACTTACAGAGGTCATTTCGAACAACTGAAGATGAAGGAAGATGAGAATATTGTAGCCTACTTCTTACGAGTCGATGAAATAGTGAATGCAATCATAGGATTGGGAGAAGAAATCCATGAATCTGTAATTGTTCAAAAGGTACTGAGATCTCTTCCTATGAGATTTGACCCTAAGATGTTAGCACTAGAATAAAGATCATATATAAAATCAATAAGCATGGGCGAACTGCATGGAATCTTCACAGCATATGAAATGAGAACTGAAGAAGAAAACATAGATGTAAAAGAAGCAGCCTTCAAAGAATCCAAAAGATCAAAGGAAAAGGAAAAGAAACAAGAAGAACATAGTAGCAATACTGACGTCTCAGAAGATGATGAAGAAGTGGCCAACTTCGTCAAAAGGCTGAACAAGGGAACCAACGATAGGTATAGAGGTAAGCTTCCTTTAATTTGTTTTAATTGTGATGGTATTGGTCATTTTTATAAAAAATGTCCTCATAATAAAAGTAGAAATGATGAAGGTTAATCAAAAGGAAAACAAACATATAAAGGCAAAAGAACTACAAAGAAAGTTTTCAATAAAATCTTATACACCAAAGAAGACATCTCATCATTAGATGAAGATGAAGTCAGTGATAGTGAGATGGGAAGAGTTATATTCATGGTAGTAGAAGAATCTGGTAAAGAAGACTCTTAAGAAGAATATGAAGAAGCCGAAGTAGAATATTAAGAAGTCAAAGAAGAAATTGAAGAGGGAGAAGTTGACTACCGAGAAGAATTGATGTGTGCCATAGAATTTATCAGAAGAGAAAAGAAGAAACAACAAGAAAAAATAGACAAGAAAGAAGATACTCAAGAACTAGAACAAATGATCACAAATTTGAAGGTTCAAATAGAAAAAGATAAAAGAATTGAAGAAGCACTCAAAGAACAACTAGAAGAAAAGGACAGGAACATAGAAAATTTGGAAGCAGAGATTGTCACATTAAGAAAGGATATTCAAAAGAAAAATATGTAGAATAGCTCAAAAGTTTTGGATGACATTATCAGTAGTAAAAAATCTCATCTTGACAAGTCTGAACTTGGATATAATCAGACAGAAAAGCGATCAAGCTCCAAAAAAATAGAGAAAGAAACATATCCAAAAAGATATGCAGAAACAATCAAAGGGGATAGGAAGATATACAAGGAATATTACAGGGACACTCCTCCACTGAGAAGATTCATATTTCAGAATAAACAACATACAGATAGGCCTCAAGAAGTATAAGGATTCTTAAGAGCACCTCCTTTCAAAAGATCTTCAACTCCCAGGTATCAAACTATATTTTTTGGGTTATGTTATGCATGTAATAATTTTGGACATAAAGATGTGAATTTCATAGCTAACAATAGGAACATAAACAACTTTGAAAGTCATGCATAAAAGGGTTATCCAAGAAGGCCTAGTGAAACACAGAGAAGAAGTTACAGCAAGTTTGAATCTTTGAGCACTGAAGTGGAATGTTACAAATGTATCAACTTTGGACACATGGAAAAAGATTGCAGAATGACAATCCCTCCTAGATAACCACAACAGAATAACAACAGTCATAGACATGAACCTCAGAAAAGGACATGGATAAGAAATCATAATCAATATAGCAATGAAGAATGCACACTCGCTCTACAAGCTAAGAAGAATAAATTTGGTTGGTATGTTGACAGTGGTTGTTCAAAACACATGACAGGTGATTGAGACAGGTTTCTTACATTAAGATAGGAAATATATTGATTAGTCTGCTTCGAAAATGATGATTCAGCTAAAATCATTGGAAAAGGCATAGTCAGAATTGGGAACAAGAATACAAAGGAAGAAAATTTTCTACTAGTAGAAGATACGAAATATAATCTTCTAAGTGTGAGTCAAATGTGTGAGTCAAATGATTTCAAGCAACACCAAAGGAATCACATGTATTAGTAGTGAAGAGGATTTTTATATATCTCAAAGGAATAGAAGAGTTTGGATTATGGTATCAAAAAGGAAAGGATCTATCACTTATTGCCTACACAGATGCAGATTGGGTAGGTTGTATTGATGACCGACGAAGCACCAGTGGAGAAACGTTCTACTTGGGTGAGTTTTTAGTATCATGGCTAAGAAAGGAACAGTCATCAATATCTTTATCTATAGCTAATGCAGAGTATATTGTAGCAGCATCATGTTGTACACAGGTTCTTTAGATTAAACAAACTCTAACAAATATATAGATTGATTATGATGAGCCTATTCCAATTTATTGTGATAATACAAGCGCCATCAGCATCTCAAAGAACCCGATGATGCACTCCAAGACGAAGCACATTCCAATCAAGTGTCACTTTCTACAGGAGAAGGTTGCAGAAAAGAACATCAGAGTTGAGTATGTGGGCACAAAACAACAACTGGCAGACATATTTACAAAACCACTTCTACAGGAATCCTTTGAGTATATTTTCTAGATACTTGAAGTTATTTCTACTCCAAAATGAATTATTTTGAATGCTTACCTTATATGTCTTAGATGTACATGAGGAAGCACCATAAAGAGGAGAATTCAGTCAGCAGGAGTAGCCCCGAATGAAAATATACCTTTTCCATTGATGATAAAGGGGGAGAGATTCATCATATACAGAGGACATAGGCATGGTTCCAGGGGGAGCAATGGTTACAAAGATGCAGAAGATAGAGGCATGTTTCCAGTGGGAGCATGAGTGATATGACTTCAGTATTGCATGACATAATTTCAGTTTTGCATAAGAGTGTTGACATCAATGCCAAAGGGGGAGATTATTGATTAAGTTTGGTTGTCATTGATGTCATCCCTTGAAGAAATCCTGATAGAAAAAAGGATTAAATCTAAAGTGGTCCCCTTATGGTGAAATCCCTCACAGGAATGCTTTGAGGATTGAGTTATCCTAGAAGTATGGTTAGAGAACCCATGCTTATCTGTGGAATAATGAGATGAAGGTTATTGAATTTGTTAGTGAAACTATCCTATATGGATATTTCTTTTCATTCCATTTCTGGTGGTATGTGTAATGTCACATAACTCCTCATTGTTAGAGAGTTATGGCAATAAGAAATTGGAGAACCCAGGTTTGGGTAATGGACCCAAGTTTGTTTGATGGATAATGGTATGAGTTTTTATATATTTGTATGTAATACTATTCTACATGGATAGTACATGTCAGTCCATTTTTGGTGGTATTTGGAATGTCGCATAACTCCTCACGGTTTGAGAGTTATTGCCTTACGATGTTGGAGGACCCGCATATGTCATCTAGAAGCCCCAAAAGGTCAAAGTACTCAAAGTGATTTAAGAGATTTTAGAAGGTAAAAAATAAAGTGAAGTTATGAGTGTACTATAATTCAAATTGAATACAAAATAAATTATTTAAATAATAAATTTAATGGATAATTTAGAAGTGGGTTAACCCTAAAATAAGGAAAGTGGGCAAAGTGACATAGAAGATGTTTTTGAGAAAGCTACTTGGAGAGTATAAATAAGAGGCAAGGCTCTCTCATTTTGCATCAAACTTGAGAATATTTAATATATATAGGTTTCTAAGGTAACCAAAGGATATCTAAGCCAAATTGCAGAAGGAAGGTGAAGAAAAGAAGGCCGGAATTCAAGGGAGGATAAATTCTTTTGATGATGCTTTCTAAGGTATGTTATTTACAGGTCATCTCACCATTTTCGCAATAACATTTTTTCTAGAATTATTTAGACCATGAAATTTCTATTCCATTGAGGAAACGTATACAAGTATATGTGCTAAACAATTCAACTTGTGGGTCGTTGTATTTTTGGAGTTACACTCTGTGGAACATAAGGTTTGTGGCTAGTCCTGAAACTAGTCTAAAACAGGTGTTTCGGGAAAACACATCATAACTTCTTCATAACATATCCAAATTAAGTAAGAAAACATTTGTTTGTTAGAGTACATTTTTTAGTATGTTTTGTAATATTTTAAGATCGATTCAACAAATATTTCGTGTGGGGCACGCTCTACAAGGTCTCTCTCTATAATAAGCCAGAATTCAACAAGGTATGCCATTTTTGCTATAACTCATTTTCTGAGATTTTTCAAGTAGTGAAACCTAGATGAATTGCATAAAACACACTAAAGAACATTTTGTATCAATTTCATATCTTCATTCATTACAGGTACATAGTTATGATTATTTCAAGTTAGGGTTGTTGTCTAATCCAAAACTAGTCATGTGAGACTAAAGAAAAGGTTAATGAAAATGTTAGTCTCGTGTTTTTAAAGTTAAGGAAGGTTTACAGGTATGTGATCATATACACCAGGTCTATTACAGAGTTACAAATCATATTTTGATGATGAAATTGATGAGGGATTTTGGTTAAGGTACATGTTGGGTACATGGTTGAGACAAGTAGTTGATGAGTTGGCACATACATGAGGTGTATACTTGATGATGTTGGTACATATTGATGAGTCATAGTTGATGAGTAGGTGACACATGATTGGTATATACATGGTACATGGTTGGATGCACTTTTTTATGGTACAAGTTGATTACAGGTTGTTTGGTATAGGTTGGTGTTACACATCAAAATTACTCACTTCGATAGTGTCGCAAGTGTCGTCATTACAAGTGTCGCATTTTGCTCACAAGGTCACAAGTGTCGCATTTTTCTCACAAGTGTCACAAGTGTCAAAGAAAGCATGCTGCCATGATGCCTATGTTGTGCCTATAATGACATGAGGAGGACACTTGAAACGCATCAAACACTTGATTTGGAAGAGGAGAAATGAGTCAGCAGGCTTACAAACCTTTTTTCATCTGAAAGCACCTCAAAAACTGAGTTTTTGGAGGGGAGCGCTCCCCTATACCTCTTCTGGGAGAATTGGCACTCCCCCTTACACTGTTTGGGAGAGTTATAAAGCTCCTTTGACCCTTTTGAGGGAGCACTGGTGTCCTTAGGAGCACTGGCACCCCCCTTAAGCCTACTGGGGAGCGTTGTAGCACTCTAATGGCCCTTTTGAGGGAGTGCTACCTATTCTCGGTAGAAGTTGAGTTGTTGAGATGAATGGGCGAAGGATCCTTTCATTCTTGGAAGGTAGTTGTATTCAAATCCCTAGTCCAACCATGATCTTAGGGTAGATCCTCAACTGAAGGAGGAAAATCCTCAACTTCCCCAAGGATATCTCAAGTAGTTAAAGCCTCTCCAAGGCTATATAAGCAATCTTTCTAATGGTGAAAGGGGACGGAAAAAGAGAGAATCCCACCAAACTTATGATCTCATAAGTGGTGCTGGAACAGAGATATTTTGGAAGAAAGAGACCTATGATCTCATAGGGAGCAATCAGTGAATCTATCGTCATTCAGATCATGGATATTTTGAGTAAGGGGTAGACAAGGAGGACTTGATGAAACTACTGCAATCCATCTACGGCTGTAAGCAATGTTTTGTCCTCATTAATATAATTTGCTTGGCCTGTTTCTTTCTAATTTGTGTTCAATCTCACATGAATTTGTCTCTTTAATAGATATACCTATTTCGGACTAATCTTGATAGAGTAGGAAGTGGTTGTACTTTGTTTGTCTACAGGGCTCATCAAGGAGCGAAAGATTGGAGCTCAACTCGGAGCATGCAGGGACAAACACCAGTAAAAGGTACCTCTTTTCTCCTTCCTCCTCACACACTAGTCCACCTAGATCTAAAAGGAAGTCAGTGACCATGATAAGCACTTTCTGTCTTAGATTTAAGAGTCTAGCTCTTTGAGGAGATCTACCTGTCCGCAGGGAGATTTTCCTTCAACAGAAACTGGCGACTCCACTGGGGATTGAATCAAAAATTTTGGTTTTGATTTTTCCTCCTAGACCTTGTATTAACCTTTATTTTTTTCAGACATTATTCACTCCATTTATCTGATTGCACTTGTTGATTGACTCTTTATCCCATCACACTCAGCTTGTTTGTCAAAATTTGACTGAAATTTAAGGTTTTTTGGACATTTCTGTGAGTTTTTGGGCATCAGCGCTCCCCTGCCTTGTTAGTAGGGCACCAATTATCCCTTAGAGTGTTTGATAGAGATTTATAACACCCTGGTGTCCCTTACACCAGAGCGTCAGCCCCTGTTTTCACAAAATCCCTTCAAAAAATTGCATTTTTGAGGTTAAAAACCTTGTTTCTTCATTTGTTGAGCTGCTTTGTGATTCAATGATTCTTCCATTGACCTCTGACATGCTTCCTCCTGAGAAGTAAACACCTTGTTGTTCATATTTTATGCCCTTCTTCATTATTTTTTGAGTTTTAGTTGTTGAGAGCTTGAAATCAATCCCTTGCTTTCTTCTCTCCTATCTGACTGAGTGGGAACTCTAGTGAAGGACATTAGAAGTCTGTGACTCTTCTCATTTGGTTCTTTGAGGTCATATGATCCAATTTATTTCTCCTTCCTTTTGCGTTTTTTATTCTCTTTCTCTTGTTTGATTGCAAAAGGGTGTGTTGTTTGTGCGAAATCTGCATTTTCTTTTCTGAATCTCCTTGATCTGAAAGGGTAGTTGGTAGGACAAGTTTTTCAATAAATTGATCATCATTCACATGCAAACGAAAAAAGTACATCTTAATGATTAGTTTGCATATTAGTTTTCATTTCTGAAATGTTGTAGCATCATATTGGATTTGATTGAGAACAAAATTGATTGAGGACATTCCTTATCAAGTGTTTGATAGTGAAAACGACTCTTCCTCTTTCTCGTAAATAGGTATTCATTGGAAAGAAATGATTACTTATCATATTTCATGCATATTTTTGGGAATTGAGTCATCATTCCATCAGCTTCACTTTTGTACACCCTCTGAGTAAACAACAGCCATTAAAATCAATGCTTAACTAAAATTTATCAAACTTTTTACATCTTTGTTAGCAAACCTACATTAGTTTAAGGTGTAGGGCTTTGGAATAGGTTGAAAAGATAAATTTCCAAAGCTATCAAACAAAATTAGTATCTTGCGGTAGGGAGAGTCAAACCCAATTGTCGTATTATCTTTCTAGGATCCCCCTCTCACACAGGGGTTACGCACGAGGTCACATTCGGGTAAGTTATGGAGATTATCCCTCCGTGGCCCAATTGTTTGTAGTGGTCGGATCATATATTGGGGGTCACTGGAAGGTATACCCACAATTATGTGTGGGAACCTTTCAAGTTGATTTCATACTTATTATCCTGCCCATACGTTTCGACTGGACTGTCGACTGTACCCGCCCAGGGGCTGACTACGAGTTGGTGACCTTAGTAGCCACAATATTTAGGGTCTCACATAAGGTGACGGTGAAGGGAAGTCTCACTGTACCTGGAACAGACGCTGGTCAAACTCATTCGGGCTCCTTGGAGGGTAAATCCACAATTACTGCATGGAAGCTTGCACCAAGGCGTAAGTCCGTTAAGCAGATCACCAACGTAACTGATCCACCGACTCTATCCCCGCCCCTTCCTATTTTGATCTCACGACATTGGATTTCATCACCAACTAGTGGTTTCATCATAGCAAGGTTTGTTTGATTGATTGCTTCGCATATTCATAGCGTGTGTTGTTTGTTTTACTTAGTGGACCTTAGGTCGAGTCAGTGATAATGGCATTGAATCCTGGGAGTACCAATGGAGGAACCCCTTCTCTTGGGGAACCTTATACCTTTCCTTCGTTTGGAAACTTTGGTCCTCCATATGTTGCCACACTGAGTCTTCCAGGACTCACTATTGGATTACTAGTTTGGTTGTTCCCCACTCCGGTGATCCCAAATCCTCTCAATGTTTCAGTTTTACCTAATACTTTGGATGTAAATACACCACCCACACATCAACCTCATGTCGACTTTTTGCCTTTTTCGTCCATCAAGTCTCCTTCCATTTCTCCTTCTTCACCTAGTGAAATATCTAAAGCAAGTAGCCAGGTTGATCAGAAGAAGAAGAAACGGAAAGAGAAGAAGAAGAAGAACCTGAAAAGGACAAAGGCCCCAACAACATCAGATGTTGGCTCTAAGAAACTAGTTACTGTTAATAGTACTAGGAGTGTTGATGAGGTCAACAAGATTAAAATGAAGAATCCAAAACCCAAATTCCCTTGAATCCTTTGTAAGGGTGACCACTTTATGAGGGATTTCCCTAGTCTTACCCAGGTCTTAGAAATGTGGTCCTCCACGTCATCGGCCTTTGTCGGTCATGTCGATGATACCCCGTCAACTAGTGATGTTCAGGATGGTAAGAAGAAGAAAACTATCAAGTTCCCTTGCATGTTATGTAAAGGTAATCATTACTCTCACCTTTTTCCTCGCATGGATGAAGCTTCTTCTCTTTTGGAAAAACTTCAACATCCAAAAGGTTATTGTAAGCTTTCCTCCGACCCATCGTTGGTTGATGGACTGGTCAATCCGGTTCCATCTCCGATCAGTTCGGTTGATCAGGTGGTCAATCTAGTTTCTTGCTCAATTGAACCACAAACCCAAGTAGTTGATCCAGTTCTGTCATCGATCAACCCCGCTCTTCATCAAAAGAGTGACACCAAAGCGGTCGATCCATTCCCATCCGTCGACCCCATTCTTCCCTTGGAGAATGAAACCAAAGTGACTGATCCAGTCCCTTCCTCGGTCAGTCCCACTCTTCCTATGAAGAGTGCCAAAGTGGTCAATCTCATTCCTCCATTGAGGAATGTCAAAGTGATTGATCCAGTCCCTTCCTCGGTCAGTCCCACTCTTCCTCTGAAGAGTGCCAAAGTGGTCTGTCCAAGTCCACCATTGGTCGATCCAATCCAATCATCGGTCGATCCTACTCTCTCTCTAGAGAGTAAACCTGACACTACCCATGTTTTTCTAGTTAATACAGACTCTATCGTGCCGGGGGGAATTCCTCCTTCTCCTGCGAAACCCCCTCCAAGTACTGAAGCCATCCTTTTTTATTGGGGTGCGCTAACTGGACCTCATCTTCCCTTCCACATTCCTTTCCAGATTACATTACAGGTTCGTGGTCGGGACGTTCCTCAAATGCTGATAGATGAAGGTGCGTCCATTAGTATTTTGTCTTCTGTAGCTTGGTACGCTTTGGGTTGTCCGTAGCTTGCACCGGTTACACATAATCTGTTAGCTTTTAACATAAGAACTAGTCAACCTTTAGGGATCCTTCCTCATTTTCCTGTAACTTTGGGAGGGAAAACTTTCTTTATCATTGTCATGGTAGTCCAAGACCCCTTGGATTTTTCTTTACTCCTTGGGCGGGATTATGTCTATGCTATGAAAGCTCTTGTATCCACGCTTTTCCATGTGATATATTTCCCTCACGATGGAAGAATTGTGACTATTGATCAACTTTCATTCATCAGCCTCTACTGGGTTACCTCCCTAAGTGGTTCCTATATGAAGACAGTATCGCCCCCGCCACATTTCAATTATGTGGTGTTATCTCCCATGACCTCAACTTCTGATGATTTGGATCCCGTAGTGGACATGGTGATTTCTTTGGTAGGTTTATTGGAGCCAGATCTCCATACCCCTGTCACGACCCTTGACATGTGTTCCTTCTCAAGCGATTATCTTCCATCCAACGAAGATCTCTTGGAGTCCATGACCACGTTTTATCCTTCGACATGGTACCCTTCCAGAGCATTATCCTCTCGGAAGCCATGATCAGGAATAAACCACGAGCATAGTTTCTCTTCTCTGTGGCAATCTCGTTAAAAAATGAAACAGAGGCTCTGGGAATAGTTCCTTTCCTGTGTCAAGCTCATTAAAAAATGAAACAATCACCTCTCTTGAACCTTTTTTTCATCGGCCCTTCTCCTTTTTCTCATCTACTAGAGAAATTGGTGACGACCTCAGAATCGGTGAATGAATCGAAGCTTGGAGGGCATGTCTCCAGCCTTTGATGATCTTTATGTAGTTAACCCACTAGCTTTCAAGTTGGGGGCATACCGATCTTAGTCTTTGTTCTTTCTCGTGCTCATAAATACATGAGAATGCATCCGGGTAGACTTTTATCTCTTTTTCGGACCTGTATGGATACACGAAAAAGGAACCCCCTGGAATCACCTTTAAGTTCTTTTCAAACTCTCTAAACATGAAAAGATTACCGAGCGACCTTGTTCCCTTCACGCTTGTTAAAGTATTTGAAAAAAATGTCTGTTGAGCGATAGTTTATCTTTTTTTCGGTCTCGTCAGACTACTTTATGAAAAAGGAACTGAGAGAGTTCTCTTTTAAGTGTTTTTCCAGACTCTATAAACATGAAAAACCTTCGATTTTTCTATCTTTGGACTCGCTAAACAAAACATCGACAGGCCCATACAGGATCGAACCCTTACTTCTTCTAGTTCGTTAAACAAAGGAAGAGGAACTTACCGAAGGTGAGTTTTATCAAGCATGTGTTATCCTCCTCGAGCTCATTAAATCAAAAAGAGGTACTTGTCTATCTGGATGGGGAAAAATTTGAAAGAAGCAAGCCAAGAAGTTTTGTGAGAACACTACCAAGTAACTCTTAGAGTCGCCCTTGACAACGACACTGTGTCTTTTTCACGCATTATAATCTGTTGAACCTCTGCATTGAGCCAATCCTTTGAGTTTCTTTCACTCCTCTGGGTCACCTGACGTAAGTCACAACATCCACTGCATCATCAAGTTTTGGTCCATGTCATGTTTCTGCTATTGTGCCTCGATGTTCAAGGGAAGTATCTGCCTCGAGAGTCAGCCATCACAAATATCTTGTCTCAATACTCGTGTCAGTCCATGTTCAGTTGATCTACCAATTACATCTCTGTGTCTGTTTCATGTCGTTGATGGGGGATACATCAAGGCCCTCCTTCGACGAGCCTATTCCTATTGACTTCAACATATTATCCAGGAATTAGACTTAGAAACCAGTTAGTACTTTGGGACCTGCATGCCTCAATGGCAGGCCTCCTCACATCCGACAGTAGGTTTACATCACTAACCTCTGATCAGATGATTCCACGGATGTTCGACTCTAGCTCATCCATTCACATTCGTTGGAATGTACTAGGGTACCTTGGGAATCATCGACATTAATGGTGATCTCCCTCGTGCTTGTTAACGGTTTACATCATTGACCGGTAATCAAGTGGTTTTTTCCATGTTTGACATCAGGATATCTATTCACATGGTTAGATTTGTACTACATAGGGATCGGTAAGAAGACCCTGGGTTAAGTGATCACTTTGATATGTACTTTGCCCAGGTTGTGATGGAGTTTCTCTTGAACAATGACACATATATTGTCACATAGATCCACTTTGTATTGGTCATGGCTATGTCTTGTCATCTCATATATCCACTGTGTATTCTTTGTGGCTATAATTAGTTCATGTCATAAGAGTATAGATCCACAGTGTATTTTCAGTGGCTATACCTTTTTATCAATACAATTATGGATCCGCAGTGTATTTTGTGGCGGCCATATCTTGCAAGTCTTGATCACCCAAGCATAGGTATGCCTGCCTTGGGTTTGAAACATGTCATAATATTTGTTGGATGTTTGTGTGCAGCTTCTGTCAGGTTCTCTGGGTCTATACCCTTGCTTGAAAGTCTACAAATCATTTCAGTTATCAGTTCCTGTCTTCTAACTTCATACTTTGGGGGGCAATCTGTTACACATCAAAAATACTCACTTTGATAGTGTCACAAGTGTCGTCATTACAAGGGTTGCAAGTGTCTCACTTTGCTCACAAGTGTCGCAAGTGTTAAAGAAAGAATAATGTCATGATGCCTATGTCGTGCCTATAAAGACATGAGAAGGACACTCGAAACACCTCAAACATTTGATTTAGAAGAGAAGAAATGAGTCGACAGGCTCATGAACCGTTTTCAATCTAAAAACATTAAAAAAACTAAGTTTTGGACGAGAGCGCTCCCCTATACCTCTTCTGGGAGTGTTGGCGCTCCCCCTTACACTGTCTGGGACCATTATAAACCTCCTTTGGCCCTTTTGAGGGAGCGCTGGTGTCTTTAGGAGCGTTGGCACTCCCCTAAAGCCTACTAGGGAGTGCTATAGCGCTCTGAGTGCCCTATTCAGGGAGCACTACCTATTTTAGGCAACATTTGAGTTGTTGAGATGAATGGGGGAAGGATCCTTTCATTCTTGGAAGACAGTTGGATTTGAATCCCTAGTCCAACCATGATCTTAGGGAAGATCCTCAACTGAAGGAGGAAAATCCTCAACTTCCCCAAGGATATCTCAAGTTGTTGAGCCTCTCCAAGGCTATATAAGAAAGCTTTCTCATGGTGAAAAGGGGACTGGAAAGAGAGAATCACATCAAACTTATGATCTTATAAGTGATGCTGGAATAGAGATCATTTGGAAGCAAGAGACCTATGATCTCATAGGGAGCAATCAGTGAATCTATTGTTGTTCAGATCATGGACCTTTGAGAAAGGGTTAGACAAAGGGGACTTGACGAAGCTATCACATTCGCATCTACAGTTGTAAGCTACTTTTGTCATTGTTCTCATTAATATGACACGCTTGGTCTGTTTCTTTCTACTTTGTGTTTGATTTTACATGAACTTGTCGCTGATAGATAGATCTATTTTCAAGCTAAGATCAATAGAGTAGGAAGTGGTCGTACAGTTGTTTGTCTACAGGGCTCATCGAGGAGCGAAAGACTGGAGCTCAACTCGGAGCATGCAGGGACAAACACCAGTAAAAGGTACTTTTGTTTTCCTTCCTCCTCATGAATTAGTTTGTATAGATCTGAAAGGAATTCAGTGTCCACGTTAAGCATCTTTTGTCTTAAGAGTTAAGAGTCTAGCTCTCAAGAGGAGATCTACCTATCCGCAGGGAGATTTTCCTTCAACAGTTGGTGCATGGTTGATGCACTTGTTTATTGTACAGGTTGAGGTACAGGTTGATGTATGGTTGATGTATGGTTGATGCATGGTTCTAGTTTATTGGTACAAGTTTACAGTGATATATCTCACAGTGATAGTTTTACAATGGTTCCATCATTCTACTTCTACTTCAGGGTAATTGGACGGGGCAAGGAAAGGTGGTTGTAGTCGGAGAACATAGGGGGTTGTAGCTAGAGAATTGGGGAATTGGAGCTTCCCTTAGGTTGCAGCCTGAGAAACTAGGAGGTTGGAGCCTCCTTCCAGTTGCAGCTGGAAAACAAAGGAAGCTGGTGCTTCCAATGAATGTAATTCTTCAAAACATATAAGAAAAAGTATTATGTGTTTTTCTCTCACTTTGGGTTTCCACGTAAAACACTAGTGTACTGTGTATGTGTATGATTGTTCATTTGTTCATTTCTCATTATTGGATGACAATTCTACATTGATATAACACTTGGATTATTTGGTTAAAAATGATTATAATTGCTCTATTACTGATTCACCCCCCCCTCTCAATAATCCAACATAAACTATTTTCTTTTCGGTTGTATGCATTGTATATGTTGAAACTCAGTTTCTCTTCCTTACAAATCTCATATATGAATAAAATCTAGTTTATACATACAAATTTTATTTCTTTGATATTGGTATTACAACTCTGTTCAAAGATCTAGGCTTTGAATAGTTATTTCTTTCTTTCACAGTTTTCCTGCTTAAACTAATGATATTCATTTATCATTTTTGATAATGCAATTACTTTCTGTACAATTTATTTATGCCAATATTTAAAACATAGTAACGCACAATAAAAACATATTAAGATCAAACATATTCATAACAAGAATAAAACCTGGAACTTTGGGGAAACCACGCATTGAAGTCCATCTCCCTCCCAACCTCATACTAGAGTATTTTTCACCTCTATCACCCATGAGTTGAGTTCAGAATCCAAGGGGTTGCCTATATGGCCTCTTGCAGAAATATGAGCTCCAATGTTGTGAGTAATGTTTGTAGAATTTTTACTGTGTCAAGTAGTTTTGCGTGTAGCTTTTCTCCAGTTATCCAATTCATCTCCACTGGGAATGGCATCCCATTCCCTTATCATGAATTATTTTATTTTTCCTAGGACTTGTGACACTTGTCTTGAGCCTCCTGCTGTTAAGAACCAAATATCAAAATAGCATAAAAAAACCTTAGAATAAGTACGCAACACCTTGATTAAGTGATAATTTCAGATAATAAGTCTCTTTGAGGGGGAAACCTCCTTATACAATACATAAATTTACAAATACAAGATGATTCGAAATGAAAAGGTATCCTAGGTATATATAGGAGACTAGGAGGTACAATTACAACTAATGGACCCAAGCTAACATAAATAAAATAACAATACTAATGTAATATGCCCCAATTAAGGGGTAATGTGCCATTATTTAGGGATTAGCATGCCCCTCCCCTTCAGAAAAGTGTTTCCCACAATGCTTGAGTAATTCTATATACTTCTGTATAAAAGACTCATCTTCCCAAATGGAATCTTTAGCAGGTAGTTTCCTCCACTTAATGAGATACTCTGAAATGAATCTATTCCTTAGCTGACGAATTCTTGTGTCAGTGATAGATTCAGGCTCCAATATGATTTTTCCTTCCTCTTCGACTTATGGAAATATAGTTTGCACTAGGATCTTAAATGTGTCCACCTTATTTTGTTGGCAAACCAAACATTCTGCCACAAAACTTTGAACATCAGTTTTAAATCCATCCCCCAAAAAATCCTTCTTGATCCTATGGTAGGATTTCAAAAATCCTGAGAGCCCTCCTACCAGAGAGGTGTGCAATTACAAGAGTACATTTTTCTTTTCTTTCCTCCAATTGTTGAGGTGTCAACCTTGTAGGTTGATGTGTTTTAGAAGAAGGAACATTATTCTCTCGATAGATGTTAGGAGTGGTCCTTCTAGTAGCCATATCCATATTTTTACTTTCAACATTTCTCGCCACCCTGAATGCATTCTCCAATGATTTGGTTTCCCAAAGAAAAACCTCGATTCGATTTGAATGAATACATAAATCAGGTGTTCATATGGAATATTTGTTACCTTTGTATTCAATCTTTGGAAGTTCTCAATGTGCTCCACAATTGAACCATGTTTCTTGATATTTATCAATTGGCTAAAGAAGGTATTTCTCCTTGTATCCTCATAGTGTGCTATCATTTCTTTCATAAAAATTGTCCAAGTGACAAGTAATCTGCGATGACAAAGCCATCGATACCACAATAATTGATTATGTTCTAAAATAAAGAAGCAATTTTTACCTTTTGTGTGTGTAGCACATCATGTAGATCAAAGAACTGCTCCATCTAAAGTATACATGTCATTGGATCCTTTCCATCAAATTTCCTCATATTGATCTTAGGAAAATGGTTGGTCTTCAACCCAAAGTTGGAGTTTTTCCAATCTTGATTCATCTTCCTTGTGTCCTCATCATTAATTTCATGGGATACATTTTCACTTCCAAGTGGCCTCTTTGTTAGGAAATTTTTCAATCCTTCCATGATCTCCCTTTTTAAACCATCCATATTAGTATCCATTATTGCCTCTAACCTAGCTTCAGTTGAATCCATCATCCCTTCTAGTTCATATTTTTTTATTGTCTTATTTTGTAAATCATTTATGTCCCTATGCATTTCTTCACCTTCATAAAGAGTCCAAGTAGGACTTTCCAAATGATTATTTGGTGTATAAGTTCCCTTTTTTGGTTGCATTTTGGCCAAGTATCACTTTTAAACCTACATTTCGAGGTGGTTCTACTAGAAGATCTTTCTACTGCTATATCTCTAAAATTTCACCCCTTCTGGGTTTGAAAATTTTGTTTTTTATTTCTATGATATGTCTTCTCTGCAATGCCATAGGTCTGATCAAAATTGGATGCGCCGTGTGGAAGTTATGGTAACATCCCCACAACTTTCTGGTTTTTGGCCCTTCCAGGAGAGCTAACTTGTAAAGCGTGCCAAGAGAAAAATATATGATATTTGATTCTGAAACTTGCACCATAAATACTATAGATTGTTTTCTTTCCAATTAAACTATTCTCACTTGATTTGGATACTCATTGAAGAAGATATCACTTTTTTACCTGGAACACTTGTTTGAGACTAGTTAATATGACTAGCCAGCTACCCTATCTTACATAGGGTGTATATACAAATGTAGGATGACCCAAAAAATGCAATTTTTATCACAGATACCTTGCTAATTTCCTTGAATATGCTTCGATTTTTAGGGTCTAAAACATCACAGAAAAAAATTATAGTGAAAATGAAGCAAACCCCCCTTCTCTCCAAAGGGCTACTCGACCTCGCAGTCTTGGATCATTAATTTTTATGAGTCGAAGCGACTCCTTGGGTCCCTGCAGGCACCCTAAATTCTATTACCCACACACACAAGTTTCTTCCGCGAGTGACCACAACTATGACCGTGGGTCTATCTCCTTTGCGGTTCAAACTTCGGGGATATCCTGAATCCTTCCCTCAACTTTTCCTGAAGTACTTCTTATCTAAGGTTCTAAACCCCTTCCATGCGTCTCCTTAGATTCGTTGGCCCCACTATGGTTCAGACTTCACGACCTTACGAACTTGTAGTTCTTCCACTCACAACCTCCGGCCTTCTGATTCCTGAACTGCTCAGTCTGTTTCCACGTTCTCTCCTATGATCAATGATCGATATTGAATCGTCACTTCAAACTTCACGACTCGGCCATCATCAAGTTTTCAACTTGCCGAACCTTTGAGATACCGAAATACTTCACGGTTCTCCTCCTTTCAACTTTACCAGATCCGACGGTCCGGGATCATTCGCCTCCCTCTTAGGACGAATATTTCCCACTAACTTTGACGAGAAGTTCAAGGACTCCTTTCCTTGAATATTTTCGTCGCTCTCCCTCCTGATATTTCCTTCTTCGAATTTCCTTTGTTCCTTTGAACAATCTCTTCGACACTTAGTCGATAACTCGATCTGTGCACACCTTGCAACATATTTCTCTCCACACTTCAAATTTTGTGGATGACTTTACACTCCTTGCAACTGTTCTGCAACCACTTCTATCTCTCATGACTGAATTACTCTATCCTCCTTGATATTTCGAGTCTGAATTTATATCATGCACTCCTTGCAGACGTTGATGAACTCCTTGCATACATAGAATTTCCGCTATCTCTTCTGAGCCTTCAAGTCAAAATAGACTCGATCGCGCACTCCTTGTGGACACTATGCACACCTTGCACTCACTCAATAAAGAGAAACAATTGGAATTCATATACTCCTTACAATGAATCATACATTCAACAACTAAATTGCAGTCATGGATTCAAGAACATAAATAATAGAGAATTGAACAATAATAGAAACTCTACCATTCATTCAGATATAAACATACTCAACACATTTGGGACAATGTTCCTCTGTTATATTCATCCAACTGAAACTTGTTACATACATACATTGTTCTTCACTACTCCTTAACCTATACAATATAGATTCATATGCTTCCTAGTTCTCCTTTCTCCACAACAACTATGATAATCAATAACAATTATCAACAACCTCTACTTAGACAATATTACAAAGATTTATACCAAGGGACTCTCTTGAGTTCTTCCCTCCAACTACTCTATTCTATCTTAATGAAATTGAATGCTATCAACTACTTAGCACTTATTACAATAAATATAAAGTCAAACAGATAAGACCACAAGCTCCAAATATGTATTGTGATCCGATCCATTAAAGAAAAATACATTCCCCCATCAACCTTACGTGATGGCTCAGCCTCCCATAATTTAAGTCATTCATGGATTAAAAGGTTTTTTAGATATCACATTAATACATTGATCGTTTGAAATTCAAAATATTTTCAAAATTTGTGCTAGTGCGCCCAATTGTCTTCCACGCTTGTGATTTGCTGGCGATGCTCCTGCATCGTACTCCCTTAGCTAAAAAATTCATGGACTCCTATCCATGAGCTCCTGCAGTGATATTCCATGCTTCTGGATCTCTGCTTCATCAACCCAACTGGAATCTTTTTCTGGTCATCCTTTCCACTTTACAAAGTATTCAAAATACGTCTTCCTTTTGGTCTTCTTACCAACTCATCGATCTCTGATCTTTTCCATCTGCGGCTTCTCTGCTACAAGCATTTTTTTTTCCCACTAGATATTTCTTTGATATTCAGACCATTCAACTCCATCTTCTCTGTATGGATACAGGTATGCAATATTGAATATGGGCGATATACCCACATCTTCTAACATCTCTAACTCATAAGCATTCTCACCAAATCTCTTCAAGATTTTACATGGTCCTATCTTTTTCAACTTGAGTTTATTGTATGTCCCTCTTGGGAATATTATTTCCTCATATGTGCTAGAACTTGATCCACAACTTCAAATTCAAGATTTCTCTTGTGTTGATCAAATCTGTGTTTGTACTCACTGTTTCTCTTCCTCAGTTGCTCCTTGATTTGAATGTGAAGTTCCTGCATCCCTGCAGTGAATTCTTCAGCTCCCTCACTTCTAAACTCACTTTTATTCAGGTCTCTTAACTATGAAAATCATCTCAAATTAATCCCATACATGATTTTAAATAGTATTTTCCTAGTTCTTTTGTTCAATGACTCATTATATGAAAACTCAACTTGTGCTAGAATCTGATCCCACTGACTATGGTGTTTAGTGACCAAACCCCTCAACAAATCTCCTAGGATTCTATTCACCACTTCGGTCTATCCATATGTCTGTGGATGATATGCATAACTAAAAGACAACTATGTCCCCAAAATTTTCCACAAAATTCTCTAGAAATGACCAACAAATTTGGTATCCCTGTCTGAAACTATACTCTTAGGAAATCCATGGAGTCTCACAACTTCTTTGAAAAAAAAAATTGCAACATGTGTTGCATCACTAGTCTTCTGACACAGGATAAAGTGTTCCATCTTCAAAAATCCATCCACCACCACAAATATGGAATCACTTCCTCTTTGTGTCCCTAGCAATCCCAACACAAAATCCATGTTTATTGCATCCCAAGGCCTCTCTGGAATAGGCAATGGCTAATACAATCCAGTGTTTTGTTTCTTCCCTTTGGAATACTAAAAAATATTACAATTGTTCACAAATATATTCACCTCCATTGATCCATATGGATATCGGTGGCCACCCACATTTTCCAACTAGCTCAAAACAGTTTTCTGGCAATTTTGGAAATTTACTGTTTTTAGCAGCTTTCATTTCCGAGGACATTTTTAGGGCCTAAATGAAGTTTTTTTAGGATAAAGATTCTCAATGATTTACTACAGAATTATTAATGACCCAAAATGAATCTTCTTGATGATACCTTTCCAACGGGCTATCATACGCCTAAAACGAAGATCGTATGCAAAAGTTACGACCCCGGGAAGTTAATGTACTAACTTACCCAAACGGGGCCCACATGACTTTTGGTGCTTCGTCTCCTAGGGTTAGGTTTTTGCATGTCTAGGGTTTTTGGCATTCATGTTTATTGTAAAAGGCTTTCAGAGCCTCATTGTAATCATCTTCTTGCGAATGAGCGCAACCATCACATCTCTTCTCAGAGATAAGCCACCACCATTCCAGCAAGCTTGTTTCTGTTGCATTTTACAGTTTCAACTTATTTCATTATTGAATAGAAAACCAATTTTACTAAATCTCTGTTATTTTGTGTTAAGAATCTGTTAATAATCTGTGTTCATTTCATTCTACTCATAAAATCTGGATCAGTGGTATCAGAGTGGTCTTCTCCTTGTCGTCTTAATGCATGTCCCCAACAAGGTTAGAGTACAAAGAGTTGGGTCTTGAGCTTGTTTCTCTTGAGGAAAAAAGCTCTCGCACGCCCAAGAGACCTCTCATGGCAGGAGAAAAGAAATATGATGGGATAGGAGATCCTTTCAAAATATTGATTAAGGAAGCCCTCACACAACAGAGGAACGAGATGATGGATAGTTTTGTGCAAATCCTTCGGCGGCTACCAACAGGCGACGCATCTTCTTCGAGCGGAGGCGCCACCCCGTTCAAGGTACAAATAAACATCGATATTCCTATATTTGAAGGTCAGATATACGCAAATTTTGTAGACAAGTGGTTGAATCTGCTAGAAGGGTATTTTTCTGTCCATAACTTCTCGAATAGAGAAAAAATTACTTTTGTGCTCCTCAAAGTCGTCCGCCATGTCAAAGATTGGTGGGAAACGTTTTGTGAGCAAAAGGAAATAGAGGAACCCTTGTTATTTACAGTCATAGCCACCTGGGATTCCTTCAGGGATTCTATTAAGGAACAATTCTACCCTGTCGGAAGTTATGATGACTTATATACCAAATGGACCACACTGCGGCAAGAAAGAGACCAAGCAGTGCCAAATTTCACAAATATCTTCCATACCTTGTGCACCAAGATGGGTATCAAAGATTTGGAGCAACATCTCATGCTCAAGTATCACAATGCTCTTCATAGATACATCCAGACCGAAATGGAATTTCTAGACATCTCATCCTTGGGTGCGGCCTACCGATATGCCGTCAAAATCGAGCAGAAGCTCAAACAAAAGACACAGAAATTTGGGCCCAGGAACCCCTCACAACAAAATCCAGGAAAGGGCGGCCCCAACCCATAGAACAAAGGACAGAGAAAATATGGACAGTATTAGGAAAGCCAGTCCAAGCTACAAGAAAAGAAGGACATTGGAAAGACAAAGAAAGATACCGGGAAGTGGTGTGACTTCCATAAGAGCCCTTGGCATAACACTATTGATTTTCGCTCAAAGAAGTCACTGGTGGATGAAGTGAAAGCCTCTAAATCAGATGTAGATTCTAACTCTGAGCCGTAACCAAAAAGGGGAATAGGGATCATTGACGTGGAACCCACTGCCACCATTTCTACCACCAAGCTCCATCCTAGTGAGCTAGACGAGCCAGAAGAAGGAGAGTGCCTCTTCCATTCAAAAATGTCGGTAAAAGGAACCCCGCTGCACTTCATCATTGATAGTAGTAGCCAGAAGAGATTCATCTCTACAGAGTTCATCAAGCAGTTGGCCCTGCCCACAACGCCTCACCCACAACCCTACACCATTAGATGGCTCCGCCAAGGAAGCGATCTCCACATCAGCCAACAGTGTCGAATATCATACAACATCAAGCCCTTCAAAGATGAGGTATTGTGTGATGTTGCTCCTCTTGAAGTTTGTGATTTTATTTTGGGTCAACCTTATTTATGGAAACTTCATGTTGTATATGAGTCTAGGCCTCGTAGTGTTATTATTACTTTGAACATGATATTGTACAAGATACATGAGGCAGTCCCACCTAGTGTTATTTCCTTGATCTCTGATAAGAAATGTAGGAAGGTGATCTCTCAGATGGGGAAGTTTTTCTTCTTTGTGATTCGCTCTCAGAATAAGCGAAATATCACAGCCACATCCAGGGTATTTGTGACCGACCTCTCCACACAGCATAAGCAAGTAGATAAGGTTATTGAAGAATACTCGGATATCTTCTCCTCACCTATCGGGGTACCTCTACACTGTCAGGTTAAGCACCCCATCGATCTGACCCCCGGTGCACTGCTGCCCAATGGGCCAGTCTATCGTTGCTCTCTTTTAGAGAATGAAGAGATCAAGTGACAAATTGAATAACTTCTCCACAAGGGGCACATCCATCCCATCTCATCACCTTGCGGGATCCCAATCATGCTGGTACAAAAGAAAGATGGAACTTGGCGACTCTGCATTGATTACCAGGCTCTAAATAAAATCACAGTCAGAAACTGGTACCTGATTTCCTGAATCGATGACCTCCTTGATCAACTCATGGGGGATAAATACTTTATTAAGATTGATCTAAAGTCTAGCTACCACCAGGTCCCGATAGAACAGACAGATGTATGGAATATTGCCTTCAAGTCAATGGAAGGCCTTTTTGAATGGTTGGTCATGCCCTTTGGTTTGACAAATGCTCTGGCCACTTTCATGAGGATGATGGATGATATCCTGCAACCATTCACTAATAATTTTGTAGTGGTGTATCTGGGTGACATTCTCATTTACAACAAGACTTGGGCCGAACACTTGTAGTATATTCAATAGGTTCTGCACACCCTGCAGCAGCACAAGCTATACGCCAACTTGGAAAAATGATCCTTCGGCATGGACAGGGTCCATTACCTGGGCTACATCATTGATCAGCATGGTGTACATGTGGATCCAACCAAGATCCAAGTCATCCGTGACTAGCCAGCCACAACCACACAAACTGAGCTTTGGAGCTTCTTGGGCTTTGCCAATTTCTACTACAGGTTTGTGTTGGGATTCTCCCATATTGCATGGGCCCTCAGCCAAATCACCAAGGGTGGTGGTAAGGAAAAATTTTCATGGGGTCGGTCCCAACAACAAGAATTCGATGATTTGAAGTAGCGCTTGTGCTCATCCCCAGTACTTTCACTACCAGACCTGCAACATCCCTTTGAGATTGAGACAAATGCTTCAGATGATGCAGTGGGTGTCGTTCTCACTCAGCATGGCCACCCAGTGGCCTATCATAGTGAGACACTATTTGATGTTGTCCGTAAGTACCCTACTTATGAAAAAGAAATGTACTCCATTGTGAAAGCCTGCCGCTAGTGGAGACATTCCATTCTTGGGAAGGAGACAGTCATCCACACTGATCATAAACCACTACAGTTTATGTAGACACAAGGAAAATTGCAGAATGACCGCCATCAAAAGTGGTCCACATACTTGCAGCAATTCCACCTCAACATCAAGTATAAAATAGGAAGCACCAATCACATCGTTGATTGCCTCAGTAGATCACCATTCGCAGCACTCACCATGGTGCTAGACTCTTGCGTCCATGAGACCTCTGGATGGCCCCAACTCTATGAGGTAGACTTGGACTTCGCCACCACCTACCAAATGTTGGGTGCAAACATAGTTGTCGATAATTTCTATCTTCGGGATGAGTTGTTGTGTCGTCTGGGCCATATATGTGTTCCATCAAGCAAGTGAGCGAAGATGAACTGGGAAGCCCACTACATTCGGGTGGAAAGACACTTCGGCATCTAAAGACAGTGGCGATGCTACAGGAACATTTCTACTGGTCGAAACTTCGATAGGAGGTCAAGGAGTATATCAGGTCCTACACTGTCTGTGCTATTGCCAAACCAACCACTAAGAAACAGGGACTGCACACCCCTCTTCCTACTCCTGAAAGGCCATGGGAATCCATCTCAATGGACTATATGTTGGGTCATCCATCCACCAAGCAGAGAAATGACTATTTTTTTGTGGTTGTTGACCGCTTTTCTAAGATGGTGATTCTGGTTGCCTGCAAGAAGAGCATCACAGCAAAGGCCACTGCCAAGCTCTTCTTTGAACGGGTTTGGGTACATTTTGGACTCCCACAAACCATTGTCTCAAATAGGGATAGTCGATTTCTCAGCACATTCTGGTCGAGCCTTTGGTCACTGCTGGACACCAAGCTAACCAAATCCATGGCCTTCCACCCCCAGACAGATGGCCAAACCAAGGTCGTAAATTGAATGGTCGTGCATATCCTTCGCATGTATAATTCAAAGCACCCTCACACATGGGATGAGAGCCTTCCCTATGTCCAGCATAGCTACAATCGAGCCCTGCATAGCTCAACTGACCACAACCCCTTTCAAGTGGGTTTCGGATTCCAACCATTGGGTCCCATAGATGTTGCACTTCCCCTTGCGGTCACCTCGACCGACTCATCTCCTATTCCAACTGAAGCTGACAAAGCCACCCAGTTCATTGAGCGGATCCAACACATCCACCAACAGGTTCAAGATATTCTACAAAAGTCCAATGACAAGTACAAAGAGCGCCATGATCAACATCAGGTGCCACATAAGTTTCAGGTGGGAGACAAAGTTTGGTTGCACTTGCATAAACAACACATTACAGGACCCCATCGAATGATTCACCCACTCTGTTATGGGTCATACACCATCACCAAGGTCATGGGGGATATTTCTTTTGAGATCAACATTCCTCCTTTCCTTGTCCTGCACCCAATGTTCAACGTGGATCTCCTTCACCCTTATTTCCCACCATTATTAGACACCTCAGACATAGCAGAACAACTGAAACCAACAGAGATCAACCCAAACTTCATCCAAAAGGCATCCAAAAATAATATTGTGAACACAAAGTTTAAGGGAACTCAACAGTAAAGGATACAGCTTTATCGAGTCGTCAAAGAAGGGCAGCTCCTGCACCAAGGCAAGTGGCTCACCCGGGGCCAAATTCAGTATAAATTTCCTCATATGATGGGGGAACTCAACGCAATGGAGACCATTTCTTCCTAAGGAGGGAGGATTGATCCATATGGATATCGGTGGCCACCCACTTTTTCCAACTGGATCAAAACAATTTTCTGGTAATTTTGGCAATTTACTATTTTTAGCAGTTTTCACTTCTAGGGACATTTTAAGGGCCTAAATGAAGGTTTTTCAGCATCAAGCTTCTCAATGATATCCTACAGAATTATTGAGGCCCATAAATTAACCTCCAAACAATACCTTTACAACGAACTATCATACGCCTAAAACGGAGATCATATGCAAAAGTTACGACCCCAGGAAGTTAATGTACTAACTTACCCAAACGGGGCCCACGTGACTTTTGGCGCTTCATCTCCTAGGGTTAGGTTTTTGGATGTCTAGGGTTTTTGGAATTACTGTTTATTGTAAAATGCCTTCAGAGCCTCATTGTAATCATCTTCTTGTGAATGATCACAGTCGTCACATCTCTTCTCAGAGATAAGCCGCCACCATTCCAACAAGCTTGTTTCCACTACATTTTACAGTTTCATCTTATTTCATTATTGAATAGAAAACTAGTTTTACTGTATCTCTATTATTTTGTGTTAAGAATCTGTTAAGAATCTGTATTCATTTCGTTCTTCTCATAAAATATAGATCATCCACTCTCATGCCTAGCCAATAATATGAACCATTCAATTGAAAAAATGTTTTGTCATGGCCGAAGTGTCCGGCTAGACCTCTTCTATTCTTTTCCTTTAGCAAATTCTTCCTCATCGAGCATCTTGGTATGAACAATTGGCATCCTTTGAACAAAAACCCATCCTGAATCATATATTCATCCCACTGGCTTCTGTCTCTGTGCACAGGATTCGCACATGCCTCATATGCTTGTCCAAAATTTGGATCACTGTGGTACATTTCCTAAGGTGATCAAACACCAAGGTCTTGACTTGAAATTTTTGTAGAATCAAAATTCTCCTCCTCAATGCACCAACAACCTTGTTAGCATTTCCAGAAATATGTTTAATGACAAAAGTGAAATTTTGCATAAACTCTATCCACTTAGCATGTTTCTAGTTTAACTTCTCCTGTCTGGTTATGAATTCCAAAGCGTGATTGTCGCTATACAAAACAAACTCCTTTAGTACGAGATAATGTCTCCATTTCTTCAATTATTGGATTATGGCATAGAACTCTTTGTCATATGTGGAGTACCTTTTTTTGGCTTCATTCATCTTCTCACTAAAATATGAAACAGGTCTGTTGTCTTGACTTAATACCACTCCAATTACAAATCCACTTGCATCGCATCTTACCTAAAATGTCTTTCCGAAATCCAGCAGAACCCAAATATGTTGTTCAGTTATCTTCTCCTTCAATATGTTGAAGCTCCTTTCAGCCTCTTCTGTCCATTTGAAAGACTTGTGTCTTTTCTTCACCGTGTCCATCATCTGAGCATTAATCCTGCTAAAATTCTTGATGGCCTTCTGATAAAAACTTGTTAACCCATGGAAGCTTCTTACCTCAAATATATTCTTTGGTGACGACCATTCTTTGATTTCTCTCACCTTTTCGGGATCCATGTTCAACTCATTTGAATAAATGAAAAAACCCAAATATATGAGCTTTGTCTTCAAAAAAGAGGACTTTTTTTAGATTAATCAACAACTTCTCTTGTTGCAGCCTCCTCATTACCAATGGAAAATGTCTCAAGTTCTCCTCTTTACTTTTTCCAAACACCAGTATATCATCTAGATATACAATAACGAACTTACCAATGAAATCCTATAACACTTCATTCAACAATCTAATAAAATTACTCAGGGCGTTTCCTAAGCCAAACGACATAACAAGCCATTCATACAACCCCTCATTTGTCTTGAATGTTATTTTCTACTCATTTCCTTCTCTCATCCTGATCTGGTGATATCCACTTTTCAAATCTATTTTTGAAAAATAGTTAGCTCCACTCAAGAAATCCATCAAGTCACCCATCCTTGGAAATGAAAATCTATATCTGATGGTGATCTTGTTTATGACTCTGAGTTTGTACACATTCTCCATCCTCCATCCTCCATCCTTCTTTGGGCTTAATACAGTTGGTACTGCACATGGACTCAAGATTTCTCTGACCAATCCTTTGTCTAACAGATCTTGAAACTGTCTTTTCACCTCCTCATTATCTTAAGGCGTCAACCTGTACGTTTCTTTATTCAGTAGGCTTGCTCCTAGTATCAAGTCAATGTGATGAGTGATGCTTCTTATAGGTGGCAATGAGTTTGGAAAATCATCCACTACAATATTAGAAAAATTCTCTAGTAGATTCTGAACTTCCTCAAGAAAATATTCTACTGAAGTACTGGTAAGGATAACCCTCGGTTTCCTCACTACAGAAAACTGCATCTCATGTTCCTTCTTTACTTCATTCAGGAGTTCCTTCCCACTCATGAGAAGTAAGCTCGCACTGGATTCATCTTTCACCTTATTTTCTTCAATTGGCAGCAACATGTGTGTTTTATTGTTCTTCTCTAAGGTGTATTTATTTCTCCTCCCATCATGAATAACATTATTTCATACTACCAGGGTCTTCCCAACAAAACATGACAGACATCCATAGGAATTACATCACATAGGATCTCATCCTTATATCCTCCTATTTTAAATTCAACCAAACATTGTTTAGTGACTGCTACCTGATGACCTTTCTTCAACCATGAGACTTTATACAGTGTCATATGTGTAGTCGTCTCCAACTCTAGTTTCTCCACTATCTCCATGGATACTAGGTTGTCAGTGCTCCCACTGTCAATTATCACCTTGCAAACCCTATCATTTGTTTTGCAAGATGTCCTGAACAAATTTTTCCTTTGCACTGGCCTTTCAATATGTGGCTCTTACTTCAAAAGAACCTTCTTCATCATCAAGGATCTTCCATCCTCCACACCTTTTGTCTCAGCATCCCTCTTCTGAAATGTGATCTTTACCTCCTTTATTTCTCTCGAGACAATCCCAAGACATATGTCATGTTTTTCCACAGGCATAACACCTTACTTCTCCTCCTCTGGCTCTTCTTCTTCCTCTGGGAAAATAACTTCTACCACCACTCCGCCTTCCTTGGGAAATTTCTCCTCTCTTAGAGTTGTTGGGTATGTGTTATATTCTTTGCATGTGTGTGTGTGTGGGTGTGTCAGATACGACAACTGTGTCTGATTTTTCTATTTTTAGCAGATTTGTAAATGAATCTTGGATTAAAGGATTAGGGTTTTGGTATCTACGGAATACCTAAAAACATTATATATATTGTATGGCGAATGGTGAAATTCGATATAATGAAAATAAGAAAGGTTTTCCCGGTTGAGGGTTTCCGGTATAAAATCTCTGTGTACTTTATGTATGAGAGATTGATTAATTTCTATATTGCTTAAGAATCTATATGCATTTCTTTACTTCACAGGTTTAAAAATTACATGTGGTATCAGAGCACATTTTTGGCTTCAGAGGGACGCCTTTGTTGCTGAGGGTTTGGCTCGGTCTTGATAGATCAATTTTATCTTGGTTCTGTGGTAAACCTGAGTTTAGTGGGATATTTTGCAGTGGAGATTCGAGTAAAGAAAGAGGAATGGCGAGCTCATCTAGAATCGAGATAGAGAAGTTCAACGGTAAAAAATTTGAGCTATGGAAGCTCAAGATGGAGGACCTTCTTGTAGACAAAGAACAATGGATCGTTGTGGATCCTGGTACAGAGCCTACTGGTACACCATCTACTAGCACACAAGCTATTGGTACACAACCTACTAGTACACAAACTCCTAGTACACCAACTACTGGTATGTCGAAGGAAGATTGGGACAAGTTGGACAAAAGAGCAAGGAGTACTATTCGACTTTGCCTGAAAGATTCAGTGTTGTTGAATGTCTCAGGAGAATCTATAGCCAAGGAACTATGGGATAATTTAGGGAATTTGTATCAATCAAAGTCCCTGGTAAACAAGTTGTTTCTTCAAAAGAAGTTGTATCATCTTAGGATGGAAGATGGAGATTCTGTGACAAAACATCTAAATGCCTTTAATACTCTGGTAAGTCAACTTGGATCTGTTAATATTACGATTGCAGAAGAAGATAAGTGTATTACTTTGTTATGTTCTTTGCCAGAATCTTGGGATAATCTGGTTGTAGCAATAGGTAGTACCACTCAATCTACATTGAAGTATGAGGATGTAGTTTCATCCTTGTTATCTAAAGAGATGAGGCGAAAAAACATGGATGGTCACAACACATATGCTTTATTTGTAAGAGGGCGTACCCAAGACAGGAACCCTGGTAAGCCTTCGGGATGGAGATATAAATCTACAGGTAGATCTAAGTCTCCAGGAAAATCTTTGAGGAAATGCTCGAAGTGTGGTAAAACAGGGCATTATAAGAAAGATTACAAGTCTAAGAAAGTTGAAAAACCAAAGGAATCTGATAGTACCTCTTCCATGGAGGTGAAAACCTCCACTGAAGAAGGAGGTGATGTTTACCTAACATCTACAAGTACACATGTAGACCATGGTGTATGTTTGATCGACTCAGGTGCATCATACCATATGACTCCTCACGGGGAGTGGTTCTCTAAATATGAAAAATATGATGGTGGTGATGTATTCCTAGGAGATGACTCAACATCAAAAATATTGGGACGTGGAAGGGTTAAGTTGCTACTAAATGATGGAAGGATTAGAACTCTTCCTGGGGTTCTATACATTCCAAAACTAGCCATGAGCATAATATTTGTAAGCAAGTTGAGTGATGCAGGAGTGAAAACTGTATTTGAAAAGAACACTTGCAAGATGGTACGAGGAGCAATGGTGTTGATGAGGGGAGTTCATTGTGGAACTTTGTACAAGTTGTTGGGAAGAACTTATACTAATGGGTGTAACAATTTTGTTGTCCTTGAGAAGAAAAATGAAGGAGACAAGACCAATACTGTCCCAGAAAAGAATACCATGTTGTGGCATCAAAGACTGGGGCATATTGGAGAAAAGGGCCTTCGAACACTACATGGTAAAGGTATGATTGAAGGTATGTCTAATTTCACTCTAGATTTTGATTTCTGTGAAAATTTCATATATGGTAAACAGAATCGAGTAATATTCCCATCGAGTTCTACAAGAGCAAAGGGGATCTTAGAGTTGATACACAGTGATGTGTTTGGACCTGTTCCTGTTCCATCCCTAGGTAAATCTGTGTATTATGTTTCATTCATAGATGATTTTTCAAGGAACACATGGATTTATTTTCTTAGAAAGAAATCTAAGGTATTTGATAAATTTAAATAGTTTAAGGCTCTGGTAGAAAATCAAACAGAGAAGAAAATAAAGGTATTGAGAACAAATAATGGTGGAGAATTCTGCGGAAATGAATTCGAAGAATTATGTAAGAAGTGTGGTATAGAAAGGCCAAATATTACTCCATACACTCCTAAGTAGATTGGAGTTGCAGAAAGGATGAAAATGACACTAATAGAAAAATCAAGGAGCATGCTCAGCGGTGCTGGGTTAGGACAAGAATTTTGGGCAGAGGCAGTGAGTACAACATGTTACCTGGTCAATCGATCACCTTCATCAACGTTGGATGATACAAATCCACACGAGGTATGGTTTGGAAAGAAACCCTCTCTTCAACATCTTAGAGTGTTTGGTTGTGATGCCTATGTACATGTTCCAAAGGAAAATAGGAGTAAGCTAGATAATAAAGCTGAAAAGTGTATCTTTATTGGTTATAAAGATGGTGTGAAAGGTTATAAGATTTGGAACCCAGAAACCAAGAAAACTGTTTACAGTCGAGATGTTGTTTTCAGAGAGGTAAAAGATGTGTCCATACAGGAATTCCCACCAACGCAAGACGAACCTAAGAAAATAGAGCTTTAGTTGGATGATGCAAAATATGAATCATCTAAAGAAGAGGAAACAGAGGAAGCAGAAGACGAAGAAGAAGAACCTCATACCCCACTATTGAGGATATCAGTGAGAGATAGAAGGAAACCAGAAAGGTATAGTCCACCTGATTTTTGTTCCGATTTTTCTTTATCTATTACTGATGATGATCCCAGAACTGTCAGGGAATCAGTGAATTCAGAGGATAGTAAACTTTGGAAGAAGGCCATGGTTGAAGAAATGGATGCCTTGGATAAGAATGAGGCATGGGATATAGTTGAGCTTCCAGGTGGAAGAAAATCGGTTGGTAGCAAATGGTTGTTCAAGAAGAAGTTTAATGCACAAGGTAAAGTCGAGAAATACATAGCTCGGTTAGTAGCAAAAGGTTATTCCCGGGTAGAGGGAATTGAATTTGGTGAGATTTTTTCTCCTGTTGCTAAGTTAACTTCTATTAGATTTCTTTTATCTATTGTTGCCTCTTTTGATCTTGAAGTGGAACAAATGGATGTGAAGACAACATTCCTACATGGTGATCTGGAAGAAGAAATCTACATGAAGCATCCAGAAGGCTTTGTAGTGAAGGGGAAGAAAGAGATAGTTTGTAAGCTAAAGAAGTCACTATACGGTCTGAAGCAATCACTAGGATGTGGTACCAAAATTTTGACACATACATCCTTGGATTGGGATTTGTAAGAAGCAGGGCTGATCACTGTGTATATTCCAAGTATGTTGGTAATCACTTCATTTATGTAGTGTTGTATGTTGATGACATGTTGTTGGTAGGAAATAACATGGATGTTATCAAGGAGGTGAAATCACAGTTATCCTCCAAATTTGACATGAAGGATCTCGGTGCTGCTAACTTCATTCTGGGAATGGAGATTAAAAGAGATCGCGCAAATAGGAAACTTTGGTTGAATCAAAGAAAATATGTTGAAACGATATTGCAGAGGTTTAATATGCATGGAAGTAAACCGGTCAAGGTTCCTATTCCTATAGGTGTAAAGTTATCTATAGATCAGTGTCCCAAGACACAGGAAGAAGAAGAGGACAT
>ML777589.1:234948-263292 GCA_009831015.1 Picea engelmannii | reverse complement strand
GCACTCTCAACTACAGAAGCTGAATACATGGCAGCCACTCATGCAAGCAAGGAAGCAATATGGTTACAAAGATTGTGTTCAGGTATTGGGTTGGTACAACAAGTAGTGAGATTAGACTGTGACAGTCAGAGTGCAATATTCCTAGAAAATAACCCAACTTATCATTCGAAGACAAAGCATATTGATGTTTAGTATCACATTGTGAGAGACATGGTTGAGGAAAAGAAGGTGTTGCTGGAAAAGGTTGACACTTTGAAGAATGTTGCAGATACATTGACAAAGTCTGTGAGCATAGAAAAGTTGTCCTGGTGTAGAGTAACAATGGGCATTGTTGCCCTGGATTGTTAACTATATAATCCCCTGGACCCCTGGATGCAAATAAAACAACAAGTGGGAGAATGTTGGGTATGTGTTATAATCTCTGCATGTGTGTGTGTGTGGGTGCGTCAGATATGACAATTGCATCTGACGATCCCTTCACCTAGATCTCTATCATGTGCGTCGGGCGCTTTCCTAGCGGGGGGGCAGGTATGCCCCCCTTTGGTTACGCGTAGTGTTCGGGGCAGCGCCCCGAATTTTCTTTTTGGGCGGTTTTTTCTATTTTTAGCGGATTTTACTATTTTTAGTGGATTTGTAGATGAATCCCAGATTAAGGGATTAGGGTTTTGGTATCTACATAATACCTAAAAACATTGTATATATTGTATGGTGAATGGTTAAATTCGATATAATGAAAATAAGAAAGGATTTCCCGGTTGAGGGTTTCCGGTATAAAATCTCTGTGTACTCTGTGTATGAGCGATTGATTAATTTTTGTATTGCTTAAGAATCTATATGCATTTCTTTACTTCGCAGGTTTAAAACTTACAAGAGTGACTATGTGGCTTCTCTGCCTCATCCTTAGTCTTCTATGCTTTATCTTGGGCAATCCCCTTGCCTCTGTTCAAACTTCGACCTCTGTTTTGTTGACTCTGCTTTCTAGCCAACTTCTCCTCTGCCTTCAGTGCCATCTAATACGCATCCTCTATAGTTCTAACTATTTCCATACTGATTTCATTATGGATATCATACCTCAAGCCGTTTATGTATCTGGCAACTTTCTCTTTGTCTCTCTCTCTCTTTGTCTATCTCTAATATTCAATTTGTAGAACTCTTTTGTGTAATCTTTCACAGTCAATCCTCTCTGTCTTAGGTTTTACATCCTCCTGAACAAACTTATCTAGTAATCCTTGGGCATGAATTTCTCCTTCAACTTGGCTACCATTCAATCCAAACTCTTAATCCTTTTCTTTCCCTTACTCCTCTTGTCGGCATGTAGTTCATGCCACCACAGTGTTGCATGTCCTTTCATCCTAGCGACAACATGTCTTACCTTTTTCTCCTCTTTGACATCCTCATAGTCGAAATACTTTTCAATTTCTTGTATCCAGTCAAGCAATTCCTCTATGTCTAAATTTCCTTCATATATAGGGATGTCAATCTTCGCTCTAGCACCCAATTTGACAACTTCTTTCAGCAAGCATTCTTCCGCTGCATCCCCAACCACAACTTCTTTAACTTCAAATTCTTTATTCTCTTCCTCGCTGACATCTCCAGCATCAGGCGTTCTCCTTTATGATGTCTCCATGGCATCTAGCCTCGAATGCAATTCTCTCATTTCTCTTTCCATAGCTCTATTGTCTACAGGCAGACCAACACATCTTCTAGGCGGCATTGTGTTGACGCTTCTGATACCTCTCCTTACATAAGTCAATTGTGTATATTATATGATACCACTCTTGACACAAACCCCCCTTCTCTCCAAAGGGTTGCTCAACCTCTCGGTCTTGGATCGTTAATTTTTCGGAGTCGGAGCGACTCCTTGGGTCCCCTCGGGCGCTCGAAATTGCTTTACCCACATGCATAGGTTTCTTCCACGAGTGACCACGGCTATGACCATGGGTCTATCTCCTTCGTGGTTTAGACTTCGGGGATATCCTGAATCCTTCCCTCAAATTTTCTCTAAGTACTTATTCTCCAAGGTTCTGAACCCTACCACACGTCTCCTTAGATTCGTCAGCCCCACTATGGTTCAGACTTCGCGACCTCACGAACTTCTAGGTCTTCTTCTCACAACCTTTGAACTTTTGATTCCCAAACTCCTCAATCTGTTGCCACGTTCTCTCCTATGATAAACGGTCGATATTGAATCGTGACTTTGAACTTCGTGACTCAACCTTCATCAAGTTTTCAACTTGTCGAACCTCTGACATACTGAAATACTTCACAGTTCTCCTCCTTGTAACTTCACCAAATCCGATGGTCTGGGATTGTTCACCTCCCTCTGAGGACGAATCTTGCCCACTAGCTTTGATGAGAAGTTCAAGGACTCCTTTACTTGAATATTTTTGCCGCTCTCCCTCTTCAGCTTTCCTTCTTTGAATTTCCTTTGTTCCTTTGAACAATCTCTTCGACACTTAGTTGAGAACTCGATCTATACACACCTTGCAACATATTTCTCTCAGCACTTCAACTTTTGTGGATGACTTTGCACTCCTTGCGACTCTTCTCCAACCACTTCTATCTCTCATGACTGAATCACGCTATCCTTCCTGAGCTTTCGAGTCTGAAACTCTATCACACACTCCTTCCATACATCGATGCACTCCTTGCATACGTAGAAGTTATGCTATCTCTTTTGAGCCTTCGAGTCAAAATAGACTCGGTCACGCACTCCTTGTAGACATTATGCATGCCTTGCACTCGCTCAATAAAGAGAAACAATTGGAATTCATCTACTCCTCACAATGACTCATACATTCAACAAAGCAAATGCAGTCATGGATTCAAGAACAAAAATAACAGAGAATTGAACAATAACATAAACTCTACCATTCATTCAGATAGACACATACTCAACACATTTGGGACAATGTTCCTCTATTATATTCATCCAAATGAAACTTGTTACATATATAAATTGTTATTCACTACTCCTTAACCTATACAAGATAGATTCAGATGTTGCTAGGTTCTCCTTTCTTCACAACAACTATGATAATCAATAATAATTATCAACAAACTCTACTTAGACGTTATTACAAAGCTTTATACAAACAGACTCTCTTGAGTTCTTCCCTCCAACTACTCTACGCTATCTTAATGAAATTGAATGCTATCAACCACTTAGCACTTATTACAATAAATATCGAGTAAGACAAATAAGAGTGCAAGATTCAAATCTATACTGCGATCTGATCCATTAAATCAAAATGAATTCCCCCCATCAACCTTACATGATGGCTTAGCCTCCGATCATTTAAGTCATTCATGGCTTAAAAGGTTTGTCAGATATCACATTAATACATTGATCATTTGAAATTTAAAATATTTTCAAAATGTGCACTAGTGCACCCAACTGTCTTCTATGCTTGTGCTTTGCTGGTGATGCTCTTGCATCAAAAAATTTCACGATGAATAAATTCATGATGATTCTTCCATAACCCTATATTACACAAGATATATCTCTGAAATAATAATCCCTCAAGAGATGAAATTTGAACCCCGGGTGCCTTAATCCGTATACTAAATATACTCAAAGGAGTCCCTTCTAAAACGTCGTATAAAAAATGTTATAGAAAAAACTCCAAGGTGTCTCATATACAACATCGAAACCCCAAGAACTTGAGCTCTGATACCACATGTTAAGAACCAAATATCAAAATAACACAAAAAAACCTCATAATAAGTACTCAACGCCTTGAAAAAGAGAGAATTTCATATAATAAGCCTCTTTGATGGGGCAAGCTCCTTATACACCACATAAATTTACAAACACAATATGATTCCAAATGAAAAGGTCTCATTGCTATATATAGGAGACTAGGAGGTACAATTACAACTAATGGACCAAAGTTGACATAAATAAAATAACAATAGTAATGCAAAATGACCTAATTAAGGGGTAATGTGCCACTATTTAGGGCTTAACACCTGCTCACTGGCTACCTGTCAGATTCCACTATACACCTATTCACGGATTCTCCTATAAATATGGAATGTATCTTTTTGAAGCTAAGTTAAGTCTACAACTTGTATCAGTCTATTGCCACTTAGACAACCCCTTTGGATTCCTAACTCGATCTTTTAACAAATGTTTCAATGTGTTTCCCTTTTTCCACATGTGTTTATTTCATAAAAATAATAAGGTCCTACAATTCAATTTTGGCCACTCAACCAATTTGTCTTTTTGGAAAGATAATTAAAATTCTAAAAAAAACAACAATAGAAATAATAATTAGAAATCAAGTTGTGGGATATCACATACACCCCCCCTTATAACTTATTACTGTCCTCGGTGATAACTGGTTTTCATCAATACCATTTTGGAAAAGAAATGGATATGCTTCCCTCATATTACCTTCCATTTCCCAAGTAGCCTCTTCGGGACTAAGGTGCTTCTATTGCACCTTTACCTGTCCTTTGGCTCGATTCCAGAGTGTAAGTTCCCTCTTGTCGATAATACGATCCAACTCTACTGGGAACTTTCCCACGAGTTCCACCTATATCATTTTCCAGTCAACAACATGAGTAGGGTCATGTATATAATTTTTCAATAATGAAATGTGAAACACGTCATGTACTTTTACCGTAGATGGAAGTGCAAGTTGATAAGTTGTTGGTCCTATTCGAGCAAGTATCTCGAATGGGTCACAATATCTAGGTGCTAACTTAGTATACATGCCTAGCCGTAAATAACTCTTTTTAGGTTTAACCCTAATATACACATGATCTCTAACATTGAACTCTCTTGGAGTCCTTTTTGCATTAGCATAACTTTTTTACCTGTCCTGAGCTACTTTCAATTTATGATGTACCTGTTTCATTGTTAACTCCATGTATTTTAACATATCTAGTCCTATCATCAATCTATTTATAGGATTACTCCATGAAACATGTTTATTACATTTTCTTCCATATAAAATTTCAAAAGGACTAAGTTTTGTTGAATATTGATAATGATTATTATAAGAAAATTCAACTAAATACAAATATTCTTCCCATTTACCAGGTATGTCCATAACATACATTCTAAGCATGTCTTCAAGAATATGGTTAGTCCTTTCAGTTTTCCCATCCATTTGTGGATGATAAGCAGTGTTGGAATTCAATTGTGTATCTAACCCTTTAAATAAATCCTTCCAAAAATTTCTAGTAAACTTAACATCTCTATCAGATATTATAGCTTCAAGAATTCCATGTAACCTAAATATTTTCTTCATGAATATTTATGTTATATTAATAGTCTTGTAGGTTGATTTCACCGATATAAAATGTGTTGCCTTACTTATTTTATCAACTACAACCATAATTGAGTCATTTTGTTTGCTACTTCTAGGTAATTTGATAATAAAATCCATACATATCACTTCCCCTTTCCATTCTGGAATGGGTAAAGGTTGTAGTAGTCCAGTCGAGTGTTGGTGTTCAACCTTAACTTGTTGACACACTAAACATCTAGCTAGATATTTTGTTGTGTTGGCTTTCATATTTGGCCAATAAAATTATTTTCTCAGCATAGTAATCAATTTCTGGTAACCTGGATACCCAGAATATGGTTTCTTATGCAATTCATCTAGAATTAACAACTTAATTTCATTATATTCTGGTACATATAACCTGTTTTTATACATTAACAATCCACTTTTCAAGAATCTAAAGTCTGATTCTTCTATTCCTGTTGAATTATCAACAATTTTTAACTTGATATTTTGATATTCTAGGTCTTTTTCAGCTGCTAATCTTACCCTTTCTTCTAAATCCGTTTCATAATTACTTCTAGTAGCTGTAAAGATTAGATTTTATGTCTACTTAATGCATCTTCCACCTTATTTTATTTTCCATTTATGTGTTTTATCTCAAAATCATACTCGCTTAAGAAGGATAACCACCTTTCTTGGAGAGCATTTTTTTTTTTTTATCAAACATATATTTTAGAGAAATGTTATCTGTTAAAAATAAAAAATTTCATCCTACCAGATAGTGTCACCACATCTTTAAGGCATGTATTATTTCAGACAATTCTCAATCATGAGTTACATAATTTTCTTCATGTTTCTTTAATTTCTGAGACTCATAAGCTATTACATGGTTTTCTTCCATTAACACACTGCCAAGCCTTTTGCGGAACACATCCATGCATACTAAAAAATACGTATCTATATCTAACAATTTTAATATAGGAGTTGTAGTTAAGAGTCATTTTAATTTGTTAAAACTTTCTTGACATTTCTTGAACCAGATGAACTTAGTTCCTTTCTTTTGTAATGATGTTATAGGATATGCAAACTTAGAGAAACCTTCTATAAACTTTCGATAATAGCCAGTTATATCCATAAAGGATATTATGTCAGAAACATCTTTAGGTTCATGCCAATTCGTTATAGCCTTTTTTTTTCTAGATCAATTGCTATACCATCCTTGGAAGTTATATGTCCCAGATAATGAATTTGGTCTTTATAAAATTCACACTTAGTTTTTCATATAATTTATGTTCTCTTAATATTTGTAGTATTATTCTTAAATGTTCTTCATGCTCCTTTTCATCCTTTGAATAGATAAGTATATTGTCTATAAAGACGATCACAAATTTATATAGATACTTGCCCAAAATGTTGTTCATCAAGCACATGAATGAGGTTGGGGAATTATAGCTCCCCATCCTTGATCAAACAGATAATCGATACGAGGTAATCAATATCTATTTTAATAGTCATTTTATTAAGTTGTCTATAATCAATACAAAGATGTAAAGTTCCATATTTATTTCTAACAAAAGGTATTGGTGCTCCCCATGGAGACACACTTTGTCAGATATATTCCTTATCTATCAATTCTTGCAATTGACTTTTTAATTCATTTAAATCTAGGATATTCATCTGATAAGGATCCTTTGAAGAAGGTACTTCTCCAGGTATTAGGTCTATGAAGAAATCTATCTCTCTTAAGAGGTAGTCTGGGAATATCCTCGAATACATCATGAAATTCCTGTAATACGTGAAAGTTATCTATCTCATTCTTTTTCATTATAATTTATGTGTACAAAAAGTATTTTACACCATTTTTTAATGCATCTTTTAAATTGTAAAGTTGTTATTTCTCTAATACTAACAGGTCTTGATACTCCTTTAATGTTTATATTGTTATCCCTCTCATGTACATAGGAAAATAATTTATTCTAACAATATAACACCACCTTAAACTTTTCCAGCCAATCCATACTGATTAGTACATCATAAGATCCCAAAGGTAATATGTTTAAGTCTATATGTGTTCTTAATTCATTCATACCAAGTTCAGAGTTTTTAACAACTGTAATTCTTCGTTTAGTTCTTGTAGCTAATTGTACTAACCAAGACTTTTCAAACTTTTATTTATGTAGTCTACGTATTTCTACAACTCCTGGTGAAATATAACTTAAACTAACACTTGGATCAATTAAAACAATAACTGGTTGATTCTGTATCATACCTTCAATTTCTACCATTGAAGTTTGATGATCTTCCTATTGATTTTCCAAGGCTGCGTTGATTTTTGGTGTAGACCTTGCCAGCTCACCAACTGTAGTTGCTTCTTGTATTGTTTTGCACATTTTTATTGCCCTTCTTCGTGAGAGGACAATATTTATAGTAATGAGGACCATTGCATTCCCAACATTTTACTGTCTCTTTTTGGGCAGTTTCTTTATTTAAGAATGTTGGTGGTTTGCTGCCCTTATTTTCAGGATGATTGAAAGGTTTACTTATTTTGAACTTATTATCTCTTGAAATATCTTATCAAATTTTCTATTAGAGTAATATCCCCCTTTCTTATTAGTTTCAAACCTTTCAACCTTTTTCCCACTCCAATTCTTATAATTCTCATTTCTATTTTTATACTGCTCAAAACAAAGTTCGGATTTCCTCATGGTTTGTTCCAAATTTTTTGGGTTATCAAATTCAATTCGATATTTATAAGAACTAGGTAGGCAAATTAAGAATCAATGAAACTTTGTTTTTTCATCCACTATATAAGGTACATAACATAGCAAACTCAGAAACTTACTACATAAATATTTCATTGTAAGATTTCCCAGTTTCAATTCATAGAACTCCTTGGATTTTCCCTCATAATATTGTTCAAACATATATTGTTTCTTGAAATATCTTTTAAAGTTTTTCCAAGTGATTTTTCTTTCCTTAATATTTTTCACTCTTTTTGTATCATGTCACCATATGTCTTCTTTTTCTGTCAGATTGTAAATAGTCATCTGGGATTTAAGCTCACTTGAATAATTGTAGATTTGAAAACATTTCTACATAATAGAGAGCGAAGCCTCTTCTTCTTCACCAGTCTCCACTTCCCCATTGAAGGTTGGTGGTTTAATCTTCTTAAATTCTCCCATGAATTCATCATGTTGTTTAGGTTTATTTTTGGTTCTTTGTTTAGGACTAGAAATAATTTCAGTAGATGTTTATGTTTCCTCTGTATCCTTATATAGTGACTTTGTTTTAGATTCAGGATACTCCAATTTCTTTCTTTCTTCTTTGGTTGGGATATCTTAGAATTGATATAATTATGTCCCTTATTTTTATCAGCATTTTGATTGCACAATTTCTCTAGAAGAATTGCATTCAGTTCCTCTTGAGTCTTTAGAATCTTTTCATTATCTTCTCTTACTTTTCTTAGTTCTTCTCTTAGATATGTTACAACATGAAGTGATCAACACTGCATGTATCTCCAACAAAGCCTTAGTCAGCCATCAGAAAGATAAACCCAAGAATCCCAAGAAGTAACATCATCACCACAACAACAAGCAATATAAGGGTCCCAAACCCACTTCGACAACTTCCGCTCCTAATGGTGACAAAGGAGCAAAATATAAAAGTAAGAAGACTGACATACATTACAACTTTTGTGATAAAGATGGTCATGATAAGTCCAAATTTTTTAAGAAGACGACATCTTTAGAAGCAATGATGAAGAAGCACAACATCAATATTGATTCTACTTCTTCTTGTTCTTCTCATGGACCTGAACTTTTTGCTTCTGGTTTCTCCTTCAATACAACTTCTACTTTTTCTTCTGATGAGTGTCTTATTGATTCTGGAGCATCTTATCATATGGCTAAGGATAGAGACATATTTTCTTCTCTAAATGAATGTAACACCAATAAAATATTTGTTGGTGATGATAGATCTCTTAGTGTTGAAGGATCTGGAACAACTCAAGTAGAAAATGGTCATTTCAATGATGTATTATGTGTTCCAAGTCTTTCTTATAACCTTCTATCAGTATATCAAATCACTCATTCAAGTGAAATTAAAACCATAGAGTTTTCATATCACCAAGTTGCAATCAAGGATCTAAAAGATCCTAAGCATGTTCTTGCAACTGGAATTGAAGATGATATTACCAAGATGTACAAGTTTGACAACTTTGGGTCATCATCTTTTTCATCAGTTTTTGTTGCTCATAGCGATGACTTGAGCAAAATTTTGCATGAGCGATTTGGTCATCTAAACTATCTCTCATTGCAAAAACTATGTAATCAACAGATGGTGACTGGTCTTCCTCTTATTTCATGAAGATATGGTGTTTGTGTTGGTTGTGTTCTTGGAAAACATCATCGGGACAGTTTTGACAAACTTGCCTCTTGCCACGCCTCGATCCCTTTGCAGTTTGTTCATAGTTATTTGTGTGGTACACATTCTTCTCCTTTTTTGGGTGAAAGTATTTCTTAACTTTCATTGATGTCTTTACCATATGTACTTGGGTTTACTTCTTAAAACTTAAGAGAAAAGTTTTTGACAAGTTTTTGTCCTACAAGGCCCTTGTAGAAAAGCAATCTAGACATCAAATTCAAAAGTTAAGAACATATAATGGAGGCGAATATGTGAAAAATAATCTTACAAGTTACTACACTACACAGGGCATCCAAATGTAACACATTGTTCCGTATACACCACAACAAAATGGTGTTGTTGAGAGAAAGAACTGCACATTAAAAGAAATGGTTATTTGTATGATCCAATCTAAGGGATTAAGTCCAAAGTATTGGGTGGAAAAAATCAACTGTGAAAATTACATAGCAAATCACACTCCCACAAAGGCTCTTAAAAATATAACACCGAAAGAAACTTGGACTAAAATTAAACCATATGTAAGTCACTTCCATGTATTTGGCAATATAGCATGGACTCACATTCCTGATGAGAAAAGGAAAGCATTGCAGCCTAAAAGTGAGAAGTGTATATTTGTTAGTTATTCTGAAGATGTCAAAGTTTATAGACTTCTTCAACCACATTGTAGTGAAATTATTATTAGAAGAGATGTTAAATTTGATTAAAATCTCTTGGCCTACGATCCTAATTCGGTGATTGTGCCTTCTTCAGCCTACAATCCATCTTTGATGTTTGTGCCTTCTTCTGTTCCTATTCTGGTTTCTTCTTCAGATGATGGAAGTGAGGATGAAAATTCACCTCCGCCTACTCACCTTCCTCCAGATGAGTCCTTTGAACCTGAACCAACACCAACTCCACAACTTCCTAGATGGGGTCATGGATGTTTCCCCGTAGGAGTTTTACCACGTCAAAACATTAGTGTGTTGATATTTGATATAGTTGTGTTAGTGGTTACTGAAGGTGTTCATCCTCTATTGGAATACCTGTGTTTGTCCGTTCAACACAAGAAGCAACTGGTGATCTTGTTGGTGACCCTTCAAATCAGCGTCAAACACGTTCATAGTTCTAATGAGTCTCTTGTTTGTTTTCTCAAGTTTTAGAGACTCGTGATCCATAGACATTTGCAGAAGCTTCAGGTCATGTAGATTGGGATACAACAATGAATGAAGAGTATCGTTCTTTAATGGTCAATGATATTTGGGATCTTGTACCTCTTCCAAAAGGAAGAAAACTTGTCAGACGTAAATGGATCTACAAAACTAAGTATGCATCAGATGAAATTGTTGAAAGACACAAAGCTCGATTAGTTTCCAAAGGATTTTCCCAAGTTGAAGGAATTGACTATAATGAAACATTTTCCCTTGTAGCCAAAATGAATTGCAATTGCCTTGTTCTTTCCCTTGCTGCCTCACATAAATGGGAGGTCCATCAGATGGATGTTAAATCTGCCTTCTTGCACAGAGATTTGCAAGAATAAATCTACATGGAAAAACCTCCTGGATATGTCCAGAATGACTCTAGACTTGTTTCTCACCTTAAAAAATCTCTTTATGGTCTTTAGCAAGATCCCGGAGCTTGCTATGCCAAAATGGACAACTTTCTTATTGACACTGGATTCTCTAGATGCCATTTTGATCTGAATGTCTATACCAAGAAAGTAGGAAGCCATCTCATAATCCTTGTCCTTTAAATTGATGATATTATCCTTACTAGTAGGGACTCAAAACTTTTAAACCATGTGAAAACTAGCCTTAAGAAGAAATTTGAAATTACAGACTTAGGTTTTTTGCACTATTTCCTTAGCCTCCAAGTTTTGCAAACCAATGAAGGAATTTTTATTTCCTAGTCTAAGTATGCTTGTGACCTTCTTTGTTGCTTTCACATGGATGATTGTAAACCAGCCCCTTCTCCCTTCTAGTCTGGAGTCAATCTTACTGCCACCTGTACTTCTCCTGAAGTTGATGCCACTGTGTACCTTCAGTTAGTTGGTAGCCTCTTATACTTGAGTCATACTCATCCTGATCTTTTCTTTGATGTTGGTCTTTTTTCCTGGTATATGAAAACACCCCATGAAAGCCATTGGAAAGAACCTAAAAGGATAATTCGTTATTTTGTGGTACAGTTCAGTTCGAGATACATTACAATTCAAGGTGGAATCCTTTATTGGTTGGTTTCACTGATTCAGATTGAGCCAGTGACCCTAATGATCGGATGTCTACTACAGGTTATGTTTTCATCCTTGCTTCAAGACCTTTCAATTGGGCCTATAAGAAACAACATGCTATTTCACTTTCTTCAACAAAAGCAGAGTATCGAGCAGCAATAAATGTAAGTAAGGAAGCCTTGTGGCTTCGACAGATCCTTTCAGAGTTTGGATTCCAGTAGCAGGATCCGACCAACCTTTGGTGCGACAATCAGAGTGCCATCAAGCTCGCCAAAGTCTTAGTTAAACATCAATGAAACAATCACATCAAGCTACACATGCACTTCATTAGAAATCTCATTCATGATCAAGCTATTAAAGTGATTTTTTTCCTTACAGAAGATCAAGTTGCAGACATTTTCACAAAGTCTCTTACAAAAGCGAAGTTTTCCAAAATTCGATCTATGTTAGGAGTTTAGGAAGTTTTCATTAAGGGGGGATAGGATCTAATGCCTCATTCCTTCTCCTATTATGTCATTATTGTAAATCCTTCAATCCTATCCCAAGTTGTTTTTAAGGGGGGATGTTATGATATTTAGACACTTAGGAGTTAGTTAAGATCTACTTTGTCTAATGTGTCGTTAGGTAAAAGTGTGTTTCTTTAGTATGCATTAGTATGCATTTGTAGTTAGGAAATCCGATGATCACGATATGTTCCGGATAGAGTGATCTGATGATTCATATTCTCCTCAATCTTAACGACCATTGATCTGTGTCTTAACACCCGATTGTTCCATGATCTCTATTTAAAGAGCATGGAGGGTCATTTTCCGATGATCGATTGTAAGAAAATATCTTTGTAATATTTTTCTTTTGCATTAATAAAATGCTCCAAGTGGTTGAGTTAGTTGGGGTCATGGATGTTTCCTCATAGGGGTTTAACTGTCAGTGTTTCATGGAAACCTGCATAGGAGATCTAGCTAAAGCATGTACAAACAAAGATTATCAAGAAAGGAAGAGAGATTTAATATGGAAGAATGAGAAAATATCTTCACACTACTCCATTGAGATGATAATTGATACATTGATACTGATCAATATGATATAATGAATGAGTGGAATACACTCATATATAGGGAAAAACATTCCATAATTAAGAAAAGTAATCAAGCAGTTAGCTTTCCTTAGGAATGCATGCTTGCATAATAGTGATGGTAAAAATAGAAAGTCTAAAATAGAACTAGTTAATTAAGTCCCACTGAACTAGTGTGTCGAAAATAGAAATTTCTCCAACACCCCCCCCTGAACATCACTATGGAGTAAAAAATAAGTCCCGACTACCAGGCCATTTTAGGTACTCATGTACAATGCAACTAACAAACACTAAATAAAAATGAGGAAAGAGGGAAAACCACATGGGAACAAAACCCCCCTCAAAAGATAATGTATCTAAAGAAGAAAATGGCAGCTGCTAGGCAACTATGTTCTTCACTACAAGACGATCCCGCAAAGTCTTAAACTTCTTCTGACTGAAAGTCTTCATGAAGTTATAGAAATATTTATGGATTTGATGAATTCCTTTGGCAACCTGTCTAGCCTTGTACCTCTTGATCCTATGGACCCAATTGCACCTGAAAATATTCCTTTCTGGTGGAAGTGTAACCAGATTCTAAGTCTGGTTCTGTAGGAGTGAGTCATACTCCTTCTGCATGGTTTCTTTCCATAATGGATTTCCCACAACCCTATTGTACTTATGCAGATCGGTAGATTGAACCATATAGCAATGCATGGGCATCGCAGGTTTTGAAGCTAAAAGTACATGAGAAGGCTCCTCATGCTGAGATGGATTCATCCTCGAATCCAATGGATTCCCTGCAAGGTTGTCTACTGCCTAAAGTGTGGTTTGTGCCTTCTTGTGCATCTGCTAAAACTTCGACATTGGATTCTTATCTGGATGTACTACATGTTTATTTCCATGTACATAATCTGAGTGTATGGAATCATCTCTGATGTCTGGAACTGATGGAAGAACAAGAGTATATGCATGTTTCATTGGAGGTGCATGCAAAGTACTCTCCTTATGTGTAAGTAGAATAGAGGAGTCATCATCAGAAAACTTAGTGAATTTATACAACCTTTAATTGTGATCCACCTCACCAATTGCAATGATGGAATTGCCATGCATGTCAATTACTGAAATTGAATCTAATGTAAATTCAACCTTTTCACCTTTCTGAGCGATCTGATAAACTGAGAGCAGATTCATAGAAATATTTGGAACATGTAAAAAATTCTCAAAAATGCCATTGTGGAGTTCCACTCTCCCTTCTCCTGCTACTGCTACTGGAGTATCATCCCCCACGAGAATAGGGGGTCTTGAGCATGGAATCAAGGAAGAGAGAACTTCCTCTTTCGCTGCCATATGATGGGATGCACCAGAGTCTATAATCCATGAATTAGATGAGGAATTAATTGCAACCAGAGCATGATGATTACCTTTCTTAGGAGCAGGATATTCTTCCTTCTACTTCTTGATTCCCTCTGGAATGAGGTTTCCAAGGTTGTTCTATTGAAGTGTTTGTGCCATAAGAACGACCCGTTTCTTCATGCATGTGAATTATCCATGATTTGGTTTATTGCAGTAAGTGCACTGCTTTCCCTTCTTATTCTTCTTCTTGGAATCTGAAGAGTCTCTGGAACCTGAAGAATCGTTGAAGGGTTTGGAATATCCCTCATTCCCATTCTATTTGGATGACCCTTTTCCATCATGCATGGTGAGTGCATGTGCTTTGGAATATTTCATGAGGCCCATTTCTATGATTTTTGTCTATTCTTGTGTAAGAGACTCAATGAACTGAGCCAACGTAGGCATTTTCCAATTTGTTCCAAAAACACATATGCCAGAATGGAAATTGGAGACATATCCAACGTATTATGGTCCTATCTTGGCCAAGATTGTTAGAATAAGTTGTTTCTCTTGTGTAGACTTATCAATACCACATTCAACCAAGCTTAATAGCAAAGATTTAAATTTAGTAAAACAATCTTGTATATTATCAAAACTTTTAGGGTCTGAGGTATTCAACTCTACCTCAAGCATATGACCTCGCATCTCATCCTGTTTTCCAAAGAATCCTTCGAAGGTGGTCAAGATCTCGTTTGGAGTCTTGCATGCGGCAACATGAAACCATAAATCAGTGGAGATTAACTCAAGAAGTAGTCATGTGGCCTCATCCTTACGATTCACCCATCTCATCTTCTCAATCGTTGATGTAGGTTATGTTTCTATCGCCATCGTCAAATTATATAGTCCTTTTCTTTTGAGTTGGAATGTCGCATTGGGCTTCCAATCAAAATAATTGTATGGTGTGAGGATTACCACCAAGTTTGACTGTATAATATTTGTCATATCCATCTCTCCCACTGTTTCTAAGAACCCCTAAAAATTTACTCTCAATCTACAAGTGAAAAATTAGGAAATCACAGCAGAAAGAGAACTTTAAGTGAAAATTCGTATCAGTTTCAGGAGATGATCTTGCAACATAGTGTCTAAGAAAACGGTGAAGAATCTCTCCAAATGGTTGAAAACCCACTTCCAAAATGGACCGATTTACTTTCCGTGTGGGTTGTTTCCTCCAAAACGCAATATTTTGGGAGCAATTAATGTAGAAAGATACGGCCACAGATTTGTATTAGTTGTAGGAGGCTATCTTGCGTCTTACTTTCTAAGCAAACGATGAAGGATCTCGCGAAACGGTTGAAACCCCACTTCCAAAATGGGCCGATTTACTTTCCTCACAAGTCGTTTCCTCAAAAACATAATATTTTGGGAGGAATAATTGTTGAAAGATACGATCACAAATTTAGCTCGTCGAAACTCTCATTTTCCTTATTCTTTGGCTTGTCTGGCTTGCTCCAAGTAGCATAGCTCTGATACCATGTTCGTGTTTCATGGAAACATGTATAGGATATTTAGCTAAAGCAAGTACAAACAAAGATTATCAAGAAAGGAAGGGAGGTTCAATATGGAAAAATGAGACAATATATTCACACTACTCCAATGAGATGATGATTGATACATAGATCCTGATCAATATGATACAATGAATGAGTGGAATACACTCATATATAAGACAAACCATTCCATAATTAAGAAAAGCAATCAAGCAGTTAGCTTTCCTTAGGAATGCATGCATGCATAATAGTGATGGTAAAAATAGAAAGTCTAAAATAGAACTAGTTAGTTAACTTCCACTAAACTAGTGTGTCGAAAATAGAAATTTCTCCAACATTCACCACATCAAAACATTAGTATGTTGATCTTTGATCTGGTTATGTGAGTGGTTACTGAAGGTGTTCATCCTCTGTTGGAATACCTGTGTTGTCGAATAGGTCGTATTATGCAGTGGGTAACATTTGGCATGCACGGAGTTGTCACAATGTTCTATGAGGTCATTACCTAGTATGAGTACCATTCCTAATTAAAATTTCCACCAACTTATTGTCGTTCAACCAACATGTGCTGCGATTTGCATGCACCACCTATAGTTATCATCTCAAGATGAGATTTACTCGGTGTTTGTCTTGAGGATGTACACGCATAGGGTCTTTGTTGTTCCAAGTGTTAGGGTTTTGGGTTGAAGCCTTAACCCTTCCGACCTTTCCCAGGTTTGGCTCATTTGAAAATTCATGGTTTTGATTCTATGCTCTGCATTTTCTCTTAGAGGTTCTTGTAGTTTTGAATGTTTTTGTTGTGTGAGTGCATGGCATTGTCGGGTTGCTTATAGTTGCATCATCACGAATCTGGTAAGGTTTAATGACTCCTTCTCTTGTTGCTTTTCTCTATAAGTTGTGTTTAATCGAGTCCTTAGCTCATGGTGGTGGTAACTATTAGGTCATCATCTTTGTCTCTGCTAAATTTTCCATGGTGGATTTCTTACTCTGTTGTGTAAGTCTATTAAATAAATTTTATGGTTTATACTCTAGTTGCGATAGACTTTCGCTTCCAGTTTTTTCCTAGTTCGAAGGGTCTTACCCCTAGACTCATTGTTCTATGGAGCTTGATAATTGGAAGAACCTGTTCAGTTCATCTATGATATTCAAACTCATCTAAGACTCAAGTTTAAAAAGAAATGTTGGTTTCACATAGAGCCAATTTATTTACTAGCTTTACTCTATAATAATGTTTTCTTTATAAATATTGATATCTCTACTCTCGGGTAAAAGACTAATGATGGGCCCTACATATTTATTTGTGAGGGTACCCATCAGCCTTTTGACTCCCCGTACATTCGGTGTAGTTCAATGCGATGGACAAAGATACCAGATTACTCAGTATACCCATGGTAAGTTGATCTTTAAGTTATGTAAATACTTTTATTGTTTTTAAAAAGGCTCTACACTTCATCCTAACTTGTGTTATTGTTTAATGTACAAGTATTATGGAAGTTGTTACCGTGGAGACGTCGAAATACCTTTTCCCAAAAAGGTATTTGAGTTCCAACCTTTACTGCCTTCGAGTTTGGCAGTGCATTCTAGGATTATTCTAAAAAAAATTGTAATATCGTTCATGGAAGTCTGTTTTTTACGCATCTTCATACTTTGTAATAACCTGGTTATTGTTTCCATACATTTATATAAAAAAATTATTTCGGTTCTATTTCTCTTCATGGGTATTTCCCTTGTGGAATACACACTATCGTTGTATTGGTTTCCTTTTGAATATATGTCACTAGCTTTCATAAAATTTGTAATGGTTCCTCTCGATTTCATGCATGAGGCATTCCATTTAAGCTCTGCAATGAATTCCTCATGTATTCGTGCATGGTGCATTTGGTTTAAAATATACATGAATTCCTTTCAATTTCATGCATGGTGCATTTTTGCTCAATTGTTAAGTTTGGAACTATTTCCTTTTCTGGATTTATATATAGTGTAATTTTGTAAATGTTGAGTATGTAACAATTTCTTGTTCTATTACATACAAAATGCAAAATATTGCCTTTGTAGCTTTTTCTCATTACGCATAATGTAATATGTAAATTTTGTAACAATTTCTCCTATTCAGATTCATGCAAAATGTAAAAATATTGTCTCTATAATCTGTTTCCCTTTCTAGATAGATGCATAGGGTAAAGCGTGACCTTTGTAACTAATCCCTTCTCGTATATATGCATAATGTAATTGTAAATCCTGTAACAATTTTCCCTTTCGGGTGCATGCATAAAGTAATATGTTGAAACTAATTTGTTTTCAGTTGTATGCATTGTATATGTTGAAACTTGGTTTATCTTCCTTGCAAAACTCTTATATGAATAAACTATGTTTTATTGGTTGGTTTATACCTACAAATTTAATTGCTTTGATACCGGTATTATGACTATGTTCAAATATCTAGGATCCAAATAGCTATTGATTTATTTCACAATTTTCCTCCTTAAACTAATGATATTCATTGATCCTTTTTGATAATGCAATTACTTTCTATACAATTTATTTATGCCAATATTTCAAACATACTAACGCACAATAAAAACATATTAAGATCAAACATATTCATAAGAATAAAACCTGGAACTTTGGGGAAAGCACACATTGAATTCCTTGTTCCTCCCAACCTTAGACTAGAGTCTTTGTCACCTCTATCCCCCCCGAGATGAGTTCGGAATCCAAGGGGTTTCCTATGTGGCCACTTGCAGAAATCTGAGCTCCAATGTTTTGAGTAATCTTTGTAGAATTTTTATTATGTCTAGTAGTTTCATACATAGCTTTTCTCCAGCTAACCAATTCGTTTCCCTTAGGAATAACGTCCCATTCCCTTGTTATGATTTATTTTATATTTTCTAGGACTTGTGACACTTGTCTTGAGCCTCCTTCTCACTGACCACCTGTCAGATTCAACTGTACACCTATTCACAGATTCTCCTATAAATATGGAATGTGTCTTTTTGAAGTTAAGTTAACTCTACAGCTTGTCTCGGTCTGCTGCCACTTGGCCAGCCCCTTTGGATTCTTAACTCCCTCTTTTAACAGATGCTTCAATGTGTGTCCATTTTTCCACATGTGTTTATTTCAAAAAAACAATAAGGTCCTACAATTCAATTTTGGTCACTCGACCAATTTGTCTTTTTGGAAAGATAATTAAAATTCTAAAAAATACAACAATAGAAATAATAATTAAAAACCAAGTTGTGGGATATCACAAGAGATCTGGACCGTTGATCTACCATGGAGGGAAGAACTATGAGAAGAGATATGGATCATTTATCTCCCGTGATCGGAGGAACTCCGAAAGGAGATCTAGACCATCGATTTCCTACCAAAGGGCTTAAGAGGGTGACGTGGATGGTGCCACATGTAAATTAGAAATGATTGTGCCACGTGTCATGATGACTTGGCAACTATAGGCGAGAATCCGTAGGAAAATGAATGATACATGTTAGGTGACGATGGTTCCATGTGTTCAACAGAGATTGTGCCATGTGTCAAGGTGACTTAGGGTTCTTGAGATAGGACCCCGTGTTGAGTTATGTATGCCACGTGTCTCCCCAGGTGGCAGGTAGTGGGAGGGCCATGTGTCAAGATAGTTGGGAAACTAGTGTGTCCTTATGGGTGACGTGTTTCACTAGTGGAATGGTTGATGAGACAAGAGTGGTCCTTGGGAGGCCCAAAATACTTTGTAGCATAGACTGTGAGTTGGATGGTTAGATCTGGACATGGTTAGATCTCAGCCATTCGTCGAAGTTTGAAGGGTTGACAAGGTTGTTTGTTGGCCAATAATGCTGACAAGGATAAAGGAATTGGCAACACAATGATAGTTGTTGATCTGTTGTCCGACTTTTAGTGTTAGGGTGTTTGGGGCTCATTGGGAGTAAAACCCCAACGATGACGAAAATAGGTCAAGGGATTAGGCACGTGAACTTAGTGTGCCCAGTGGCAGATGCCACATCGGATGGAACGAGTATCAAGACATAATGTGGCAGTAAGGTGGTCTTGGGCCAATGGAGGTCTGAGAACTTTGGGAATCCATAACTTTTGATCCAGAGCTCAGTAAAATACAACGGTGCCTTCAAGAAGAAGTATTGAAATGATTGAAATAAAACGAAATTTATTACCCCATCCCTTAAAAGGATACTTAGGAGGTTGGAAGTCTATACCTAGAAAAATTGTGTAGACATGTTTACAAAACTAGTACCATTAGAGAAGTTGTCGTGGAGTATGGCTTCTCTTGGCTTGCAGAAAAAATGATGATTGAATTTGTTGAGCAAAGGTGGAGATTGTTTGATAGTTACAACTCATCATGATGATTACATTCCTTACTGTTCCTTTGACGCGGCTACGCTTTCGAAACGTTTGGTGCTTCATCTTCCTAGATTGGTTAGAATGATAAGCCTGCGAGGTGCTTTGCAGATGTATTTTTATAACCTTGTTTTTCTTTACTGTTTTAAGAGAGAAAGCAATAAAATATTACGCCCCCGTTTTTATTTCTCTGTTTGCCATTCGATCTGTTCATTTTTCTTCCCATTAACTCTGATTGCAGACGCTGTAACTCGCGGTGTGCAGACCCTCTAACTTGCTGTTTCCAGGCCCCTTTTATTTTCTCAAATTGCAGGCAATGTTTCTCAACACCCTCGAGGCTGATTTATCAACTATTAGATTATAAACTTATAATTGTGTATTAATTAGAGACAAAAATCAAAAGTCACGTCTATATCAAATCACACTTTTACAGAGTCATCTGAAACCATGTTTCGGTATAAATGTGTCCTACAACTGTAAATCCACTAGATCCCATCTGGATTTTTTTTGTTTTGTAAAGTGCCATTTTCTTTTGAGTCGTTGAAGCACTAAATTTATGTTGATCACGGGCTTGCATAGGATTTGAAGTTACACTCATAAAGTTTGAATATTTTCATTGATTGGAAATAATGTTGGCCATTCCATAGAAAGAACCAAGCGGTACCAGGCTTTTGGCGGTTTTCTAAGAACCAGTCGCCTCGATTGCGGAGATTGGATTGAAGTACCTTCTGAACAGCCGATGTTGATGTAAGTTCGATTTGATGTCTTATACGCTCGCAGAGCAGAATATTTTGCAGTTTCAGAGCAGAATATTTTGCAGTGAAGATCCATTCCAAAAGTTTGCAGAGTTGCAGAGAAAAAGAGAAGCACGCTAAAGAGAAAAGTGAATATATTATGCAGCGGCCTTGACATTCCCGGGCATGCCAGATGTAAAGGTTATGACCATCACCGGGCATGCCAGATGTAAAGGTTATGACCATCATCGTCAACTGTCGATAAAATGGCAAGCAGAGAGGAAAGGAAAGAACAAAATCAGCATAAAAAGATGTAGAATCATTAAATAACTATTTTTTTCACTCGAGAAAATAGGCACAGGAAACTCACTAATAATTCCCTCATTTGTCGATGTTAAATAAATTGTAATCCAGGGACACAAGGTTTGAACTTGTGACCTTCCCTACCAAAAAAGCGTGCAGTTCTCACCAATTATTTTATCCGATGACACTCATTTAAATTACTACTTATCATATAGCTTGTACTGAGTTTTGTTTTTTATTTTCTTATCGTGGAATGGACGAAAACATAAATTATAGTTGAGTGCCACATTACAACAACAGTGTTTTCCGTGGAAAGATATGAATCTTTCTCATACACACAGGTTTTTCTTTAAATTTCTGAGGTGTTTATACAGATAGAGAAGTCTGGTTAAAATAATTAACTCCAGCACTTGCTATATCTTTCAAATTGGAAATTGTTGCACCTTTTTACCCTAGACATTCCAAATGGTGTTCACATTTCTCTTAGGATTAAGAAACTCATGAAAGAACTTTGTGTTCTCATTACCCTTTTCCAATCACGGGCTCTATAGCCTGTTTCTCATGCACCAATGCGTCTTCCTTTTTCTCTAAATCATGAACAATTGTAAGAATTGTGTTTTCATCATCCCCTACGTCCATCTCCAACATAATAGGTAAATAGTGTAAGTCACCTCTAGAGCTAGCCCATGGCTTGTTTCTCATTTGATCATTCAACAAGCTTTTTGGTACTGAAAACTTGTCTAATCTCTTGATAACGATGTCAACACCCACTCTCATTCCTCCAAGTGGGACTAATTTTTACTAGAATGACATAAAAAAAAAAACCTCTTATCTTCCAAATTCCTAAAAAAACATAAGATAAGGAATCCACTTGTGTTGCATCTCATCTTTCAACATTCCCAATGGAAGAATTAATGTCACGCTTAGCAATTAAATACCCATGATTAAGCTATTTAGAATTAAATAACCCTTCCTAGAAAGGAACCCTATCTTCATAGGATCCATAGATATTCTTAAAACATCCCTCACTAGCGATTATGAGAATAGTAACATACCATGATCTAAGTCAAAATATGAAATCTCGGTCTCCACTCTGAAATCAAACCACGAGATCTCCACTTTGAGTCAAACAAGATAAACTCCCATCCACTCAAATCATGTTATGGATAATTGCTTTCTTTCTTGAACTTCCAAGTTTTCCCCTTTTAGAGCCAAGGACAAGTTGAATCTCATACCTCAACTCCCTCTCTTTCTACCTTAGACATTAGACAAGGACAACCCACCTACCACGCCCCCTTCATCGTTTAAGTCACATTTCCTAGGTCTAAGGGAATATCTAGGGAATAAAATGTATCACCAACTATAGACAAACATGGACAATGTCACGAGGGATAAGTTTTCACAAGAGAGGGGGGTCCAAAGGTGGAAATTACACACACCTATTAAATCCAAGCCACCTTTCTCAATTATTTTTGTATGAACCTTCTATCTTTCATTTTTGAGTTTTTCATAGCCCAATCATTGAATACATGTGATGGGTTGATGGGAAAAATCACCTCATAGAGTTATTGAAAGCATGTGATTGATTATGATCAACTTTGGGAAATGTGAGAGTCAAAATGCATGGGAGAAAATGAAATTTGAATGGGGAGAGAAGGAATTTTTTTAGAGTTGGATAGAAGGAAAAGTGTGTGGAGTGATGGGAGATAATAGGAAGCCATAGTGGGGAGGTGAGAACAACTCTTGGAGCTAGTAAATGGACAAAGAAGCTAGTTGTCAGTCCTATAAGTGATATTTATGTAGAAGAAAATTTAGCTAAGCGAGCAAGTGTGTTGTTTCTATTAGGATTCATGTTACAACTATAATTTATGGAGTCCCCAATAGAGAGATTTATTTTCCAACCTATGTTGGAGACATGGAGGGAAGTGGAAGAGATTGAGGGACTATGTTGTACAGAAGGGGATCTCATTCCTTGGATTGTGTGGGTTGAGGAGAAAGAGATTTGTGGATTGGAATTGTTGTAGGAATTAGTTTGTTGTGGATTTTTATTGTGATGTGAGTGGGAAATAGACACTAGTAGGAGACATCCCTTCTTGTGGATTTGTAAGCCTAGATTTGGGGTGACTTGTTTCTAAGAGACATGGAGTAGCAAGTCTAAAATTTGGTGGAACGTCCTATGTTTACATCAAGTTCTGTGAATATTTGCAAAAAGAAGTGCTCTTATTCATTATGTTTATTTCTCTTAAATGTTGAGTTTAATTTTTGTGCATTTTATTCTATGTTTTTGAGTATTTAGATGTTGTTGTGTGTACATAAGATGGTGTGCATTCACATTTTTAATTTTCCTGATTATATGCATGTGAAATTTTATTATGGTGCACACACTTAGTTTAATGGGTATTATATTAGATTTGTTGGGTTAGTAGTGGGTACGCTACAATGAGGAAGAGAAACTACCCTTCCCATCAGGTTCCTAGGAGATGACATTTTTGCAAGGTCTGTGAGGAACACGTTTTTGATGCCCTCATTCATTGTTCATTTGTTATATTTTTGTGGACATAAATTCATGTTTTAATTGGTGTGATAAATCCTTGGGGGTGTCACTATGTGGAAAATGCTTTGTTGATTGGATCCAAAATCCTACGTATAGGAATATAATGACATTACCTACTATTCTACATTGGGGGGGTTTTGTAGCTAGGAAAAAGGATTTCTTTGAAGGCACTTCACTCCCCTAGAATTTTTTTCTTCCTAAGGTTTGTCAATACTCAAACATTTCAAACATGTTAGTGATAGTAAGCCACCAAGAGTTGTGGTTAGTGAAGTCATTGATAAATTTGGTTCTTGGGCTTATTTTTATGGCGCTACCCAAGGGGAGCCAACGATTAGAGGAACTAGGGGGAGTTTATATTTATTGTACTCTTTTTTATACACATTTAAAGTGGGATTGTACAGATGTACCAATAATAAAGTTGAATTCTTAGCCTTAAAGTTGGTTTCAAAGGTTGCTATAGATAACAACATACACAAATTTCAAATCATGAGAACTCTGTGTCCTCCATTGAATGGATAAAATTCAAGAAAATGATTTTAGAAAATTTTCTTTTAACCCACATCTTTGAGAAGATTATGAATATTAAAAATTAGATGGATTGTGTTAATTTTATTCCTTTAGAAAAACATGATTAAAGATCTTCTATCAAAGTAAGGACTGTAGTTGGCCTAAGTTATATCACATATATGGGAATAATAGGATGACATTCTTTTAGATCTTGACCGATGGAGGCAAGCATGATCTCATAATTTATTTATTTTTGTGAATGCCTAGAAACCTTAATTACTATTTTTTTTAAGAATGATATGTCTAAATTTTTCAATCTTGTAAGACGTGATAGAATACTGTATTAAAGATGATTTAATAAAACCTAAAATTGTTTTTGTATATGATATCTAAAGTCTCAAGAACATAGACCTCTCTTTTTAGGATATGTTAAGTATTCTTGTTTTGAGATTAGTAGTAGTAACCTCTTATATGTGAGCGGTTTCTAGTTATGCTAATGTGATGGAGGATTACACGATAGAGATGCTTTTTGAGCTCGTAATTAATGTTGATGGGCCTTTGAAAAATGCGATTGTCTTATTATTAAGAACATTGCAATTTTTTATTTTTTTGGAAAAAACTATGGATAAGTTTAGATACACAAGAAAATGAGCATTTAATCATTATGAAAAGAATATTTTTATTTAAGTTATCATATATTAATCATGTCGAAATTTAATTTCTAATAAAAAGATTATCAAATTTGAAAATAAAAATAATAATAAAATATTAAATTTATCCATTTTTTAACTTACTTCAAACATTAACTTACATCCCACATATATTAAGCTTAACCAATAAAAAGAAAGTTCTTTTTAAAATCCAATGTTCTATATTTGATTAGTTTATGTTTGTCTTTATTCTATCTTTTTATTATTATTGTCATTTAGTAATTTTGTGTATTTACTTACTATACTTTAGTTTAATGTTATTTATATTGAATGTATTTATATTTTAAACTTATGTAATATATATTTTTTTCATATAACATAATTTTTATTTCTATTGAAGATTTATTAAATATAAATGTGGAAAAAGAAAGGGGAGTTATCTTTTCTCCTGAGTCCATCTTAAATTCCATGAAAGAATTGAGTCCATCATAAATGCCATGAAGGAAATGCTTCAACTGTTCTAGTTAGACTCATTTTCATAACTAAATCTCTAGTTCAACATTTTTACAATGAAAAAGGAAGTGGTGTCACTTGGAGAAGGCTCATTGGAAAAAATTGGCATAGGAGGATCTCTATGCCTCAAGAATTGATTCTTTGAGGCAATTTGCACCTAATCTTGGAATTTTTATTTTTTTTGGCTACCATGGTGTGGGTCAAGGGTAGGGGTGGGGATTTTCATTGAACATTATTTGCTATATTTTTTCATATCTCATTTATGAATCTACAATGGAATTCAAGCCCCCTCTATCATATCGCCTTTCACACACATGCAAAGGATTCTAGCTTCCTTAACCCCCTCATCATTCTAGGTGTCTGTATTCTTCCCTCCATGAATGACACCCAAGGTGTCCACCCTCCCCATCCTATACCTGACACTTTCGAGGTGCCTATATTCTTCCCTCCATGAATGAGACCCAAGGTGTCCACCCTCCCCATCCTCCACCTAGCACTTTCGATCATTGACACTACATACTAGAGCTTCCAATCTTGTCTAGAAATTAACACTAGATATTTCAATATTAGGTAGAGATATCCATTGCTAAGTGATAATCCTATCTTAGAATTGCACTCTCATTAAGTTTAATTTTCTCTACATGTTTCCCTTTCCTTATACTATATAGATAATCCTCCATTAATGTCATTGTTCTCCTCTTATACTATTGTGTGGGGCTATACCTCCACCTTTCCATTAATAACATGGATTTATAGTTTTTCAAATGCAAGGTGGAAATATAACTTGGAGAGAACAATAATACAACCCACCATAGTGAAAATGGAGTTGAAAATGTCTTTATGTGGCAACCCAAACAAGAAATTTGCATTAATATGCTGATGTAGTCCACCCACTACCTCCACTACCTATAATTGAACAACATATTCCATTCATCGAATCTCAAGAGACTCAAGCTTACATGCAACATTTAAACCAATCGAAGTTAGAAATTTGATTCTCAATTTCTTTGATTAAAGAAAAAGAGGAAGAATTAGAAGTTACAGAAGAGATGGTAATGGATATGTTGTCATTTGCTAATTTGATGGAACTCTCGCCCCATTTTAATTTCTTCATGGCACTCTAGGCCTGCTTTCTTTGTGAAACTCTTAGGCCTTCCTTATAAAACATAACACTTAGGTTTTACCATCCAATCGAAAAAAATTTCCTAGTGACCAGATGAGTGTTCAACTTTGTTTGAATTGCAATTACGTGTTTACCAATGTTTGTTACTTCTAGAACACTTTACCAATTAGTATTGTAGAAAAATCGGGCTGCGAAGGATATGGATAATACTTTTAATCCTAGAACCTTTGAAATTCTAAACTCTCTTATAGAAATCCAAAATATTTCTAAATATTATTAATTTCCATTCAATTGTTTTTATTACATATATAAAATGACTATGGAAAAAATAAATATAAACCTTTAAGTAGTTTTTAAAAAGTAAAATTAAAATGATGAAAAGAATAAAATGGTAATATTTTACTATAAATTAAACGATTTATAGTGAAAACCATTCATTCTATTAAATACAAAATTTCAGTTTTTTGAATTTTTATTCTTACTCAACTTTTACATTTATTGTTATTTTAATTTTTAAGACATCTTAATTTTATTTTTTTATACGTCTTAACTTTGAATTTATCATATGTCGAGAGGGATTAAATTCTTCAAAGTGAAAACCTTCCTTCTAGGGGCAATTTTTTACTCAAGTTTTTTCAATCTACTTTTGCTCAAGTTTTTTCAATCTAAAAAAATATTTTCTCCTAGAGGAATTTGATCCCTCTCTGCACATAATAGACTTCAATTAGAAGATGGATTGTGTGTGTGCATGTCATATGTCAACTCTATTTTGAACATAATGAACAGTGAACCATTAAAAAAATTTAACCATAAGAAATTTTAAAGAAAGTTGATATTGAAATATTTTACATAAGGTCGACATTGAAATATTTTATTTATGACCACATTAAATATTTTTTATTAATATTTATTAAATACCAAAATACCACATGTTAACTCCACGCCAAGCACTAAAGGAATTACACATCTCCCAATATTAATTGTACTACTAGTTTCTTTCTACAACCTAGTATGAGGGAAAAGTTTAAGTTAATGCATGTAATTTAAAACAAAATATCATAGAAAAAATAAATATTTCAATGTCCACTATATATATAGATAGAGAGACAGAAGATAAAAGGTGTCTTACTTTTTCCATAGGTGCTTTCTACATCCTAATAGAGGGAGATGTTTGATTCCTCTAATGCATGACATGGAACTGACATGTGACATTTAAAACAATATTAATAACGAAAAATATATTTCAATATCCAACTTAATTAAAATACTTAAATATCACACAAACCAATTAAAATCTCTATAAACAATTAAGCATCATCCCTCACGAACTAAGATCTCTACATGCAATTAAAAGCTCCAATATGCGACATCAACCTTGGCACACGAAATGATGAGGGAGTTAAGAATACCACAACAACCCTGTCATAGCAAACAGATATTGAGGGAGAGGTGTAGCAACAGTCTTGTCAAAACCTATTAGCACTCTCATTGTGGCTTGAATTGTAGGTTAACGATTACCTAGTTCGAGAGATCCACGACGTCGTGAGGGTAGAATGAGATAGTCATTCACGAAGATTCTAAGGGGCACACAATAAGGCGGGGTCCTTATTTCTTAGAGGTCGTTAGTCTCTCAAAAGGTCTCCTAAATGGAGTATTGACTCCAAGGGTTGGACAACTATCGAAACCAGTCAAAGACGAGTGACACCCTTGGAGCACGTATTGCATCTTGAAGGGAACATCACGTAATTAAAATTTGAGTCAAAGGCGAGTGGCACCCTTGGATCATGGAGTGAGTCTTGAAAGGCACATTGTGGTATT
>ML777589.1:208567-218667 GCA_009831015.1 Picea engelmannii | reverse complement strand
TTTTCATGTCGATTCCTTTCCAACGACATAGACCATTCCTCAATCATAGTTCGTATGAGAAATTTTTGCCTCTTGGAAGTTGACCTACCATATTGATCACCATGGTGAAAGTGGATGCCACATCAACATCCATTACATAGACATGTGGGGTTGGCCACGTAGTGGATTTTCTAAGAACATTCTAGAAGTTCCAAAACCTTATCACAATTGAAGGTTGAGAAAGTAAAAAAAAACCTATCCCTAGATGGTTATTGGGCTATGCTAAAAGTCAGGCCACTAGGAGGAGAAGGAGTTCCGTTATTTTGCATTGTATCTTGTTCCATAGTTGAGAAAAACATATGAGATTGGTATTCTGTGAGAATAACAAAGGAGGAGATATTATGTAGAAGTCATACAGGCCACGGGTGAAAGGAAACTCTAGAGAAAGTGCCTCTTTCTTTGTATTTGCATCATTTATTTACCATAAAAAAGAGAGAATAACAACCTCACCTTCTAGATGGGTTTTCTCCCGTATCAGTTTTCCCAAGTCATATCTTGTTTTTATTTGTGGATGGTGTGAATGTGTTTTATTGTTCTCTATTTCTCTACATTTTATATATTTTATCAGTAACTAAATATTCTGGAGATATAAAGGAAATTAACCTTAATAGGAAATATTTTAGTATTTTATTAGATCTGTTGTGACGAAATGTTCTAGTCAAATATCCACAACAATTTACAAATCATATTGGTATTAGAGAATATTTTTATTTTGGTTATTTATGGGAAGTTGCAGGATCTAAGAATCAACTTAAGGAGAATTCACAAAAACCCTAGCCATGGTAGACGAGTATGTTCGTAATAACCCTTGAGATCCAGCAGAAAAGAGATTTGAGCAGTTGGAAGCACAAGTTGTCGACATCAGTCACAATATGAACCTCCTCATGGTGCCTCTGAAAATAAATCTCGGATTGTTCAGAGATGATGGAGGCTCTAAATCAAAGAACATATCGGAGGGGAAATCAAAAGATCAGGAAAAAAAGGAGTCTCAGAAAGAATCCAAAAAAGAGAAGTCGAGTTCAAGTTTCATGAACCCTTCACAATCCCTATTCAAGATGGAAGCGAAAGTGGACATAAAGCCACATCAAGGTGATATCGATGAATTAAAACCGAATCAATGGTTGCAACAACTAGAATTTTATTTTAGCATTCACCATATAGATGAAGAGCAGAAGATTTCATTTGCTAGATTGCGGTTAGAGGGCCATGCTTCAACCTAGTGGGAAATCCATACATAAATACTTATTCTAGAGGGTGATTCAGTAGTAACTAGGTGGGAGGAATTAAAAAACCTCATTAACTCCCAATTTTACCATATCGGGTATGTAGAGGACCAATGGATCTTGTGGCACTACTTCAAGAAGAGATAGGGGCAAAGTGTACAAGAGTACACCACTGAGTTCAGAAAAATGGCCATCATGTTGGGTATCTCTCCAAAGAACACAATGTACTCCTCAAGTATCTGTGGGGTTTACACCATCATCTACAAAAGAAGGTGATGCTCTTCAAGAAAAATACAGCGGGTGAGGAATGTGTACAGGAACAATACTTGGAAAAAATAGGCCAAAAGAAGGGGAAACTAAGTGGTTGGGAGAATAAAGAGCGTCAGGAAGATTCTAAAGAGGGGAAGAAGAAGTGGAAAGGGGGGAAAGATAAGAAGACAACAACCATTTCGCAACAGAGTAAATATCCCAAAAACCATTGCAATCATTTCAACATTGATGGCCACATCGAGGAAACATGTTGGAAACTACATCCAGAGCTGAACCGAAAGGACCACAAGAAGGAAGGAAAGAAAAATAAATTTCTAATCAAAGATTCAAGCAATCTGGTTGAAAGTAGCTCGGATTTTGATGAAAATATTGTCTACACATATGTGCAGAAGGAGGTGAATCTGAGTAGTCTTCATCAATAGGAATAAAACGATATGACCAAGCTCTTTCACATCAAGATTCGGGTCAAGAAGACCAAGATAGATGATCTAGTTCACGTGCTAATCTCATAGCAGTGGATCTAGTCAACAATCTTGGATTGGAGGTTCGTAATAATCCTAGCCCCTATCCATTGGGTTGGGTAAACAAGGATGCCAAGATAACGGTAACAAAACAATGTAAGATTAAATTTTCTCTAAGTGTTGATTTTATTGATGAAGTGGAATTGGATGTAGCGCCCCTTGATGTATGTGGAGTAATGTTTGGAAGCCCTTATATGTATATGAGGGATGAAATATTCATGCGGAGATCCACCCAATACCAACTGATCAAGGATGGTAAATCCTATACCATCAATGCACATAAAGGAAAGTCAAGTATCTCACTGGTAAGTGCCAACCAATCCAAGAAGTTGATTAGTTCTAGTAAGAAATATGTTTTAATTTTCTTAAGAGGAAATCAGTCTGACGACAAGTCAATGAGAGTGAAGGCATCACTAGAGGGGTGTACTAAAGAGAAGAAACAATAGTTGGATAATTCACTACAGAAATACAAAGAAGTGTTCTAGGAGCCTAAAGGGATACCACCCAAGAGGGAAGTGGAGCACGAAACACAGTTTTTTCCAGATTCCCCATTACCAAATATCGGGATGTATAGACAGTCTATTCTGGAAGCAAATGAACTGAAGAAGCAATTGCAACAGTTATTGGAGCAGGGTGTAATTCAACCAAGTGCCTCACCTTGTTGGTCACCCATCATAATTGTTCCCAAGAAGGATGGGACTTGGAGAATGTGTATCGATTATAGGGAATTGAACAAGATTACACTGAAGAATCAATACCCCTTGCTAAGGATCAATGATCTATTGGACCAGTGGCAACGTGCCAAGTACTTCACTACGCTGGATTTGAAATCATGATATCACCAAGTACGAGTCAAAGAAGAATATACCTGGAATAATTCCTTCAAGACAAGGCAAGTTTTGTATGAGTGTTTTGTTATGTCATTTGGTTTATGCAATACACTGACTACATTTATGATAATAAGAATGATTTTTTACTCCCTTATATAGATTCATTTGTTATTGTCTATTTGGATGATATATTGGTTTATATTGCTACCTGGGAGGAGCATATGCCACATCTTATGCAGGTGTTAGAGACATTGAAAAAAGCACGAGCTGCTGGAAAATATCAATAAATATGAGTTTTCTCAGAAGTGTTTGGTGTATTTTGGGTATGTGATTGGTGGAGGGGAGCTCAAGATAAATCCTGCAAATATGGAGGACATCATGACATGGACAATTCCTACAAATTTCATTGAAGTTGGGATTTTTTTTGGGGTGGCACAATACTTCTGGATGTTCATAGCTTCATTTTTAGTGGTAGTTGCACCACTCCATGCTATAACAACCAGTGGTAATATTTTCTATTGGGGGAGAGGAATCAACAAAAGGCCTTTGATGAGATGAAAATAAATATCAGTCAAGAACCAGAGTTCACACTAACAAAATTGCATAATCCTTTTGAAGTGGAGACAGATGCAAGTGGGTATGCCACGGGAGCAGTATTGATGTAGGGAGGAAGGCTTATCTGCTATCATTCTGAAGTATTTCATGGGGTGAATCTCAACTACCCTACCTACGACAAGAAGCTCTATGCCTTGGTACAAGTTGTCAAAAAATGGAAACACTATTTGATGGGAAAGGAGACCATCATCCACATAGATCACCAACCACTATAGTATTCGCAATCCTAGAGTAAGCTACAAAAAACTAGACATTACAAGTGGATGCGGTTTTTACAACAATTTCATTTGGTTATAAAGTATAAGAAGAGTAGAACAAATAAGTTGGAAGACATGCTTTCACGACCACCCACATTTAAGATTACAACTTTGGGAACTATAATTCACATGGATCCTTTAGGAGAAACGATGTTGTTGCATCCAGTCGAGTCGACACTCCCTAACAATTTGTATATGATTCGAATCAGAACTCCTTTCATACCATCACACCTTTGACCATCTTTCATGATTCCTCCTGAAATAGAGTATGCAGGCCAGCATCATTCATCTTACTAACTGATATTAGGTTTCTTTCCAAACCCGAAATGTGTAGCACACCTGGAAGGGTTCTACTCCTCCCATTCTACAGTATCATTCGAACTCTTCCCCTTTGACAATTTTGGTTGTCGATTCGTCCCCCAAGAACACTTCTCCTCCATATCGTTCATATTTGCAGAACTATTCTCTATGTGGTGTCATATGATAGGATGTTCCTGAGTCAATCAACTAAACATATTGATCCGACTGTGTACTGGTCGACGCAAGGTACACATCGCCTCCCTTATTTGGAGTTGTCTTTCTCTCAATCGACTGCTTCTTATCGGATCATGTACTGACTTCCATTGCCTTCGACTTGCAATCCCTTTTGTAATACCCAACTTTACCGCATTTCCACATCTTCTTTTTTACTGAACCGAGGATTTAGATCTACACTTCGACTTATACTTTCTACCGGATAATTTTCCTTTATCTTTGTCAATTGTTTGACCTCTCACCACTAAAGCATCTTTGGTCGATCCTGTCATGTTATTTCTTCTCATTTCTTTCGACATTAGAGATACAACCATGTCTTCTAGTGCTAATGTGGTTGTATTACTCCCTATAGGCACGATTGAGATATCCAAGGATTTTGGAAAATAACATAATAGGACAATACATTTCTCCTCCTCAGTGATTTTAATATCCACAGAAGATAAATGGATTATAATGGTACTAAATGCATTTAAATGCTCAGTCACCGAATTGTCATCACTCATTCTCAGAAGATACAATTTCTTTCTAAGAAACAACTTATTTACAAGATATTTCGACTGGTACAAGCTTCCCAACTTGTCCCATAGTTTATTGGCCGAATCTTCACCCGAAACATTCAACCACTGAATCTGCAAGACAAAGTTGAGTTGTTCTCCTTTCTCTTCTCTCAAGCTTCTCCTATTCTTTCATCGACATACCTGCCAACATGGTACCTACAGAAACCATTGTCCATTGCTTTCGATATACAAGGAGATATTCAATTTTAAGCTTCCAAAGCTAAAAATTCTAGCCATTGAATTTTTCAATCTCTATTCTCGAGCTACTCACCATTTTTTAACACAATATTTAGCAAAATATTTAAGATTTCTAACTTACAACTCTTACTGAACCTAGAGTTTAGCTCAGATCCAAGGTTGTTAAACCAAGCTCTGATACCACATGTTAGGAAATGAGAAACACTTCCATGTTAAACCTAACAGAAGAGGGGAAGAAAGATTTAATCAAGAAAGTAAATGACACAAGAAGCACATAATACATAGAGATTTTACCCTGGAAACCCAAATTGGGAAAACCATCATTCCTTTAACATTCTTCTCCTTGTTGTCTTATTCATTAGAATAAAAGGTTTCGTGTCTAACCTTGTTCCACACCTAAAACACAATCGACATCATACCCTCTTGCTTACACAAGAACAACCCTGTAGCCAATTTGGCTTAGATCTACTTGACCAACAACCCCTAAATTATAGACTCTCAATGATTAGGCATTCATCATCTAAAGAAAAAAAAGATCATATTTTATAGTGTTACAACTCTCCTTCTTTATAGGATTTACAATAGGAAAAACCCTAAAGAAAAGGCGCCAAAAAAATGGTTACAAATCCATGCAGATCATTGGCTACAAATCCCAAGAATCTGGAGATTCTATTATAGTTGACTACCAAGTCAGATTACCCATATATTACCAGTCGACCTTTATTCAGTCTTCAGTCAATTTCCAAACACCTTCCTATTGACCTTTTGTTGGTTGACCTATTTGACTTGTTGTCAATGTCTTTACCATGTTGAACCACCTCGACCTTCGACTTCGACTTTACCCTATCGAATAACCTCGACCTTTGACTTGTTGTCATTCCACCTTGACTTTGTCTTTACCCAGTTGACTAACCTCAGCATTCAACTTCGATTGTCAGGCAATCCACCTCGACTTTCACTACGAAGAATATAACAACCCAACAAATCAATCACCATCAGTTGCAATAGACTGTAAGATTCTTGAAGAGGTATGATGATGCCATTATTGTCATTACTCAAATACAAATTTTCTCAGTTGTGATGCTTATTCTCTTATTTCTAAAAATCAACGTTCTAATTTGGACCCTAAATCAAAGAAGTATGTCTTTGTTGGTTATGGTGATGGAGTTAAGGGATATAGATTATGGGATCCTATTGCCCATAAAATCATTATTAGCAAAGATGTAGTATTTGATGAGTCACCTCTCTTAAAATCATACATAGTATAATTTGAAATGAAATAGGAACAAGTACCACTATTGTTAATCTTGTTTCGGTTCGTGTAGTATTATCACTAGTTTCTTTAATTGATCTTGAGACAGAGCAACTAGATGTTAAAAAAAAAATTTACATGGATATTTGGATTACGAAATATATATGGAACAACCAAAAGGTTTTGTTCACAATTGCAAGAGAATATTTGTCTGCATACTCAAGAATTCATTGCATGGCCTAAAGCAATCTCCCAGACAATGGTATAAGAAGTTTGATTTCTTCACGGTGAGCCATAATTTTACAAGAAGTGAGTATGACCATTGTGTTTATTTCAAAAGTTTAGAAAATGGTATATTCATTATCCTTGTGTTTTATGTTGACGATATGCTTGTAGCAAGCAAAATCATGGTTGAGATCAGTAGGAAGCCTCAGTTGGATAAAACTTTTTATATGAAGGATCTAGGAGTAGCACAACAAATTTTGGACATAGAAATACATAGAGATAGGAAACACGGTAAGCTTTGGTTATCACAACATAAGTACATGGATAATATATTTATGAGATTCTGTATGAATAATGTGAAACCAATAAATATCCCTTTGGTTTTCCATTTTAAGCTTTCATCAAGTTTATGTCCTAGCAATAAAGAAGAAATAGATTATATGTATCTTGTACAATATGCTAGCACAGTAGGAAGTTTAATGTATGTGATGGTATGTACAACACAAAATATTTCACATGAAGTTTGTGCTGTCAATATATACATGGAAAATCCAGGTAGAGAGCATTTGGAAATATTGAAATGGGCGCTTTAGTATCTTAAAGGCACAAGTGTTTATTGTAACACCTATAATGGTTTCAATGATTTAATATGTGGTTATGTTGATTAAGATTTTCTAGGTGATTTGGACAAAAGGAGATCTAATTTAGGTTATGTATTTACTCTTGTGGGAGGACCTATTTTTGGATGTCAAAGCTTTAAAGATAAGTTGCTTTATCCAATAGAATATACAATTGTCTCACATGCATGCAAGGACACAATTTGGTTAAAGGGTATAATGAGTGAGTTTGAAAAGTTCCGGACAAGTTGAATGTGTTATGTAATAGTCAAAGTGTTATCCATTTGGCTATCAATCCATCTTATCACAGTAAGACCAATCATATTGCGTTAAATACCATTTTGTAAGACATGCTACTGATGGAGCTGTAGTACCTCTTAGAAAAGTCCATGACGTGTTCACAAAACTAGCATTGTTAGAAATGTTGAGGTGGTGTTTGGCTTCTCAAATTGGCTTACAAAAAAGGTGATGAATGAGCTTGGGTAAGATATCAAGTAAATTGTTGTCAAGGTGAAAATTTTGAAATTGTAACGACAATCAAAAGAATTTGAGAGTTCATGTAATGGTGGCATGAACAGGTGCTAATTCATGTAATGGTGACAATTCTTGAACCGGTGCTAATTCATGTAATGGTGGTAATTATGTAATAGTAATAGTTATGTTGAAGACAATATATATCTACTTAGACCTAAGAAGCATTTGTCAAGTTTACCCAAAGAGACATTTGGCAACTTTTTGTAAGTTTGTTGTGAGAACATTGTAAAGAACATGATAACAGATGTTCTCCATCGCTCAAAAATGAATACATGTGAAAACGTTAACAACACCATATTATCCCTGAATCTTGGAAGCATCCGACCGTTTGAAAAATCACGGATTAAACTCTCTAGGCCCGAAAAAAATGGCATTTTTAAATCTGTATAGGGATGGGCGCCTAATTTTCTTCTGTGTATCCATCTAAAGCATGAGAGAAACAGTGAAATTTTCAAAATGGCGAGCTTAGCATTGCTAAGAAAAGAGATTAATAAAGAAAGAAGACACATGGATAACCTCTCGTATATTCTCTTGCGTCTACACGCAGAACTAGCGAACAATGTAAGGTTGGACGTGTGGAATAGACTAAATGTGTGCCTACTAATGAGAGTCAAGAAATCTCACAAAGACGGGACGGTTAAACTTACCAGAAAATTCGAAACTCTAGAACGCACCCAAGAACGTTACAGATGTGCGAGCATATCAAAGGTGGTTAACTTTTCCCGGCATTTCATTGATAATGCATCTTAAATTGAAAAAACATTGTTAATTGGGTGTAGTTTGGATGGTTGTGAGGACTGGTTGTTATTCTCCCCACTCCCATTCAATTCACACAATGACATGAATAAAGCTCATAATGAGTATGTTGTAATGACTTCGAGTATATATGTATTGGAAAGTTGTCTTTAATTCAAAATTGAATAACAAAACAACTACTATTTCAGGGGAAAAAATCAGACTTCTAATTGAACATACTCCATCTTTTATCAAGGATTCCTCTCATTTAATGAAAGGGAGGGATCAAGTATTTGAAACTTAGTGAAATGGATTTCATGGTAAGTTTTGGCATTGTGCCTAATTTAAAATTTCCGTAGAAGATGTTATTAAGATGAAACTACAATGCTGGTTGAAGTATTCCTAAAGTCCACATATTTTAGTTTTTGTGGCATAATATATGAGCAAACCCATGGTGATTTTATGGGTTCTCCTCTTTTTCCTCCCATTGCAAACCTTTACATGGAGGAATTTGAAGAAAAAACTATGAACACTGAACCTCATAATCCTAATCACTAGCTAAGATATGTGGATGACACCTATTTTATTTGGACCCATGGAAGAGAAAAATTGAACAATTTCTTAGAGCACAAGAATAATCAATCAAACTTGAATAAATTTGACATGGAAATAGAGAGCAACAAGAAACAAGCTTCTATTCTTGGACAATCTCTTCTCTAAAAACATTGATGAATCCCTCTCTCATCAAGTTTACAGGAAAAAGACTCACACGGATTCTCACCACCATCTTGTTGAGTAAATGAGTGTTATAAACACAGTTACCAAAGTGAAGAGGATCTCTGACTATGAGCACATTAATCATGAGCTTGAACACTTTCCTAAGTTTTTTAAAGGTAATGGTTACACTAATAAATAGGTTAAAAGGGTCATAAAACAGAGAAAAAAAAATCAAACAAATGATGACATATCCAAAACCATCATGCTTTCATACATCCAAGGCACTATTGATAAATGGAAAAAATGTTTAATAAGAAGAAAATCAGAGTTTCCTTCTCTCCTCTAAGCACCTTAAAAAATATTCTTGGCACCTTAAAAAAATATTCTCGACCATGCTAAAAACCCTATATGTCCTAATATATCCTAAGAAAGATAAAGGTGTTTACTCAGTGCCTTGTGACCTTGATAAATAAAAAGTATTCTCAACCATGCTAAAGACCCTATATATCCTAAGAAAGCTAAAGGTGTTTACTGAGTTCCTTGAAAGCTAAAGGTGTTTACTCTTCCTAAAAGTTCCTAAGATGTATGTGTCAATAAGCAGACTTACCCTTCTAAAGCTCACTTGTGAAGACAAGCACCCTCGAAGGTAGCTTAAATGAAGATTATGCGTCTGTCTCAAGTCTTCCTTGTGACTCGACCATGCTAAAGACCCTATATATCTTAAGAAAACTAAAGTTGTTTACTGAGTTCCTTGTGACTTTGGTAAAGTTTATATTGGTGAAACTTACAAGACTTTTCATATTAGGAACACAACTCTGATTGTATGGTTGCATAAAGAAATATGCTTTGAGATAGCATATATATTACACAATATATAATTATTAAATAATATTATATATTATTTATTTACCATTATATATACATATATATTATATACTAATTTTCATACATATTATTTAATATACATTATTATATA
>ML777589.1:196004-208329 GCA_009831015.1 Picea engelmannii | reverse complement strand
GAAATTGAAAAGCACTCTGTAAACTTGAGCAGAGATGATGGTTGGAGATCCCCAATACACCTCATTAAAAGCAAAAGTAATCCTAATGTAAATAGCACTTAAAAACCATATCAAGCCAACATGTTATTTAAGGAGTGGTTTTATATAATTAGAGTGTTGTTGCATTTTCGGGTGAAGAGAAAAAACATGAGAACACATAGTCTTCATCACTCAAAAATGAATACAACTGGAATATTTATCTCTCATCGATAAAAAAATACTAATACCTCGGAGATTGTAATATTTATTAAAGAGTGGTTTTATATAATTAGAGTGTTCTTGCATTTTAGGGTTAAGAGAAAAAACATGAGAACACATAGTCTTCATCACTCAAAAATGAATACAACTGGAATATTTATCTCTCATCCATAAAAAAATATTAATACCTCGGAGATTGTAATATTTATTACCGAGCAATAATAAGAATATCAATACATTGTAATATTTACTATTGAGCAACAAGAATACCAATAACAAGAATACCAATACATTGTGGGAAAATTGTATTCTTTAGCTCTGAGCAGTAAGAATATCAATACCTTGTCTATGGATGTTTCTTTAATATATTTTCACAGTTTTATTGCATAAATCCTTATCTTGTTGAATGGTTTTTGTTATTTTGTTTTTTTATTATTTTATTAACAATTAATGTCTGTTGTTATTTATATTCTGGGTGGATTCACAGTTATTAATAACCAGTCTGTTATGCAGGCTTTAATGCTGCGGTAGGTGGTATATATACCATCTGGTATATACACTGCAGGACGAGCGGTGACAACATTCAATTTAAAAATATATATACCAACCACCGCAACATTAAAACCTGCCCAACAAGTTATTTATTTATCTACCGTCGCTCACTGTTTCAATCTTTCATCGACGGTTTCCTTGGTTGTCAAGTTCAAATCACATCAAAGTTTATGTTGATCACGGAGGTTCGAATATTTCCGTTGATTTGAAATAATGTGGGCCATTCCATAGAAATAACCGAGCGGTACTAGGGTTTGGCTGTTTTTTCTAGGGACCAGTGGGTTCGGTTACGGAGATTGGATTGAAATACCGTGTCTGTCGCCGATGTTAATGTAAATTTGATTTGATGTTTTATAGAGTGGCACAGCATAAAATTTTGCAGTTGCAATTGTCCAGATCCACTCCAGATGTTTGTAGAGAAAAAGCGAAACACAATAAAGTGAAAATTTAAAATAATCCCGGACAGGACAGGTTGTAAAGGCTATGACTATCATGAACACAGAGAACTAAATCGGGATGAAAAGACGTCGAAACATTAAATCATTACTTATCATATAGCTTGTACTCAGTTCTGTGTTTTATTTTCTTATCATTGAATGGACAAAAACATAAATTCCAGTTGAGTCCCACATTACAACTACAGTGTTTTCCGTGCAATGATGCGAATCTTTTTTATACACAGGCTTTTGCGTTTAATTTATGAGGTGTTTATACATGTAGGCAAGTCTGGATATGGAAGAACATGAACATTTGGTGGCTATGAACGAGATGTGTTTATTTAACCTGATGAGACTAGAGCCACTGAGCGTTGCTAAGTGTTTAATAAGCAATAGTTTTATGACCTTGAGCAGTAGATATAGCCGTTGTTTAAATGTTGTTTATTTTTTTTGTTTTTTTTTGGGATATATATATTTTTAGGGATATTTATTAGAGATTGGGTCAAAAATTGTTGTATCTGCAGATTTAATTTGAGTGATTAATTATATGTAATCAGTGATTTCAACACACTGAATCCATTATTACATTCAGAAATACAATTTAAACAACAAAAAAATGTAATTCCGTAAAAGTTTATATCACAATTACTACCAAATAAACAAAAACTTAAAACAGTTAAAAAACACAGTATAAATAAAACTTGAAAAAATATACTTCATAGAGAAATTTAGTTATATCTAAAAGATCTTAAGTTTAGCCAATAAAATGAAAGTTCGTTCCAAAATTCAATGCTTGAAATAAAAAATTATAGCTATTGTATTTCTGTACTTTACTTTATTTTTATGTTACTTATATTTAATAAATTGATATTTAAAAGAAATCATATTTATTTTATATGTATTTATATTTAATATTTATATTATATATATTTATTTTTTGTTTTCATGAAGTGTCTTGTTTTATATTTAAGATTATTATTAAATATTAATGGGCAATAAAATGGAAGTTATCTTTGCTCTTGAGTCTTCAATCATCAACGTCATGAGAAGAAAAGGGTAATGTTTCTCTTGTCCTAGCCAGCATCAACGTCACGAGAAGAAAGGGGATAATGTTTCTCTTGTCCTAACGATATGCAATTTTCGGAACCAAAGCTTTGAAATGTCTTTTTATTTGCACCATGTTTACTCCCAAAAAACAACTCAAACACATATGTGATGATAAATGAAGGTGTGTTACTTGGAAAAGGTTTATTGACAAAATTTGGTATGTAGCGAACCTATCTTGGTCAAGAATTTATTTCATGATGTAATCCAAACTTATAGAGGGAAAAGGTTCATTGACAAAATTTGGTATGTAGCGAACTTATGTTGGTTAAGAATTCATCTCATGATACAATCCAAACTCACATCTTAAAAACGGTTTTGGGGAGACCAGAAGAGTGGGGTTGATTTTTTTTTTCATGAGTTGCTTATTGTCATTTTTCATATCTTATATATGAAGTTGGAGAGGCATTCAATGCTCTTCCATCCCACCACATTTTCTAGACATGATGCCCTTCCCTCCCATCACATTTCTTAGACATACATAGAAATGTGTATTCATTAACCTCCTCACTATTTTGGGTTTATGTGTCCTTCCCTCCATTGATAAGATCGAAGGTATCCACCCTCCCAATATTTTGCCTCAAACTTGTAAAGGTCAATGTTGCACATTTGGGTTTCTAATTGCATGTAGAGATCATCCTTGGTGAAGGACAATCCCAGTGAAGGACAATGCCTATGCTAGAACCACGCTATTGTTAAACTTTATTTTCACTATAGGTCGTCCATCCACTCTTGACATGTCTCCCTTACCTATTACTATCTAGGTAAACCTCTAGTAGCCCACACTATTGTTAAGCTTTATTTTCTCTATAGATTGTCCATCCACTCTTGACATATTTCCCTTACCTATTACTATCTAGGTAAACCTCTAGTAGCATCATTGTACTATTTTGTAGAGACATATCTTCTTTTTATTGGTAGCATGATTATCTAGGTAAACCTCTAATAGCATCATTGTAATATTTTATAGACACATATCTCTTTTTTTTTTATGGGTAGCATGGATCATATTGTTTCAAATGTAAAATATTGTTTCAAATGTAGGATAGATGCAAAACGTGAATAACTGCTAAATGCAACTCACAATTATAAAAATAGAGTTGAATCTATTTTCTCCTCCACAATAGAAGGTGCTCGATGATCATGTAGCCCACCCACTCCCTATAACTAAACAACTAATCTTCTGGTGGACTTCAAGTGATCAAAGCTTACATACAACATTTAAAGAAATGGAAGTTAGAGGCCCATTTCACAATTACTTGGCTTAAAACAAAGGCGAAAGAATTGGAAGCTATAGCGAATGTGCATTCGTTAATTTCCCAGCCGAACCCCTGGTTTATACAACATAAAATGCTTAGCGTCCACTATGCAAATGGAATATGTAGTTAATGGTAGAGATGGGCGTTAAACTTTATTTGAATTATAATTAATTTCATGTCCATGTTAATAGTAGGGAATGGGAGTAGTTAACGAATTTTGAGTAAGTACAAATTATCAATTTAGATTTAAAAGAATTACTATACATAAAGATTTAAAAAAACATATACAAAATTTGAAGTGTTTAAAATAATTTGAAATTAAAATGTTAGTTTGAATTAAAATATTTAAAATAAATATGTTATGTTAGTTTTTTTTAATGTTAGATATAAAATTAACTATTTATTTTTATACACATTAATTTGTGAAATATCAATATCAATTTTTTATATTTTAAAATATATAACAAATATTATATTGTTGTATCTGAAATATATATTTTTGAAAATATACTAATCTAAATTTATTTTAATCTCATATCTATTATCTATTTTAATCTTACATTTATTAAAGGTTATGATGTATCTAAGCTAGTTATACCAAAAAAAAATAATCCATAAATAAAAATTAATAACATTATATTAAAATTTATTTTTACAATACATATCTATAAATCAAAATTAATAATTATATTAAAGGTTAATTTTAAGATATTTATTATTAAAGAGAAGATGTAATCATATTAATTTTCTATTGTAATTGTTATGATTTAATTAGAGAGATAGATATTGATATCTCAAATATGGGTAGATATTATGCATATTATGCATCTTCTTAAAAAAAAAATGAACACTCATGAGATCATTTGTATTAAAATTTCAATTATGTTTTCATACAGATGTTATCTTGTTGTTTTATGTCTCTTTTTTCACCTATTTATTCAATTTAATTTGATCACCACTTCTCTAGTTCTTTGTTCTTGTTTCATACACATGTTACCTTGTTGTTTTATGCCTCTTTCTTCACTTATTTATTCAATTTGACCACCACTTCTCTCATTCTTTGTGCTTGTCTCTTGGATTCAAACCTTCTTTTCAATTCAATGTCGATTGACTCTCTAAGTTCTCTCTAAACCTTTTTTTGTTGCCCATTGAATCCAAACAAATTAGTTTGTAAAATCACTTCAAACATCACTAACACAAGTGAATGTTTTTAATTAAGATCTCGTGTTTGCATTTTTGTATATCAATTTTTGAGTGATTATTTTTGTAATTTTTTGTTTACAAACCGTTTGAAGCATCTTATTTGAGTTGTTGTTTTGAGATAGGTTTTATCGGTGTATACATACCTACCAAACCTTCACAAATACTTTATTCAACATCAATTACATGTTAGTATAATTTTCGGGCTCAACAACACTTACAAGTTAGTATAATTTTATGGCTCTCTCGTTGCGCACAAAACATATGATTTTATGCATTAATACCCTCTGGAATGTTCCTCAAGTACTTCTCTAAACTCTAGAACTATAAATATCATCTTTATAACACAACTTGCAAACCATTTTTTGTTTAGAAAAACTAGAAAGTAATAGAACCATGCAAACATACAAAGCCTTCTAAACTCTAGAACTATAAATATCATCTTTATAACACAACTTGAAAACCATTTTATTTTTAGAAAAACTAGAAAGTAATAGAACCATGCAAACATACAAAGCCTTCTAGATGGATATGTACCCTGAATCCATGAGAAAATTTACATGAAAACTATGTTCATAGCTCTGCTAGTCTATTAGCTCAATTCCCCTTTGCTATTTTGATCATGTTATTCCCTCAATTTCATGGATTCGTAAGAAACACTTCTATGTTCTCCCTCAGTCTTTGGATTAGGCAATTCCCTCAATTTGTTTGCTCCCAATTTTGATTTTTGGGATGGATAATTCTATTCTTGATATGTGTGTGTGTAATATCTAACGCAGTCAATTTGTATTTATTTATTACTTTATAATGTTATATTCGTATGTGAAAACATATCCCCACTGTTCCTCCATACCTCAAGGCCTAAATAGTAGTGACAATTGTCCAAGACCGTTCATCTCAAACAGTTGTGACAATTGTCTCTTGATACTTTCAATCAACTCAGTAGCACTTCATGTTATAAAAAGATTCTCAAAATATAAATAAATAAAAAAATATAAATTTTAACAAACCAAGATCTGGGTGCTTGTTTAAGTTCATATAGAGATTTCTTCAACCTGCAAACAAGATGCTCCTGACCTTGCTTTACAAACCCCTATGGTTCTTCTTTTAACTCTCCATTTAGAAAATTTGATTTTACATCTAACAAATGTAGCATCCAATTATAATTAGTCGCCAATGCTATCTTTATTTTGATTGTGTTCATTTTTCCTACTGGTGTAAAAGTATCGTCATAGTTTATACCTTTTTTCTCTGAATAACCCTTTGCAACCAATCTTTCCTTATATTTATCTATACTACCATTGAAATTGAACTTTAACTTGTACAACCACTTTGAACGAATAAGGACTTTGTTTTTAGGAAGTTATGTTAAATCCTATGTTTCATTTCTCATTATATAATCATGTTCTTCTTTCATTGCATCTATCCAAACTTTATGAGTTTTAGCTTGTTCAAAAGTTATAGGTTCCTTTACATTCATAACTTGAGTAATTAATGCATATAATATTTATACCTTACACGTGTCTGTGTTTTTCATGTTGATCTGCTACACTACTTTGTGGAGTTCTTTCACCTCTAATTTTTCTTTGTGGAGTTCCTTCATCTCTTCTTGGTGTACTCTGGATACTTGAATTGTCCATGTTTCTTGAAGCTTCATCTTGAACTTGTTCAAAATCTTCTTCTTCTTTGACACTTTCATGATTGTGATTAGGAAGATGCCATACATGAAGATTATCCTCCTTTCAAATTTCATTTGTATCTTCATGAAAGGATACATATTTTCTTGAAAAAACCTTATGAGTGAGAGGATAAAACATTTTATAAGATTTACGATATGTGCAATAAAAAATAAAAATGCATTTGATTTCCTTGGCTTCGAGATTTCTTTTGTTTTCTTTGGCAATATGAGAAAGTTCCTTGCTTCCAAAAATTCTCAAGTGACTAAATTTTAGTTTAAATCCATAAAATGCTTCAAAAGGTATTTTTTTCTCTAGAACATTTTCTTAGGACTTCTATTTTTAATATATACAAAAATACTTATTGCTTCATCCTAAAAACCATTAGAAATATTTTTACCTATTATCATGGTTTGAGCATACTCAACCAAATTTCTATTGTTCCTCTCAAGTACTGCACCCAGCTGAGGAGTATGTGGCACTATAAATTGTTGTTGCATCCCATCATTTTTGAAAATTTTGATGAAAGGACGTCATGTGTATTCTCCCCCTTGATCTGATCGAAGATTCTTGATGTACCTGCCTGTTTGATTTTCAACCAAATTCTTAAATTCTTTAAAATACTCAAAAACATCACTTTAATTTCTCATAAAATAAACCCAAGTGTATCTAGTTCTATCATTAATAAATGCAAGGAAAGAATATTCTCCACCAAGAGACCTTGTTTGCATACGACCACACAAATTTGTATGCACTAGTTCAATAATATTGTGTTTCCTATGATGTCTATGTGTAGGAAACTCTTCCCTACTTTGTTTCCCTAATGCACATCCCTCTCACATTCAACATGTTCAAGCTTTACCATTTCTTTCTCCTGAAGTAACAACAAATCATGATGATTAAGATGACCATACCTTTGATGCCATAATTCTTTTTTTGACATTGATATTGATGCCAACGCTTGATGACCCTTCCTTGTTACATCAATCTTGTATAATCCTCCAATTCTAACTCTCTTTGCTACAACTTTGTAGCCATCCTGTATGTCTTTCAAAAAACATTGTGATTTAACAAATTCAACTTTCAAATCTTGATCTACAATAGTGGAAACTGGAATTAAATTCTTCTTTATTTTTGGAACATACGCCACATTCTGAATTTGTTTCTCCTAACCATTAGTTAAAATCACACATATATCTTTGTAACATTTGATTTGATGTGATCTATCATCTCCTAGATAGATATTAACACCATTATTATTTTCATTATATGTATCAAACCAATCCTCATTGCATGAAATATGAATTGAAGAACCAAAATAAATGAACCACGCATTAACATCATGCGTTTTGGTAGATATGGCATCATCAGAAATAAATAACTTAAGGTTTTTGAAATCATCTCTTAGTGTGAAATCTCTATCCACAAAATTCCATAAATTCTTTTAATATTTGGATTCATCAAATTTCATTTTCAAAGAGTCCTTAAAAAAATGATCAGGCTTACCACAATAGAAGCATCGATCATTCCTCCTTACATTTGTATTTATTCTTGGTGGTGCCATGCCTTGGTGTGATTTGTCATGTGTATTTCCTCCTCTACTTCTTTCCCATGGATTTTCTTTGAATGGTTGTTTCCCTTTGGGTACTAATGCAAAATCAAGACTTCTAGACCTGTTGTTAAGATTATTTCATCATTCTTCCTCTTGCCAAAAAATATATGTCAATTCATCAAAAGTGGTTGCTTTTCCCCTAGCTGCAAAAATAATGATAAACATTTGATAAGCATCCAACATGTTATTCAATTTATCAATAACTAAATTAGTAATGGATATCTTCTCCCCAATATCACCAAGATTATATCTTTAAGTTCTTTGATTCTAGAAAGAAAGTTACAGATACTTTCATTTTCATCCATTTTAATTAAGAGTAATTTATTTTTTTAAAACAACACCTGGTTTGTATTTGTTATTTCATATAGATCTTTAAGTGCTTTCCATGTTTCATTGGATGTTTTGCAATACCTAACATGAATAATGTTTTTCTTCAGAGTCATTATCAAGAGAACCTTATCTCTGGTCTCTAGTCACTCCCAATCCTGAATTGAGGCTAGCATGTTAAATTTACAATTGACGTAATTTTCTGATCTACTTTTGTTGACCTATTTAGATATATGATTATGCTAATGGATTTTCCATAATTATGCTCACAACTTCAAATTAATCAACAAAATTAAAGCAAACAAAACAAATTACCTTGTTTAATGGTAGCTATCTCTTCCTTAATGGCACCTAGCTCTTACAGGCAGTGATTCCTTCTAGGAAATGTTCTTTTCTAGGAAGTAATACACAACACAACGATGACCTTCTCACTTACAAATCCTCCAACTATGACATATTTAGATCACTACTGTACCTACATCTTCTATGATATCTTCACTCTATAGCATCTCAATGCCCTCCTCTCCACAGACAAACAATGATGCTCCAAGCGGGTTCTACAATGTTCAATACCCATGTCTAGACACGCAGACAACAGACATATTTCCACACGTAGATGGTGAATGCTCCACTCAACTAGACTCTGGAATGGTAGGGTGATAACAACAGTCTCTCAACCTCTAGCTCACGATGGGAAGGTAGCAACCAAAACAACTTTATCAACAACTGCAATAATACCTCCTTCATAGTGTCTTTGTAAATAACACCTTTCTGGAAACAATAACGTTAATTAAAATTAAGACTGTGATTTCACCCACGGATGACTCTCTTACATAGGACAGATCACTCTGGATAGTTCTCTCATATCCCTCCTTGATCAGATTAGAAACTTAGATTCTAATCCCTCTCCAGCGGTGGAAGCGAACACCAACCTGCGGTCTTCTCTCTGGTATCAATACATCCTCACTGGACAAATCACTCCCTCAACAACACGCTCTCCATTGGCTCGGATACCAAAATAGATTGATAGCAAAAACAATGTCACATAAAGAGGTGAGATGAAATTCTCTCGCTCACATCGACTTACATTCCAGATAAATGTTTTACACATATATAGCAATCCAAACAACTCAATCACTTCCACACAAATAGTATCTCATAGAAATTGTTAAATATATTGTACCCTCAACAGTATGACCGTACACTGCCAGCTGTACTGGACAGTTGTACTTTCTATTTTTGTCTTGCTTGAGCATATATAGCTCAACCGTCTTACATTGTAATGAGCTCTTCAGTTCTGTTCTGTACTTCTTCATACATTTTAATATACTATTCTATTCTTTCTCTCTGCATTTCTCTTTGCTCCACAATTTATCATGGTATCAGAGCTTCAACAGTAAGCCTCTTCACACAGTTGGGAGAGCAACACGATCCTCACAGCGCAGAGCTTACACGCATCTTGAGAGCACGCGACACCGTTTTTTCACAAGGCTTGGAGAGCTGGCCGTAATACTCTTTAAAGATCGTCGTAACAAGCTTGCGGAGGAAGCAGAGCGTACAACGCTCGAAAGATCCTGGATGAAGAGAACGCAGAAGAAGAAACAATAAAGATTCTTGTAATCTTTTCAAGAATCATCAAAGATTGACGAAGAAAAGCCGGAGGAGGCGAGAAATTTTAAAGAACTCGTAAATTTCCCTCACATCTGTTAAAGATTGAAGCACAGAACGAAGAATTCGTGAAATTCTTTCAAATCCTTGAAAGATTCACGAATCTTTTCTTCCGCAGGAGAAAATTCCGTTAAATTCGGGAAAGATTGCGTCAAACACGCAAAGAACAGCCATTAAGGCTGCAAAGATTCATCTGGCAAATAGATCCAAGGCGGGAATCCAGTCCAGAAGGGACAAGGAGAGCGCAGAAAAGGCAAACGCATTTCAGCCGTCAGATCTTGCGCAAAGGACCGACAGCCGTCAGATCAGTGAGAAAGTGCATGAGGTTTAACCCTCTAGAACACACAGGAGTGATTTCGAATTTTAAAGTCATGAAATCCCGATGTCATCTTGACCGTTCATCAAGAAACACGTGGCAAGATCTCGGCGTTTCGTGACTCGCAGGTGTAAAGGTCTGAAGACTATCCTGAGAAATCACGAATCGCGAAATCACGAGTCATTCTGCATCGTTGATCGTGAAAGATCGTGAGCCATCGATCTCCTTTCATCGCAACATCGGTAATGGCAAGGTGGACGCGCAAAATCTTGCACTCCAAAACTCCGATACACGATATCGCGATATCCCGAGAAGACTTGTAAGTCATCCAATTCAGAGGACAGGTGGCAGTGGATCAACGCACCGTCGACATTTCGGCATTCGGGGTTTTAAGTTGTCAAAGAAATTTGACATCGCAACTCGCGAAATCGCGATACGAGAAATCCCGATCAGATCTCAGCCGTCCATTTTGACCGGACATGTGGCGGACATCGAGGCCACCATTAGCGTATCGGCATTCGGCGTTTCCACTTGACAGACACATTGTGTCAATGGAGCATCGCAAATCGCGATATCCCGAGGAGGCATCAGGACCTTCCATCTCTCTTGGACGCGTGGCGCAAATCCGGGGACTTGGAAAAAGTCCCGAAGAGGAAAGGGCCATCGACATATCGGGATTCGGAAAATCGTGAAACCTGAGAACAAGTGATCGGGTTTCTTTCTAGTGAAATCCCTGACGCAAATCTAGCCGTCCATCTGCTCAGGACGCGTGGCAGAGATCGAGGCTTTCGGGAAAATTCCCGATAAGCGACTTCATCGGCTTTTCGGGATTCGGCATTTCGCGGATCTTGGAGACAAGAGGTCCGGGACATAACATATCGCGAAATCGCGAGGAGAGATCATGACCGTCCATCTGTTGAGGGTGCGTGTCGCAGATCGGAGCCATCGGGGAAAGTCCCGATAGGACAACGCCATCGAAAAATCGGCGATCGCGGAATCGAGGAGACAGAAAACCTCGACATTAGAAATCATGAAATCCCGATTCGCGATATCCCGATACGATCTGGACCGCCCGATCATAGCAGATCTGGACCGTTGAAAAGTCCAAAAGTGATTTTTCGCGTTTCGGCATTTTGCACAACAAGGAACGGGAAAAGCCCGTAGCGCTTTAATACAAGGCGTGTGGTCACATTGAAAGGAAACCAAGGGCCAATTCAAGCCCAATAATCTCCCATCGGCCATCGGTGAATCAACAATCTCTGAGATTGGAGGTAAATACGAATTTTTTCCCTCTATTTTTTCAGCATTTTTTTTAAATGGCGTCGACCAGCAATCTCGGCCCGACTCAGGGTCCGATTCTTCTTGGTAAGAATTACGAATTTTGGTCTCTACGAATGAGGTCATTTGTGCAAGCACAAGAGTGCTGGGAACCAGTGGATCTTGGCTATGTGGAACCAGATCTAACAACCCTCATTGCCATGACAAATGCTCAGAGAATTGCTCAGGCAACTCTGAGGACCAAAGAAAGCAAAGCAAAATTCTGGATTCAGAACTCTGTAGATGACTCGATTTTTTCGAAAATCACAGGCGCTGGTACTTCCAAACATGCCTGGGACATCCTCAAAACGTCCTACCAAGGAAATGACAGGGTAAAAACAGTTAAACTGCAGTCCTTATGGACACAATTCAAGACTCTCAGAATGACAGAGCCCGAAACTGTAGATCAGTTCATGACCAGAGTCATGGACATCGTGAACCAGATCAGATTGATTGGTGAAACGATCACTGATCAATGAATTGTTGAGAAAATTCTCAGAAGTTTACCCAGGAAATTTGAAATGGTTGTAACAACCATCCTTGAATCCAAGGATCTGTCAAGATTTTCAACAGATGAACTAATTGGTTCTCTGGTGACACATGAGACAAGACTACATCTC
>ML777589.1:146991-159564 GCA_009831015.1 Picea engelmannii | reverse complement strand
GGTTAAGTACGAGAGTAATGTAAAATGTCATGCAAAACAAATTAAACATATAGTAATGAGAAAGGACGTTGTATACCTTGGAGTGATCAGATGAAGTGATAATATGAGACTAAATACAGGTGATCAAGGGTATAATAATGGCACAAAGAATGGCAAAAAAAGGTACATTGTGTGGTCCTAACAATGTCTTAATGTAGGAAACATTGTTGGATGATGTGGGTATTTCATCCCTCGCTTTGCCAATCAATGGTGTATGGTTGAGGGTGCATTGCCATTATTAGTTTGATCCTCTTGATTACCTCTATTGAGATTAGGTTCTATTGGCTACCACTTTCAACAATGAAATGGATTAGGGTCCCCTTCACCCACATCTGTGAGTGGCATAGGTGCTCCCCTTATTCACGCTCCTCTAGTTCCTTTGGATGGACTTTTGTGGTAGTGATGGTGACACTAGGTTTTTTGTCATTATTTGTTTCCCCTTTTATGGTTCTAAATCAGTGTATGATTATACATATGAATCTGAGGATTTGATTTCAACCAACAATGAATGTTTGGAGTGATACTTATTAGTGTTGTGGCAAGGGATTTTGTGGAACTCGCACCACTTTCCAGTGTCCTTATTTGACTTCCTTTTACCCTTATTTTCTTGTGCCTTGGGTTGGTTGTCATGTGGCTAGATATCCTTGCTCTATCCTTAGATTTGAGATTTATGAACACCTTTACCATGATTATATCGTGATGGGTTTGCATAACTGAAATCATGGTTATTATTTTTCTTGAATTTTTTCTCGATCTTGACAGCATATTGGTAAGAAGCTTCCAGTGAGGAGATTTCTAGAAACTCCATATTTATTTGGATGTACCTATGTAGGCCATTGGGGTACTTCATAACCAGATGCCAATCATATTCATTAATATCCATATTTGAGTGTAAGGTATGGAAGTTGTTGGTGTAATCTCACACCATTTGGTCTCTCTCCTAATGCAGAGTTGTCCATCTTGTGTATTGGTCATCATAGTTTTTAACATGGTAGTATTGCTCCTTGAGGGCATCAAAAAAATATTCCTAGGTGGTTCATATCCCAAACATTGCAGACTCATCTTTAAAATGTTTCTCACAATGAGTCTCCCACCAATATATGATATGGGGGAGGGATTTAAGGAGCACAAAGGTCATTTTTTCATCGTTAGAAAATTTTTGGATAGAGAGATAACCCTCTAGAAGACTTAACCATTTTTCCAAAGAATTGGCATCTATATGGCCTTAAAATAAAGGAATATCAAAGTTAACTTGTACCTTAAATGGTGTCTCACCTCAGAAGTGACTGTTGGTTGAAGGTGCATCCAATGTTGTAGCAAACCATCGAAGGATCTAGGCAAAATTATTATTCATTTCATTCCTTCGTCGTGCGAGGGATTCCTCGAGAAATGGTTTGATAGGATATCCTTATTTATCATAGATGTTTTATTCTTCCATGGGATGTTGTTTGGGTGGATGGGAGTATTCTTCTCGAAGCTCAAATATTTTGAGACACAAGGGTAAAATCATGAAGATGGGTAACTCTTTTGCTTGTTTTATGACATTTTTTAATTTTTTTTTAATTTTAAGAGGTTCTTCAACTTCCGGTAAACAAAAGTATTTTTTTATTTAGAATTTTACTTTACTATAAAAATAAAACTTGTGAGAAATTTTGTTAGCTTTCTACTAACTATTTTTCAATTTTGTTTTATTGAGGTTTGATATGTCAATTTGGAAATTGTTTAACAGTTTGTTCCTTAAAAATGAAGGGAAAGATAATGAGTTATTTTTTCCCACAACAATGTATCCATTATTAAGCTTTTGTTTTTGACAAATGAAATGTACTGCAACAATCTACAAAGACTCTATTTTGTGATGACTATAGTTTTGAATCTAAGGAATGAATATTATAATTTCTAGAAATTTTTTGAAGTTGACCAATCTGAAAAAGTTACAGATTTTAAACACATATTTTCCTCCACCATGTATCTATATTAATTTTTACTTAAATAAAATCTAAAAATATACTTTTGAAAAGAACAGTTTAAGTATTATGAATATAATTTTTCCATAATTTTCCACTATGTATTTTTAGAGATACGGATTTTTCATTTCACCGAATCATAAGCTCACCTAAAAATATTATGCAGTGATTTTTTTTATAAAATTAGATAAAACCAATGAAAATGAAAACAAATTATACCCTATGAAAGTAGATTCAATTTTTAAAATGTTGGTATCAATTTTGAAACTAAATTCTGAGTATTTGTAGGAGTCTGCTACCTCTAAAGATGAAGTAAGATGGAGAGAATTTGAAGTTTCCTGCAAACACTCCCATTTCCAGGTTTTCGGCCGAAATATTTTTTCGACCAAAACCTAGTTTTTAACGGAATCCATTAAAAATAAATGTTTCGGTTGAAATATGCTTAACACAGGAAAATAATTCATGTGAAAAACATCGTACATGAATTTCGAGGGAGCCGTTAAATTTGACATGCAAATTTTTGGCCCTAAAAGGTTTTGGCCGAAAAAATTCCTAGCAACATTTTTTCTGCCAAAAATTTGTCGCTAGCAATTTTGGAGACCCGATTGTCACGAAAGTGTTACCCATCTTCATGATTTTAACCCCAACTCTCATTAAATTAACCTCGTTAGGAACATGCATAGAGAAACAACAAAGAGCAGATTTCTTTGATACCACTGATCCTGATTATATTGAGAATGACATGAATGAAGAGATATGACAAGGAAACATATAGATATATTGCAAGAAACAAAATAATATAGTTAAACCTATATTCTATTAATGACTGTTTGGAATATAAAAGACTGTAAAATGCAAAGCACACAAGCTATCTAGAATGATGGTAGCTTTTCCTCGAAGAGAGAGATGTGCTAGTTATGTTCATTCATAAGACTTTTATTACAAAGAAGATGAAAAATCATTTTAAAATAAAACATCCATGAGAAAACCCTAAACATACAAAAGCCTAACCCCAGAAGATGAAATGCCAAAAGGTTTGTGGGCCCTTTTGTGGTTAGTTGATATGTCAACTTCTCGAGGGTGCAACTTTTGCATACGATCTCCATTTAGGTCACTTGGTAGCCTGCTTGAAAGTAAAATCTTATAGGTACATTATGTTCATTCTATCATCTACCTTTGACCACATTCTAGGTTTTTCCGCGTCAAAATACATCGTATAGGGCCTCAAAGGTTTAGGACTCAAACAACTGTAGAAAACATGCTAAGATGTGGAACCATTCTGAATTAGTGGAATAGGTGCGTGACCACCATTATCCACATGGATCAATGTGTGAATGTATGGAAATAAGTTTTTATAGAAACACACTCCAAGGTCATATTCCACAACAAAAACAACAAGAACACTCCCAATCCTCTGTATTATGATTATAATGTGTTTTGCACTAGTTCACTTGGTTAAAAGTTGCTTTAATAAGTAAAAGTTATAGAGTTCAAGAATTCTTTATGTTACCTTTTTTTTTTCTAATTCCATGCATTCATTGTAAAGTAAATTTCACTTAATTATAAAAATGAATCACTATTAAATTACTTTAATATTTTATTAAGCTATTTTTTTTGCATGTAACTTTCATTTATAAAGTAACTTGATTGTAAAAGTGAATCTCAATTGTTTTATTAAAGTGAGTCACTTCATAAGTAGCTTATTTAAAAGTGATCTTATAGGAAACATTAGATAAGGAGAAGCATCACCACGTGGACCAACTTCTACTTTCCATGTAGCTCTTTGGTTACCGTTTACGCCTTTTTTCAAAAGGTCATAACTTTCACATCTGAAGTCCATTTTTAGTTTCATTTTATTTTAAACAACCTATTTTTTGAGAGATTTCAATTGATACCATTAGTTTCCAATTTTAAATCCATAGTATCTTCATATTTAATATGAATTTTCCCAATGATATTTTTCTTAATAGTACCAACTACTTCTTGTGGAAATATGATATGGAATATTTACTAAGAAGTAAAGGATTGTATTGGATTATCTTGAGAAGAGAACAAGAACCCACTGATTATGAAAATAATGTTAGATGGCATAATAGGAATGATGAAGCACGTTGACTAATCACAATGTCAATCTCTCCTGATTTAAGGTTTCACCTTCAAGGAATTAATGCCCCTAATAAATCCTGGGAAAAAATTGAAGTTGTGTTTGGTAAAGAAAATATTATTTGATCTCACCATTTGGAAAATCACTTAACAAATTTAATTACAAATGATTTTCCTTGCATTGAATATTACTTATCTAATTTCAAATAACTTAGAATTTTATGTATAGAATGCAACCTAGATCTGAAGGAAGATAGATGCATATATTTTGTTCTTTCCAACCTTGGTAGTGCATATTCTATTTTTATTTCTACTTTTTATGCCACCAGATAAGCTCTAATGTTTTCTTATAAAAAACCTTCTCTTGAGTCTTTTTGTGATGCTCTAATTCGAGAGAAATATAAGATTGTGAAAATTGGGTTGATTAGCACTATATGTTCATCCAAAAAATCCTTAATGGTCCAATATAAATATAAATCCAAGAATCCCAAGAAGAAACATCCTCCTCAAAATAAGAAGCAAAACAAGGATCCCAAACCGTCTCTTCTAACTTCTACTACTAATGGTGACAAAGGAGAAAAATCCAAAAGTAGGAAGACTGACAAACATTGCAACTTGTGTGGGAAATATGGTCATCTGGAGTCTAAATTTTTTTAAAATATGGAAGCCTTAAAAGTAGTGATGAAGAAAGACAACATTAGTATTGATTCTTCTTCTTCTTGTTTTCATGGAGATGCACTTTCTGCTTTTGGTTTCTCCTTAAATGCAACTTCTACTTCTTCTTCTAATGAGTGGCTTATTAATTCTAGAGCATCTCATCATATGGTTATGGATAAAACCATATTTTCCTCTCTTAATGACTTTAGCACCAAGAAAATATTTGTTGGTGTTGATAGATCTCTTAGTGTTATAGGGTTTGGAATCATTCAAGTAGATCATTTTCATTTCAATGATGTATTATGTGTTCCAAGTCTTTCCTACAACCCTTTATTAGCATATCAGATCACTCATTCAGGTAAAGGTAAAACCATAAAGTTTTCACCTCACCAAGTTGTAATTAAGGATTTAAAAGATGATAAGCATGCCCTTGCAATTAGAATTGTTGATTCTATTACCACATTGTACAAGTTTGACAAATTTGGGTCATCATCTTTTCCATCAGTTTTTGTTGCTCACAACGATGACTTGAGAAAACTTCAGCATGAGAATTTTAGTCATATAAACTATCATTCATTGAAACAGCTATCTAATTGACATATGGTCACTAATATTCCTCTTGTTTCTTGCATATATAATGTTTTTTCCAGTTTTGTTCTCAGAAAACATCATCAAGAAATTTCTAATAAATGTTCCTCTTGGAATGCCTTGGCCCATTTGCAGCTTGTTCATAGTGATTTGTGTGGTTCGCTTTCTTCTCCTTCTTTCTATGGGTGCAAGTATTTCTTAACTTTCATTGATGATTTCTCCATATGCACTTGAGTTTACTTATTAAAACTTAAAAGTGATGTTCTTGACAAGTTTCTGGCCTATAATGCCTTTGCAGAAAAAAATAAATTGGAAATCAACTTCAATGGTTAAAAATAGATAATGGGGGTGAATATATGAAAAATAAATTTACAAGTTACTTCAATACACAAGGAATCTAAATGTAACATATTGTTTCATATACACCACAACAAAATGGTGTTCCTGAGGGGTAAAATCATGAAGATGGGTAACACTTTTGCTTGTTTTTTGAGAATTTGTTATTTTTATTTGAATAGGTTCTTCAACTTCCGGTAAACAAAAGTATTTTTTTTTTTACAATTTTACTTTACTGTAAAAAAAAAAACTTCTGACTAATTTTGTTAGCTTTCTACTGAGTATTTTTCAATTTTTTTTATTGAGATTTGATATGTCAATTTGGAAATTGTTTGACAGTATGTTCCTTAACAATGAAGGGAAAGATAATGAGTTATTTTTCCCCCAACAATGTATCCATTATTAATTTATTTTTTTTGACAAATGAAATATACTGCAACAATCTATAGAGACTCTATTTTGTGATGACTATAGTTTTGAATCTAATGGATTAATATTATAATTTCTAGAATTTTTTTAAGTTGACCAATCTGAAAAAGTTATAAATTTTAAACACATGTTTTCCCCCACCATGTATCTATCTTAATTTTTACTTAAAAGTGAAATCTAAAAATACCCTTTTGAAGAGAACAGTTTAAGGATTCTAATATAAATTTTCCATAATTTTCCACTGTGTATTTTTAGAGATATGGATTTTTCATGTCACTGAGTCATAATCTCACCTAAAGATATTATGCAGTGATGTTTTTATAAAATTAAATAAAATTAGATAAAACAATGAAAATGAAAAAAATTATATCCAATGAAAGTAGATTTGATTTTAAAAACGTTGGTATCAATTCTGAAACTAAATTCTGAGTATTTGTAGGAGTCTTCTACCTCCAAAGATGAAGTAAGATGAAGAGAATTTACAGTTTCCTGGAAACAGTCCCATTTTTAGGTTTTTGGCCAAAATATTCTTTCGGCCGAAACCTATTTTTTAACGGAAACCGTTAAAAATAAACATTTTGGCTGAAAATTCTTTCGGTCGAAATATGCTTATCGTAGGAAAAAAATTCATCTGAAAAATATTGTACATGAATTTCGAAGGTGCCGTTAGCGCATCGTTTAATTTGACGTGCAAATTTTTCACCGAAAAATGTTTTGGCCGAAAAAATTGTTAGAGACATTTTTTCGGCCGAAAAAATGCCGCTAGGAATTTTGGAGACTCGATTCTCACAAAAGTGTTACCCATATTCATGATTTTACCCTGAGAGAAAGAATCACAAATTAAAATAAATGGATAATTGTCTGATCCAATCTAAGGGATTAAGTCTTCATTATTAGGAAAAAACCATAAATTAGGCAAATTACATAGTGAATTTCACTCCCAGAAAGCCTCTTAAAAATATAGCATTGGAAGAAGCATGAAATAAAAGTAATCCATATGTACGACACCTCTATGTATTTGGTAGTGTACCATGGGCTAACATCCTTGATGAGAAAAGTAAATATTTACATCCTAAAAGTGATAAATGTATTTTTGTTGGTTATTATGAATGTGTTAAAGGTTTCACAATTCTTCATCCTCGTTCTAATGAAATTATTATTAGAAAATGTGCTAAATTTGATGAAAAATTCTTGGCACGGGAGCCTAATTTGACATTTGTTCCATCTACGACCCATGAGCCATCTTCAGTTTTTGTTCCATCTTTTGTTGATATTCTAGTTTCTTCTTCTTCATATGATCACAGTGAGGATGAAAAACCACCTTTTCCTACTCACCTTCCTCTAGACAATTCCATTGAACATGAACCTACACCAGTACCACCGCTTCCCAGATGAGTCCATTCAAATCAAGAAGTAACTGGTGATCTTGTAGGTGATCTTTCATATCAAATTATAACACGTTCATATTTCCAGTGATAATTTTCTCTTTTGGCTCAAGTTTTAGAGACTTATGATCCAGAGACATTTGCAAAAGCTTCAGGTTATCCAGATTGGGACACATCAATGAATGAAGAGTGTCACTCATTAATGGAGAATGATACTTGGGATATTTTACCTCTTTTGAAAGGAACAAAACTTTTCAAATGTTAATGGGTGTACAGAACTAAGTATTCATCATATGGAAGTGTTGAGATATACAAGGCCTGGTTAGTTTCCAAAGGGTTCTCTCAAGTTGAAGGCATTGACTATGATGAAACCTTTTCTCCCATAGGAAAATGAATTCCATCTGCCTTGTTCTAGCCCTTGATTCTTGACATAAATGAGAGGTCCATCATATGATCATTATATCCTCCTTCTTGCATGGGGATTTGCAAAATAAATATACATAGAACAACCTCCTAACTATGTCCATAATGACTCCAACCTTTTTTTCTCTTTAAGAAATATCTTTATGGTATTAAGAAAGCTCATCAATCTTGGTATGCCAAAATGGACATATTTCTTCTTGACATCTAATTTTCTATATGTCATTTTGATCCTAATGTCGATACTAAGAAAGTAGGTAGCCATCTAATAATCCTTGTTGTTTATGTTGATGATCTTATTCTCAAATGTAGTGACCCTAAAATTTTAACCCATATGAAATCTATCCTTAAAAATAAATTTGAAATGTTAGACTTATGTTATTTTCATTATTTCCTTGGCCTCCAAGTATTGCAAAAAAAGAAAGGACTATTTCTTTCCCAGTCTAAGTATGCTTCTGACCTTATTCATTGATTTCACATGGAAGATTCTAAACCAACCTCATCTCCCTTCAAGTCTAGAGTCAAACTTGTTTCCACTTGTACTACTTCTGAATTTGATGCCACCTTGTGCCGTCAGTTTGTTATAATCCTCTTATATTTGAATCATACCCATCTCGATATTTCCTTTATTGTTGGCTTGTTTCCAAATATATGAAAACACTGCATGAAATCAATTAGAAAACAACTAAAAGGATACTTCAGTATGTCTGAGGTACAATTCAGTTTGGGATACATTACAATTCAGTGGGGACTCCTTTGTTGGTTGGTTTCAATGATTCATATTGGTTCGATGGCCTTGTTGATCCGAAGTCTATACTGTAGGTTATGTTTTCAACCTTAGTTTTAGACCTGTCACTTGGGCTTGTAAGAAACAATAAGCTATTTATTCAATAGAGTATTGGGATGTGGTTAATGCAATTTAGGAAGCCTTATGGCTTCGAGATATCCTTTCAGAGTTTGTATTCTAGCATCAACATTCGACCACACTCTGGTGTAACAATCATAGTGTCATTAAGCTTGCCAAAGATCCAATTCAACATCAACAAAAAAACACATTGATCTACAAATTCACTTCATCAAAAAGAACATTCATGATCGAGTTATTGAAGTTCTATTTTCCCCATAGAAGATCAAGTTGCAGACATTTTCACAATGTCTCTTACAAAAGTGAAGTTTTCCAAACTTTGATCTATGTTAAGAATTTAGGGAGTTGTCACCAAGGGAGGATATCATCTAATTCCTCCTTCCTTCACCTATTGTGTCACCTTTTTAAATCCTTCAATCCTATCCCAAGTTGTTCTTAATGGGGGATGTTAGGATATTTAGACACTTAGGAGTTAGTGAAGATCAACTTGGTCTAAAGTGTTGTTAGGTAAAAGTGTGTTTCTTACTATGTTTCTTTAGTATGCATTGGTATACATTTTTAGTTAGGTAATTGGATGATCATGATATGTTCCTGACATAGAGTGGTAAAATGGATCATATTCTCCTCGATTGCAATGACTACATTGATAAGTGTCTTAACACCTGATTGGTCCATGATCTCTATTTAAAGAACATGTAGGGTCATTTGTTGATGATCAATTGTGAGAATCTCTCTTAATATCTCTTGTAAATTTTGTATTTTGCATTAATAAATTGCTCCAGGTGGTTTCTTTGGCTGGGGTCGTGAATGCTTCCCAATAGGGGATTTACCACATAAAAACATCGGTGTGTTGAACTTTGATCTGGTTGTGTGAGTGGTTACTGAAGGTGTTTTTCCTCTGTTGGAATACCTATGTTATTAAACAAATTGACTATTCCAAATACTGATGAAATATTAGATGACCTTCATGGAGTGAGTTATTTTACAAAGTTATATCTTAAATAAGGATACATGTAGATCAGATTAAGAAAATATGACATTCTCAAAAACAAATTTAGAACTCATGATGGGGACTATGAGTTCTTGGTCATGACTTTTAGGTTGAGTAATTCTCCTTTGACTTTTCAAAGCCTTATGAATTTATTTTTTTTACCCTATCTTAGAAAGTTTGTGTTCATTTTCTTTGATGGTATACTTATATATATAATCATGGGAAAACCACATTAAACATGTGGATCAAGTCTTGAAAATTATTGAGAACAATTAGTTGTATGTATATATATCTAGATTTTCTTTTGGGAAACAAGAAGTATAATATTCGGGTCATATTGTTTCAAGGGAAGGGGTTAAGGTGGACACTCAAAATATCCAAGTTGTAACAAAATGGCCTACTACTAAGAACATCAAGAGTTCTATAGGCTTTTTGGTTCTTTGAGGATATTATTGGAATTTTTTTAAGAATTACGCATGCAATGAAATCCCACTCACATCTTTCTTGAAGAAAAAATCATTTGTATGGGATGAAGAAGCTACCTTGGAATTCTCACTCTAAAAAGATTCCATGTCTTCTAGACCATTATTGGGAAAACCTATTTTTGGAAAAACATTCATAGTTGAATGTGATGTATCTGGACAAGGATTTGGAGCAGTATTGACACAAGAAGGGAGACCATTGTCTTTTGAAAGTAAACAATTAAAGGTAAAATACTTGGTGAAATCTGCATATGAAAAATAAATGACAACAATTTTACATGCAATAAAAAAATGGCAACAATCTCTCATTTCTCTAACTGGAAGATCTAGATTTCTCCTCCTTTTGAGTAATCAAACTTTATGGTCCATATATGGAAAAAAACCTTTCAGGAAGTTTTGTCTTCAGTTGGGTCCTTACTTGGTGGAAATTTCATCTGTGGGGATGATATAAAATTTACATTGTTCGTACTATAAGTATGGGGCTCACACCCATGCATAGATCCTATAGAATTTTTAGTCATGGATCTCCTTCAATATTTGTAGTTGAAAGATCTAGAACACCTTGATATTTTTTTTTATCTTTGAATCCATGGTTGAAGGCCCCTGTTCCTTAAAATTGTGGGTAGGATTATGTAAGGTAGCTAGAGAGGTAGTGGGGGGGCCCAGAGGGCCCATAGTGATAATAGTGGAGGTCATTCAATGTAAGGTGGACTAGGTCCACTATATTATTAAATAAGTCCCACTATGGTAGTTAGATATAATAAATGTAAGAGGACTTCTTCGAAGCTTCTACTTCTAGAAGATCCCTCCTCTAGAATGTTCTTAGGTGATGGTCGCACTATATAAAGGGGTTCAAACAATGTAATGAGATATGAAGAGAAATATTGTATTTATAGCGGTAGCTCAATAGGAGGATGCCCCCTCGAAGAGGCAAGTGAACAGGAGAGGATCTCTTCCATAATAGGATCCATTGTATGGTGTTGCCCTACCTCAAGGGTTTGGTAATAATAATAGAATGTGGTTTCTTCTATCTTGCTTTGTGGATCTATTGTGTATTCAGTATTTGTGGTTATTATATTTGTAGATCTATTCGGGTTCTTAACAAGTGGTATCAGAGCACTTTCCTTGGCCGGAGTTGTGGGCAACTATTTTTTATTTTTGCAGTTTTTTTTTTTCGAAGAAGAAACAAGAGGGCCACGACATTACAGACATTTTTAGTATATTTATGTTCAAAATTTTTAGAAAAGGGTTGTATATCTGATTTCCTCTCAGAAAAACACCCAATTTGAAAAAAAAAATCATCCAAAACGGAGTCCGGAAGGTCAAGATATTGAGGTTTTAAAATCTGCAAATTTTCAGGGTTTTTTCCACGGACGACGGCGCGATTTGTTTTTATTTATATAGAATTTTGAGGCTGAATTTTCTCAAAAAAATTATAAATATGAGTTTCTCTCACAATTTCACCCAATTTCAAAAAAAAAATCAGTCGAAACGGAGTCCGGGAAGTGAAGTTATGAGCATTTTAACTTCAACAGTTTTTAGGGTTTTTTCCAGAAAAACCCGCGATTTTCTGCCGTAACTTATTGGGTGAGTTCATAGGATGATCAGATGGCTATTTCTTCTCAAAACAAAAAAAAAATTATTGAATCATTTAAAGCCCAATTGTTTCACACATTGGATTCATTTGCACATGGCCTCACAGACCGCCTCACAGACAGTCTCAGAGGCAACTTCCATGATAGTTTTCGTAGTATTCAAGATTCATTGAATAACATGCAGGAGAGATTTCTTATGGACAGTCTCATGAATGAATATAATCAAGAAATATATGCTTGGTACGATTTTGAGGCATATTGTGATGATTGGTATATGTATAGTTGTCATTTCTAGGATGACAACCACTTTCATATTTTATTTGATGACTCTACTCCACCTTCTGTAGAGAATATCAAAGTCTCACATCAGGAAGTAGTTACCAGCGTTCAATCTACATATTCTACAGTGGTATTATTCATTCCAGATTCTGCTATGACCCTTTTCCACTATGTGGATGGGTATTCTTATTTGGATCCACATGACAGGTGTCAGTCTTTGGAGCATCATTTGGAGTTGGTTATTGGGTTCCAAAATCTTCCACGGGGAGTTCACATGAGCACTTGGACATGGGACCTAGGCTTACAATGGTGGTTGGACTACTTCAACATGGTGGATTTCCTTTCTACATGGGACCTTGGTTCTTCAGTCTTCTTCAACATTATGGTCCACAATTATCCATGGGACCCTGGTATATGGTTGTACATCAAGCGTTGAGGAC
>ML777589.1:60835-146819 GCA_009831015.1 Picea engelmannii | reverse complement strand
GACTTCTTAGAAGGTTCTACTTCTAGAAGATTCCTCCTCTAGAATGTTCTTAGGTGATGGTAGCACTATATAAAGGGGTTCAAGCAATGTAATGAGATATGAAGAGAAATATTGTATTTGGAGCGGTAGCTCAATAGGAGGATTCCCCCTCGAAGAGGCAAGTGAACAGGAGAGGATCTCTTCCATAATATGATCCATTGTATGGTGTTGCCCTACCTCAAGGGTTTGGTAATAATAATAGAATGTGGTTTCTTCTATCTTGATTTGTGGATCTATTGTGTATTCAGTATTTGTGGTTATTATATTTGTAGATCTATTCAGGTTCTTAACAAATTAGGGGGTCACTTAGATCATTTTCCCATCTTTTTGGACTCTAATCCCCCATATCCTTTGAAATTCAGTAATGTATGGCTAGAGGGAGAAGACTACAAAAACATGATAAGCTATGTCTAGGTCCACTTCCACTATGACACATGCTCTTCATTTATGTAAAAAATACATGATAATCTTCAAATAGTCAAGGATGTTTTGAAATTTGGGCAGTGAAATTTCATCAGTGCACCCAAGATTCTCTGAAAGACACTGAGCTAAAGATTAAAACCATTTATGAAGCTAATGCTTCTAGGATTTCATCTGATGAGGAGACTTCTTCCTTGAAGGAGTTGATTATCCAAATACAAGATATATTAGCTTAGGAATAAGTTATTTGGAAGATAAAAAATAGAGTTGTTTTCCTTGCAGAAGGTGACATAAATACACTTGTTTTTCATAATTTTTTCAAATTTCGAAAAATCTTAAATACCATTTGGGAGGTGGCCAAAAAGGATTGTGGAGTGGCTAAATCCTTTGAGGAAAAGGTGAAAGTTGTCAGAATACATTTCAACACATTACTCAAGGAGCCTCTTGGATAACCTATTATTGAGTTGTTAAAATTCCTCAGATTGTTCTTGAAGGTTTTCACAGAAGGAATGAATGATCCTTTAGAATTTGATGTCTTGGTCAGTGAGCTAGAGTCAACCATTTTTTCCATGAAGAAAGGTAAAATCCTTGGTTCATATGGTATGTTATTTTAGTTCTATATTGGTTTCTTTGAACTCATAAAAGATAATATTTTGAAGGTGGTTCATGAAATTAAATGCAGTGGGAAGATTATAGGTGCTTCAAACTCCTTGTTTTTGGCCCTTATTCCCAAAAAGAAGGAAGCAAACTATTTTGAAGAGAACCATCCTATTTCTTGTTGCAACATCATGTAAAAGGTGATATCCAAAATCACATAAAATAGGCTTAAGACTATCTTTAGTGAAATAATCTCGGAGGAACAATTTGGCTTCCTCTTCAAGTGGTAAATTCACGATAACATCCAAAATACCCTCTATTTTGTTGAAATTATATCTGTCAAAATATCGTGACTTCACTTGGTTCTAGTACAAATGGGAATGAACCTTTCCTCCATTAATTTGTTCCTAATATTTTTTCAATCAATCTCCTTTGAAATCCTCATCAATGGATCCCTTTCTATTTTTTTTGGAGCTTCAAGGAAGCTTAGCGAAGGGTGCTCCATTTCCCATTTTCTCTTTCTCTTGGTGGAATAAGGGATTAGTAAACTTATGAACCAAAAAAGAAGACGTGGAGAGATGAAAGGCCTCAAAGTCTCACCATATAGATTCCTATCTCATCTACTTTTTGTTGATGATATACTCATATTTGGTGTAGTATCTCTTTAGGAATTTCAATGCATCCAACAAATATTGGACCTTTTTTGCATGGAAAAAGGGGTGGAAATCAACTAGTTGAATTCATGTATACACTTTTCATTCCCTCTAAAATACTTGGTTCTACTTATATAAGGTGATATCCCTTTACCACATAAAATATTAGAATAAGTCTTCAAATATTTTGTTTTAATCTTAAGTCGAACGTCTATCGATTTGAAGACAGGTTGTGGTTGTTCAAGAAGATTTAAGCCTGGACATCTCTTTGGGTGAACATGTGGTTTTCAAGAGGTGGAGGGATGCTACTTCTTAAATAGGTCCTACAAGCATTCATTTATTTTGGGCATCCATTTCCATGGTGTCGAAGGGAATTTTAACAAACATTAGGAAAATATGTTTTCATTTCCTATGGTCTAGAAGCCTGCGAAAAGGATGTTATTCCACTGGTCAAATAGTATACCATTTCATAGCGTAAGTGCTGTGGGGGTTGGGACATTGAAATCCCTTATATTTTCAACGAGGATATTGTAGTAAAAATACTATAGAGGTTTTATGAGAACTTGAGCCTCTAGGAAAGAGAGACGAAATCCAAATATTTGCATAGTCTCTCTTTTGAAGAATGGTTCCACACTTTTAGGCAGTCTTCTAAAAATAGTTCAATCATATAGAAATCTATGGTACATTGTTTCCTACTTGTTCAGAATTATATGGTGTTGAGGATTGGGAATGGTAAGAATTTCAGAATAGGACAGGATCTATGGGATGGTGCATATGAATAATTTCAACTTTTTGAGGATCTCATGGATCTCCTTCAAAACTAGAATATATATATAATTCTCTTTGTGATGCTAGAGCATATGATTACTCATGTATTGGTATAAAGGAGTGGACGTGAGAGGATGATATGGGGTTGATTGGTAATCATGCATAGGAATGGCACAACTACATTGGCAAGTTAATCTCCAATCATATTAATTTAGTCAAAGAAGATCAGGACTCACTTTGATGGTCGAAGAATGCCTTGACTAGTGAATTCACCATCAAACTTGGATACAAAACAGAAATGGAAGTATTGTTCATTGGTCCTTTGTTGTGGTGGTCATAATGCATTTGGAAGCTTCACAGTCCTTTGAAGTTTAAAATTGTCTTGTTTCTTTCTTTTAGAAATAAGCTGCTAACATGGGATAGGGAGATTAAGAGAGTATGGATTGGGCCTAGCATGTAATACCACTAGGATGAACCCCTATTGTAAATGTAAATGCAAATGTACTTAAGTTGGAGAGTTCTTTGATATCATTTTTGCATGCACCTTTCATGGTATAGTGCGCACATGTACTTTGCACTAAAATGATGAAGTGTGCACATTCCGGGATACCACGCACAACAAACTTAAGTGCGTGTGATTTTGAGGCCGGGGAGCCATTGTGTATATGTTTTTTTTATAGGTTGGTGAACCATTTATTATAATCTAGGAGGATTATGTGTTAAATTATGCTGGAGAGCCTAGATTCTAAAGGTCATTGATCCTATTTTTGTATATGTATTATCATTAATATAATACATCACTGCGTGTAGATCGACCACAATAAAAGAGTATGGAGGAATGAACTCCACTAGTTAGGGAAAGGGGGGGGATAAAATTTAAGGATAAGGGGATAAGGTAGGGAGCTTAAGCCAAAAATGAATATTATATTAATATTCCCCAAAGTATAAAGTATGGATAATTATTTTATCCTAAGTTCTAAGGATGGGGACAAGTGGGCCAAAGTGGTTCTCAACATGACAAGTGTCAAGTTGGGAACTTGCATACATATAGTTTGGAATTAGTTCATTTTTCCATTCATTCTATCATGATTCACTGAGTCATTCAGATGTCCTTTGTACCTTTCTGTTACTATCATTGTACTTGTATTCGTACCCATACCATACCCGTTTAAGTACTTGTATCTGTACCTGGTTAGCTCGGGAGATGGACTGAAGAAGCGGGTTGTTAGACCCATGGGATACTGAAGAGGAGGGTTGTTAGGCCCATGAGCAATTCTCTGTAGGTGAGAGAATTGTTGGGAATTGATTTACCGAAGGTGCCAAACTGTAGCTACATGGCTTTGAGACTTCATGTCTGGCCTATTGTTGAAGCCTGAAAAGGAAGTGGGGCAACCAAAGGACTATTGAGTAGAGAAGGGGCACACTTCCTTGGGTGGGACATGCATGTGGGGAATGAGGGAATGTAGGATGTTAGTTTGAGTTGGCACCTGTGACAGAGTCTTTCCTGTTGTCTGAGACAAATCACCTTGGTTAGGAATCTCTTTACCTGGGTGGAGTTTAGTCGTAGCTCAGGGGTGACCCAATGCTAGGAGTGATGAACATCATGGTCTAAGGTTGGGAGGTTCATTGAAGGTTTGCATGCATGTGGTGATATTTTTACTAAGATAAGTCTTAATTGTGTGTTAAATTACATGTTGCATTATTATTTATGCGTTTATTTTTATGGATTTTTCCTGTGTGTGCTACATGTGTATTTTTATTATTATTCTGTATGAATCTGTGCATTTGTAGAATGTATTTTTCTGTTTTAAGTTATATATATAAATTTCCGCAAGAGTTTCTGTGTGTATATGTTTTAATTTTGTATATAGTTCAAATTTTTTATGTGGCATAGCCCAGTCGGATGTTGGGGATGCTACAATATGGTATTAGAGCTCTAGCTTTCAACACTAAGCCTGGATGGGCCAAAAAAGTTAAATTGAAGAAAAATTTCATAGAGAATTGATTTTGAATTGGCCAAATTTGAAGTTACAGAGCGTTCATGGTAAAAATTAGAAGCAATTGCGTGGAATTGGGAAAAGCCCCAATTTCTATTGTTAAATTCATGGGAAAATTGAGAGATTTGGCCAAGTAGTGAGATATTCTTAATTTAATATCCATTCTAGAAAATTCAGACCTGGAATTGGTCGAATTTGAAGTTACAGGGAAGCCATAATAGATGGAGCGAGATTAGTTGATTAAAATTCTCAATTCGTGAATTGAGTTTGGGAAAAATTTGTTCCAAGAATATCAACCAACAACGATTTGTTTTTACATAGGTTGAATTGGTGTTATCAGGGTGAAATTGAAAAAAAATCATAGTTGCAGAATGTCTATGGTAAAAATTGGGAAAAATTTTGGCAAAAGCCCCAATTTCTATAGCGAAATTCACGAGGAATTGATGCGCATAAAAAATGAATGTGTGCAGGTGTGCACACTAAAAATGCATGATGTGCAATGAAAAGCTTGTGATGTGTGGAAAATAAGGGTGTGTAGCTACACGCGCTAAAATTTGGTTTTGCATGGTGCATAGTGGCAATGCACGAAAAATATTGGTGTGCGGGTGTGCACACTTAAATTTGACATTGTGTAGTGCAAATTCGTAATGCATGGAAAATATTGGGGCGCAAGTGTGTGCACTTAAATTTGGCACTGCGTAGTGTAGATTGAAAATGCATGGAAAATATTGACGCGTAGGTGTGTGCACTTAAATTTGGTGTTGCGTAGTGTAGAGTGGTAATGTGCGGAAAATATTGGTGTGCAGGTGTGCATACTTAAATTTGGCATTGCACAGTACAAAGTGGTAATGCATAAAAAATATTGGTGTGTGGGTGTGTGCACTTAAATTTGGTGTTGCGCGGTGCAGAGTGGCAATGCATGGAAAATATTGGCATGTGGGTGTGCACACTTTAATTTGGCATTGGGCGGTGCAGAGTTGTAATGCGTGAAAAATATTGGTGCGCGGGTGTGCATACTAAATTTAGAATTGCACAATGTGGATTGAGTGGTGCTTGTGTAATATTGGCATGTGTGGTGTGTGCACACATAATAATGGTGTGTGTGGTGTGCGTAATATTGACAAAGCACAAAGGAAATTTGTTGGTGCACGCACAATGTGGGTATATGATGTCCCACAACAATTTAATTAATGGTGCGCGTGGAGTATTGGTGCACGGTGGGGGCCTACTAAAATTTTACATGGTACATCGCGTAGAGTGCAATGTGCATGGAATATTAGCGTGTGACACAAAAATTGCGTGCAATAGGTATTAGTGCATGAACCAAAATTGTGCATGGTGGATATTGGCCCGTGACAAAAAAATAGTGCGCACCAAATATTGGTGCAACATAGAAGCAATCCACATTGGTTAAATGTGTGTGGAGCATGCACTACCTTATGGTGTTACTACACTGGCTAAATATGGGTGTAAATTTTCAAATTTGTGCATCCAAATTCATTTGGATGGTTTAAAACAACAAAAAACCAGTGAATTTTCTGCGACATTTTATACTATTTGAAGTTCATCTTTTTGCAGCGTGTTTTTGAGGCCCTAAACAACATTTCCAGAAACTCAAAAACCCCGACAACAGAGTGTACCAAGGTACATTTTTTCTTTGCAACTCAAATGAAAGATCCTAGAGAGATCTTTCTAATGGTCTAAATCATTCGTCAAACTGAGCTTTTAGGAGGAAGTTATAGAACAAATAGTGGAGGGTAAATTTTAAGACCCCACTAACTTTAAAAGGCCATAAATTTCTTTGCAAGACTCAGAATTGAGCATGGAATCAGGCGTTGGAAAGAGTTAAAAACAACTAGATAAGATCCGAATCAACACAGAGTGTAGAAGAATGGAGTATGCATAGGGGGATTACATCCAGGATGATGAGATTAGAGGGATGGATGTCCATTTGGGCATTGAATGAACAAACTCCAATGGACATGGAGAAGGAAGGGATGAAAACATGAATTTGGTAGGGAGCATTAAAAATTTGCAGAAGGATGTCCACAACCATAAAGATGATAATGAAAGGCTTATGTGATCCAAGGAGCAGCATGAGGACTTCAAAATAAAGTTAATGCAGAGCTTGAACAAAATAAAAAAGAAATTGGATAAGGTGAGTGACTCAATAAAATTAGGAAGTCACAGGTCTCCTGATGAGAAAATAAGAACAAGAAGTGTTAGAAGACATCACCATCACTCCCCGAGGCATTCCAATAAGAGAGAACAGAACAAATCAAGTCCATCCCCTGTCATGAGACATACGAGGTCTGGGGTGGATGAGATACGAGGAGAAATGAACAAAGTCAAACCTCCTACATTTGATGGTGAGAACAAGAAGGATGAGGATGCATAGACATGGTTGTTAGGCATGAAAAAGTATTTTCAATTGCATAATTATTCTTCTCATGTAGAGGGAATAATTTCCATCTATCAACTTAAGGGAAAGACATCCATGTGGTGGGATAATCTTGTCCAGGTGCAACACATTAAAGAGAAAAATGTTACTTGGAGGGAATTCAAGAAGTATTTTGAAAAAAAAATACTTGACTAGAAGATGCCATGACAAAAAAAATAAAAGAGTTCTTTGAACTCAAGCTTGGGAGTATGACCATAGATGAATATGAAAGAAGGTTTTTAGAACTATTGAAGTATGTTTCTTTCATCAATGATGAGATAGTTAAGATTCAAAGGTATTTGAGTGGATTTTCATCATTCCTCAGTGACAAAATAAAATATGATTATCCCAAAACATTAGAGGAGACCATAAGGTGAGCTAAATGCCTATATGATAAAAAAAAAACAAGGCCAACTTTCCAAAAATCTTGGGAAGACAAAAATAAATTCAATATGGATCAGAGGAAGAAGGGAACTAAGGCACCATTTTTCATAAATAATCCTCAGGGACAACCAACTTCCAGAGAAGCCAGAATAATGGAGACAGGGGGTCAAAGGCCAAGGAAGCCACTTATTCAATGTTGGGGTTGTAAAGGAGATCATATGTTTAGAGATTTCCCTCATAGAGGTGAAAATGTGGTGATTTTTCAGAATGTACAACAAGATGAAATAGTGAAAGACATGGGCAGAAGTGTACCAAGGATCTATGGAACCATAGAAAACAAGAAAGCAGAGTATCAACCACATATGATTGAAGTTGAAGGTATGATCAACAACCAAAACATTGCTATTTTAATTGATTCAAGAGCTATTCATAATTATATAGATCCTAAGATGGTGGAAAGTTTTCATTTTCCAAGAAGCAAGCATGGAAAATCTTGGTTGGTGCAGCTGGCTACTAGAGCCAAAAGAAAAGTTAATGAGATGGTTAAGTCATGTCTCATGGACACGAATGGACTGAACACCAGGGCATATTTTAATATCTTTCCTTTAGGTTCCTATGACTGTCTAATTGAGATTGATTGGTTGGAAAAAAATCATGCTATCTTAGATTGTCATAAAAAGACATTTACTTGATTGGATGGGGAAGGGAACCCAAGGATATTGCAAGGAATTCCCAGGGTATTAACCATCAGAGAAATTTTAGCATTGCAACTGAAGAAATGTTACATAAAAGGGTGTCAAATATTTGCAGCTCATATGGAAGAAACACCTAAAGATAGGGTGTCAAATAATGAAGATTATGTGGTCTTAAAAGAGTTTGAATATGTGTTTAAGGAAATACCATGATTAACCCCTAAAAGAGAAATTGGTTTCTCCATAAATATAATGCCTGGAGTAGCTCCAGTATCCAAGACCCCTTATAGGATGAGTACACCAGAATTGAAGGAATTGAAAATGCAACTTGATGAGATTCTAAAGAAGGTGTATATATGCCCAAGTGTGTCACTTTGGGGTGCCCCAGTATTATTTATGAAGAAAAAGGATGGAACATTGAGACTTTGCATTGACTTTAGGTTAGTTGAACAAGGTAGCTTTGAAGAATAAGTATCCTTTGCGAAGGATCGATGACCTCTTTGATCAGTTGAAAGATGCAAAAATATTCTGCAAGATTGATCTGTGGTCAGGTTATCATCAAGTAATAATTAAAGAAGAAGACATCAACAAGATTGATTTCAGAACAAGGTATGGTCATTATGAGTTCATAGTGGTGCCATTTGGGTTATCAAATGCACCAGTTGTCTTGATGTGTTTAATGAATGGTATTTTCAGAGAATACTTAGGTAAGTTTGTCATTGTATTTTTAGATGACATTCTTATATATTATTTGTCAGAGGAATATCATGAACAACACTTGAGGATGGTATTACAAGTATTAAGGGAGCATCAATGGTATGCCAAATTGAGTAAGTGATCATTTTATCAAAAGCAAATTCATTATTTGGGGCATATCATTTCAGAGGAAGGGATAACAGTGGATCCTGAGAAGATAGAAGCCATTAGAGGATGGTCAGTGTCAAAGAATGTGACAGAGGTCAGATCATTCATGGGCCATGTAGGCTACTATAGGATATTTATTGAAGGGTTCTCAAATATTGCACACCCAATCACTACCTTGCAAAAGAAGGGTGTGAAGTTTCATTGGACATTGTATTGTGAAAAGGGTTTCCAACACTTGAAGCAATTATTAACAAGTGCTCCAATACTAAGGATTTCAAATCCAAATGAAGACTTCATTGTATGTGCATATGCATGTAAAGAAGGAATTGGTGGAGTCCTCAGTCAAAATGGGTTTGTTGTATGTTATGAATCAAGGAAGTTGAAGGAGCATGAAATGCACTATTCCACTCATGATTTGGAGTTGGAAGCCATAGTGCATTCCTTGAGGAAGTGGAGGAACTACCTCATGGGAAAAAGGTTTGAGATGAGGATAGACCATAATGGTATGAAATATTTATTTGATCAATCAACTCTAAATGCTAGGCAAAGTAGGTGGTTAAAATTTCTAAGTGAATATGACTTTGATATAAAGCATATCAAAGGGAAAGAGAAAAAAGTGGCTGGTGCACTCACCAGAAGAGTGCATGAGTTTCATGCTATAGACATAAGAATGTACAAATCATATTTGAAAGACATAATCATAGAGGCTGCAAAATCAGATTTGCAATATAAGGAATTAGTGGCAAAATTACAACAAGGTATTTTGCAGAAAAAAATTGAAGACTATAAGCTAGAAAATGATGAAATTCTCATATACAGGGGCATAATTTATGTACCAAATTCCCAGTAATTGAAAAATATGATATTGAGAGAAATGCATAATGTACCTTATGTTGGGCACCCATGTTATGAAAAAACTATTGTAGGTGTCAAGAGACAATATCATTGGCTAGGAATGAAGAAAGAAGTTGTTGATTTTATTGCCAAATGTTTGGAGTGTCAAAAGGTAAAGGTTGAGCATAGAAACCCAGTTGGTTTGCTACAACCATTACCCATTCCTGAGTGGAAATGGGAAGTTGTAACAATGGATTTCATCACCAAACTACCTAGAACAAAAAAGAAGCATGATTCTATTATGCTAGTGGTGGATAAGCTTACTAAAGATGCCCATTTTATTCCAGTAAAGCTCACTCACAAGGAAACCAACATTGTTGATGTTTGTATGAGATAAATTTCTCAATTACATGGTATAACTAAGACAATTATGTCTGATAGAGATCCAAAATTTACATCAAATTTTTGGAAGGGATTATTTAATGGATTTGGAACAAATTTGAATTTTATCACAACTTATCATCCAGAATCAGATGGACAAATAGAGAGGGTGAATCAAGTGATTGAGAATATGTTGAGGATGTATGTGATGGATAAACCATCAAAACGAGAATACTACCTAAACTTAGTAGAGTTTTCTTATAGAAATGGGTTAAGAATTTATAAAGATGAGCCCATTTGAGGCACTTTATGGAAGAAGGTGCAACACACCGGTAAGATGGGACAACCCAACATATAGAGCAGTAGTTGGGCCAAAATTACTCAGGGAAATGGAAAAGAAAATGTTGAAAATAAAATAGAATTTAAAGGCTTTCCAAGACTTGCAGAAAAGATATGCTGATAAGGGTTGAACTCATAGGGAATTTAAAGTGGGGAACTATGTATTCTTGAAATTGAAGGCCAACAAAAGTTCCCTCAAGTTGGAAAATTTTTCAAAGTTGGCAGCTCACTATTGTGGGTTGTTTGAAACCTTAGAGAGGATTGGGCCTATCGTATACATGCTTTCCTTGCCTACATCAATGACCATTCATAATGTATTTAATGTATCATTTCTTAAGAAATATATACCTGATGATAATCATGTTATTGATTGGAATGTGATTCAGGTGGAGCAAGAAGGCGCTTTCTAAGTACATCTGGTACACATTCTGGACCGAAAAATCAAACAGCTACAAAATCGAGCTATAGGGACTGTAAAGGTTCAATGGACCTCGTACGTTCTTAAGGATGTAACTTGGGAGCATGAAGATGTTATGTGGGCAGAATACCCACATATTTTTGAGGATTTTTGAAATTTTGGTTGTATATGTGTATATATTGCACTGAGGACAATGCATAAATAAGGGGAGGGGAATGTAATACCCCTAGGCCGAACCCCAATTGTAAATTTAAATGAAAATTTACTTAAGTTGGAGAGTTGTTTGATATCATTTTTGCATGCACCTTTCATGGTATAGTGCACACATGTACTGTGCACTAAAATGATGAAGTGTGCAAATTCTAGGATACCACACACAACAAACTTAAGTGCGTGAGATTTTGAGGCCAGGGAGCCTTTGTGTATATGTTGTGTTTTATAGGCTGGTGAGCTAGTTATTATAAGTTAGGAGGCTTATGTGTTGAATTTGGCCAGAGAACCTAGATGCTAAAGGACATTGATCCTATTTGCGTATATGTCCTATCATTAATATAATACATCGTTTCATGTAGAACGACCACGATAAAATAACATGGAGGACTAAAATCCACTAGTTAGGTAAAGGGGGGGGGGATAAAATTTAAGGATGAGGGGATAAACTAGGGAGCTTAAGCCAAAAATGAATATTATATTAATATATCTTAAAGTATAAAGTATGGATAATTATTTTATCCTAAGTTATAAGGATGGGGACAAGTGGGCCAAAGTGGTTCTCAACATGACAAGTATCAATTTGGGAACATTCATACATATAGTTTGGACTTAGCTCATTTTTCCATTCATTCCATCATGATTCACTCACTCATTCAGTTTTCCTCCATACCTTTATGTTACTATCATTGTACCTGTATCTATACCCATACCCATACCCATACTAGTACCCGTATCTATACATGTTATATTGGGATCTGGACTTAAGAAGCGGTTTGTCAGGCCCATGGGATACTAAAGAGGCGGGTTGTTAGGCTCGTGAGAAATTCTCTCTAGGTGAGAGAATTGTTGGGAATTGATTTCCCGAAGGTGCCAAACTGAAGCTACAAAGCTCTGAGACTTCTTGTCCAGCCTATGGTTGAAGCTTGAAAAGGAAGTGGGACAATCAAAAGATTGTTGAGTAGAGAAGGGGCACACTCCCTGGGGTGGAACAAGAATGTGGGGAATGAAGGAATGTAGGCTGTTAGTTTGAGTTGGAACCTGTGACAAAGTCTTTCTTGTTGTTTGAGATACATCATCTTGGTTAGGAATCCCTTTACCCGAGTGGAGTTTAGTCCTAGCTCAGGGGTGACCTACTATTGATAGTGATGACCAGCGTGGTCTAAGGCTAGGAGGTTCATAAAAGGTTTGAACGCAGTTGGTGATATTTTTACCAAGATAAGTGTCAATTGTGTGTTAAATTACATTTTGCATTATTATTTATGCATTTATTTCTATGGGTTTTTCATGTGTGTGCTGCATGTGTATTTTTATTATTATTCTATATGAATTTGTGCATTTACGACATTTATTTGTTTGTATTAAGTTATATATATAAAGTTATGCAAGCGTTTATGTGTGTATATGTTTTAATTTTGTATACAATTCAAAAAAGTTATATGGCATATCCCAGTTGGATGTTGAGGATGCTACAATACACTTATGTCCATATCTTCCACTGTTTCAGCTTGTTGTACATTGTGAACAACCCTTACATTTTCACCTCTATGAAGGAAATATCTAAACATATGATCGCCTTTACAACCCCAACATTGAATATGTGGCTTACTTAGCCTTTGAACCCTGTCTCCATCATTCGGGGTTCTCTGGAAGTTGGTTGTTCCTGAGGATTATTTCTAAAGAATGGTGGCTTAGTTCCCTTCTTCCTCTGATCTATATTGAATTTATTTTTGTCTTCCCAAGATTTTTGGAAAGTTGGCCTTGATTTTTGTTGATCGTATATGCATTTATCTTGCCTTATGGTCTCCTCCAATGTTTTTGGATCATCATATTGTATTTTTTCACTGATGAATGATGAAAATCCACTCAAATACATTTGAATATTAACTCTCTCATCCTTGATGAAAGAAACATACTTCAACAGTTCTAAAAACCTTCTTTCATATTCATTTGTGGTCATACTCCCAAGCTTGATTTCAAAGAACTCGTTCATTTTCTTGTCATAGTATCTCCTAGTAAAGTATTTCTTTTCAAAATACTTCTTGAATTCCCTCCAAGTAACATTTTTCTCTTTAATGTGTTGCACCTGCGCAAGCTGATCCCACCACATGTATGTCTTTCCCTTGAGTGTAAAAATGGAAATTCTTCCCTCTGCATGAGAATAATAATTATACAATTGAAAATAGTTTCTCATTCCCAACAACCATGTCTTTGTATCCTCATCCTTCTTATACTCACCATCTAATGTAGGAGGTTTGATTTTGCACATTAATCACATGTCTCACTAATCAGACATGGTATGAATATTAAATCAAGAATGCATGTGACACATATATTTCTCTCTATATATGTCACATGCATATATATCATCCCTGAATCAACAATATCCTAGCTTGGTTATTATCTAATAATTAATATTAAACATCTACTATAGATTTATTAGTAATAGTAAGTTGATATTTTTGTTATCTAGTAAATATGATACTGGATAATATTATAAGTTTAATAAGTATTACCCATATTTGTGGATAAGTAATATTAAATATTAGATGTGTTTTACATTCATCTATTACAAGTATTATAAGAATGTCTATGGTAAAAATTGGGGAAAAGTTTGTCAAAAGCCCCAATTTCTGCAGCGGAATTCACGAGGAATTGATGCGCATAAAAAATGAATGTGTGCAGGTGGGTGCATATGTTCTTTGTGTAGAAAATTAGAGGATTTCTCACCTTTTCATATCTCATCCCTTAACAACTCAGTTGTGGGAACTCATTGCTAGGAATTTTAATTGTATAGTGAATTAGAATCTGGAAACTTTGGATCTATGTGTTTAAGAGTGGTTGATGAACACATCAATATCTAGTTTCAAATCACTCCCTTGTCATTTTTTATACTACATTTGGTGGGATAACATCATAAATATATATCAAGAAAAACAATTCTAGTAGAATTTGTTGTTGGTTTTATCGAAAATTTAGCAAAGGAATTTAAATGTTATAAAAAATGCAGGAAACTTCAAGTTTCTATTATTCCATCCTTGGATTCTGGGAACCCCCTGGGGGTATTTTGGCAGGTAAATACAAGGTATCCCTTTTATATGTGGGGTTCAGTTCATTTTTTATACAAATTTGTTTCACTTATTCTATATTTGATATACCCCTAGTTTGGGTTCCAACACAAAGGACTAATTCTCGGCTCTGAGTGCATTACTTTTTTTTTTTGCAAACTCACGTGGGATCAAACAGTTGCAAGTTTTAGGAGACTCATAGGTTGTTATCAATTGGGAAATTCTAGGGACCTAACCTCCGTAACTCCTCACATAGGTAGAACAATATGTTTTCCATGTAATAAAGGCTGAAATTAGTTAATAAGGCCTATTTAATATTGTGAAGAAGTCTAATGTAGTAAGACTTAATAGAAGCTTCCACTTATAGAAATATCTTCCTCTAGAATGTTCTTTAGAAGATAGAATTAGTATAAATAACATTAGAAGTAATAAGAATGTCTTGTATTGAGAATTATTGTAATAAATCTCTTCTCTATTGGAGGTTTCCCCCTCAAAGAGGCAAGTAAAATTGAGTTTTAATAAATGAAGGTATCATTGTTGGTTTTGTTATGCTCTTTATTTTGTTGTTCTACTGGTATTTTCTACAATATTATTTTTTTTTCTTATATAATGTATTTGGTACCTTACAAGTAGTATCGAAGAAATTTCCTCTACAACAATTGTGGGAAAAAAATTTTCAGGGTAGAGACATGTACTATCAGCATATTTAAAGCACAAATATGTGTCATTCAATGGGTAAAATTGCAGTTGGGGAAGACTACATGTAGGAAATACAAACGGTTTCATGGGGTTACTCAAACTAAACATTTCACCTTATTCGAAACCTTTGTAACCCATGTTAGTACCCCTTTCGAGTAGTACTGCATCAGAAAAAATCTGTACATGAACATCACTCCCATATACCATCAGTTATATCGAGAGTCCCCTAGTTCTCTTAAAACTAGCTCTAGATCAACCAATCAACCACCTAACTTCTATAATGACACCGAGAACAACAATCAAGAAGATACTCTCTAGTACCTGGGTAATCAACTAGTACAACTAAGGGTAGGGTCGACCCTCTTTAGTTGGAGCCCTAAGATATTGGGTCGAGTACTACTATTCAACCCTAAACATATATCAAACAATTATAACACATGGAAAATCCTTATTTTTAGGAACATTGGAAACACTAACCCTTGGGAATAGAACATAACAAAGAATAAATAGAAGTCTCAACATTATGCGAGAATATTAGGAAGTAACTACCGAAGTTGGTGTCATATTCGAAAGGATAATGGCTCTAAGGGAATATCTAGAAGAGGGTCTATGGAATGAAAATAATTTCTACAAGAATGCAAAAATCACATTCATAAAGAGAATATAGAACATGGATGATCTTGTGAGATGGAAAAATGACCTTCCTTCTAAAAGCAAGATGAAGAAAATACAAGTTGTCTAGATGGGGAGAATAGATACTCTCTAGAAAAAGAGCACCACCTGTGATTCCCTGATGGAAAATAAAATTGCATTATTCTTAAAAGTGTTTGATATTATCAAGGATCTATAATGTTCCCTTTTAAAAAAATGATGCCATGTTGTTAAGTAAGGATAAGGTGGAAACATAACTTGGGATACTAAGGGATACATGGGGAATGGAATTTGACGATCTTGCAAACTTCCTAGAAGAAGAGCTTTGACAATGGTTGGTCAATGTTTTGAATGATAAAGAAGATCAATCATCCATAGTGCATCAACAGTGTGAAAAATTGAAGAAAATTGAGGATAAATTATTCAAAATCAAGGTAAAACAATATATAATTGTGGTGTCATTACATGAATATATTCAAGAGTGCTTGAGTAGCGCATTAAAAGAAATCGTTAACCCACCATAATATTGAATATTGAAGAAACTATTATGATGATTCTGCTAGACATGTTCCCTCTTATATAAATATTACAAAAGACTCATAAAGGGATCTCTCTCTACTTCCATTTTTGCAAGTACTAGCTTTGTCTTAAGAAGATCCATTATTTATTTTCATTCCCAGTTTCCAAATCATCTAGTATTGTCATCCAAGTATTGTTGTAGGTGAGACCAATTTCTAACCACCTCTTTTTATCTTCTAGGTTTTCTCTTCCTAATATATGTTCCATGGGAGCCCCATCCCATCCCACTAGGGAAAACACATTTCATGTTTGTCTTTTGAATATCACATATAATGTGTAGTGTTGAGTTGTTGCACTCATTTTATTTGATACCCAACTCTCAATTTGTACTTATTTTTGAAATCTCATAGAGAACTATCTTGGGAGCTCATAAATTTTTTGATTCATACATCTACTTAAGCATGCAATCTCAAGAAGGAGTTTCCTTTAAATCCCTATGATATGGATGTTGTTAAGCAATATAAAGTTCTTTGAAAGGACCATTTTTGTTGCTTCCTTCTTTTTTTGTTTTTCTTCATATAAATCATTGTTTCTTTCTATGATATGGATACAAATATGATACAATGTTAGGAATTGTTTTCTTTCCTTATGATTTTAAAATTCTTTCTTTTCATTTGTTCTTTTTCTATTCCACTCATAGGAATTATTGTGACGAATGATAAAACCATTGTTTATAAATATAGTCATAGTTTTATTTGAGTGAGAAATAGAGGAGCACCATCTCTTTAAAAATGTAGAGGGTATTTTTGAATTTCCATAAAAATACCCTAGGAGGTTGTCTCTTGTTCTCAACAAAAAAAGAGATAAACACCAGTGTATTTTGAGAATAATATGGGAAATGTGAACATCTTATATTGATATGGAACACCCACTAAGGAGGGAACATCATTAACAACACTTCTCCTTTGAGGATGAATTCCCATAATTCAAGCATATTTATTAGTAATTAGTTGTATATTTTTAGCTCTTGGGCTACCTACATTTCATTATTTACTATTTCTTCTAACCTTCAAGTTGTGTGCATATTAGTTTATTATTTTATATAAAGTAGCTAGTTTAAAGTGGACCTATTCTATAACTATAAGAAGGATTTTGGAGAAGTGATTAAAGTGAGTAGTTAGTTATGAGTTACATTATCTTCTCTTTTTTTCATTATTTTAGTTTCCTCATTAATACTTCATATATATTCTATACTATTTTCTATTAGAGAAATCAATCCAGAACTACTCTATTAACTCTAGTAATAAATAAGTGTTAATATCTTTGGAGGAATTCCTACCACTCAACCATTCTCCTATTCAGACCTAGATTCTTAGATTATGCCCTCCCATCGAGGGTTCTTTGTCACAAACCAATGACATTTTCTTAGGAATTGTTCTCTTAAAACATTAGCATTGGGATTTTGCAGGATTCTCTCCCACCCCAAAAACTCCTCAACCTAGGGTTTAATTTTTATATCTTCACAATAATACTTTTCTATCATATCTTTTCTCTTGAATTATGCAAACTTCCTACATATATCTCTATTTAGATGAGGAATTATCTAGCCTCACTATTTTATTTTAGGAATTGGTTAGCACCCTTATTAAAAAAATTCATAACCAACCTAGGGAATCCACTTTCAATATGGATACTAGAATACACCTTCTTAAATATGGTGGAAAATACATGGAGAAATTTTGGATTCTCGGATCCATAAGATAACAACTTATTTTCAAACCTATCTAGTTATGATTTTTATCAACACTTGTTATTTTCAACAAGTAAGCTACAAGTACTTGTCAAATCTTGGTATTAGATGCACACTACTCTAGATGTTTACATCAAACTCAACGAGGACCACTCCACTAGTGACACATAAAGATGCATAATTACATGGGACACATTGTGCTAGTCATTTAGGAGACACATTTACATTCCTAGTTATTTATCTAACTTAAAATGAAAGTTGTTTTACTTATGCCAAGCTTAGGGGAAATAGCTACAGTAGTATATAGAGGTTTTCACCTAGCTACAACTATAATTATAGATCAAGGACTATGAAGAGGTTCATGTGATTAAATTTAATTATGATTTCCTCAGTTTTTATTTGTAATAAAGTAGAATTACTTGATAACACTACTTTAGATGCATATTTTCTCCATTCCCTCATTTTAGAACAAAAATTAGACAAACACCCCCCTTTCATCCCCTTTCATAATTCAAACCCTAGTCCTAAAGCTAACCTTGTCTTGAGCGCTCATGTCATACCTACTAAAAATATCCATGGACCTTGCATATCATCCCTAGCATATTCTTCTAATATTCATAGAAACACCATTCCCTCTTCTCATCCCCCAAAATGGTGCCACTATCATAAAACCCCATACCATGATGGTGTTGATTATAGATTTTTATAGTGTTAGGCCACACCCAAAACATTAAATACATTGAGGAACAAGCCCTTGTGTATTTTGAGGTACCCCATACCTTAATCCTAATCCTCAACCGAAGGTTGTCATTCCTCCTAAGCTTACAAAAGTAGATCCATCCTTACTATTAATTTCTAAATAACATGCCACACCACTTTCAAATATCATGTTTACTGACAACTGTCAATTAAAATATCAACTAAACACCATAATCATTAAAAATGACAATGAAAATAACCTCATTTCAAAGAATTTTGTCAAGTATCTATATCTTCCCACAACTCATCACCCCTCTCCTTGTCAATTGGGATAGGCACAACAAGATGGCCTTCATGTTTTTATCAATAAATGTTGTGTAGTTGACTTTTTCGTATGACCTTTCAGAGATAGAATGGAATGTGACATATCTCTGCTTGAATATTATTGCTTAATTATGGGCATTCCCTACTAGCACTAAAATTCCCTAGACATCTCATATTGAAATACTTATCACCTCTTTAAATATGGAAAAACCCATGAGCTAACCTCTATTACCATCCCTTTTCCTCATCTTGTTACGAATCAATAAATCAACTTACAAAAATTCCCTTCTCTCTTAATGGTATCGTTCATGTATTTTTCCCACCCAATCATCCTATCCCTCTTCCAAACTCTCCAAACTATGTAGTCTTATACTTATCCTTCTACCCTATCGAAATATCAATTTGTTCATATTAATACAAACCCTCAACCCTTACAACCCACATTAACCAATCATTTACCTTTCACAACCACACATCCAATAATATCTATGCACATATAATCACATATAGCTACATGTAGAGTCCCATTGACTTCTCTCTCTATCCCAATTCCTTATGCCCTCCTTTCTGTTGGATCACTAAGAGGGGAGGTGAATCAATAATAGAGATTTTTAATCCTTTTAACCATAGTACGTAAGTGTTATTTATCTTTATGATCAATATACCATTATCATTCAACAAGTGTAGACTAAATAAACCATGAAAAATGAACAATCATACACATACACAGTACACCAGTATTTTTATGTGGAAACCCAATGTGGGATAAAACCACAATTTTTTTTTTCTTATATGTCTTTAAGAATTACATTCATTTGAAGCACCAACTTCCTTTGTTCTCCATATGCAATTGGAAGTAGGCTTTGACCCCCTATATTTTCAAGCTACAACCTGAGAGAAGCTCCAACTCCCTGATTCTCTGTCTACAACCAAAAGGAGGCTAAAACCCTCTATGTTCTATGGCTACAACTGGGTGGGTACAACGACCTACTTCTTAGGCTCCAACCTGAAGGAAGCTCCAACTCCCTAATTCTTCAGTACCAACTAGAAGGAGGCTACAACCCCCTTTCCTTTCCCCATCCAACCGCCCTGAAATATAAGTGTCAAATGATGAAACCACTGCTAAACTGTCCTTATGAGATATACTACTGTAAACCAATACCAATATGTGCGAACAACCTGTAACCAATGTGTACCAATAAAATGTAGTCAACTTGTACCAATAATCTGTAATAAACCTGTACCAACATATACCAACAATATGTACCAATAATCTCCTCAATAGATCAGATCTGATAACACATATCTCATACCAAATATCACAATAATATCACTCAAACCATGTGCATTTATGTGTCTCTAGTCATGTTCCATACATTTGCATACAATCATAATCATGTGTAATACACCCTCACATGGACTAGACATCAACCCTTACTGATATGCATCCTTAAACTAAACCAACAACTTTATCAACACATCACAACCAAAAGACTAATATCCATATGCCAAATACCAACAACAAAATACCAATTGTATCCCTCAACAAATTTGATATATGCAACAATACTAATCAACCAATACCATCTCAAGAGACAAACCCTATATCACAAAAAATACCTCAAACAATAAGTGCCATATCTCTCATAAATAGACTCCAACCATGTTGTTGCCGCGGTTCTGCTACAACATTTCTGCTGCCGCGATTTTGTTGCCATGATTTTTCGGCCATGAATTTTCTGCTGTGACTTTTCTACCATGAATTTTCTGCTGCACGTTTTCTGCCACAATTTTTTTGCTACAAATTTGATCTACCAATAATACCTTCCAAATAACCTTTCACAAATGGATATTCAATTATATTCCAAAAAAATAGGTGCAAATAGGATTCCCTTGCTCTCCTATTTATACTTTACAAGTTCCTTCCTCTAGAAGTTTCCTTGTAACAACTTTACCCCTTACTCCATCTTCTTAGGCTAACCTATTAACCCACTTCTGTCCACTTAACAACTTTTTTCACTTTGACTCTTCAACTTTTGTCCACTTAACTTAACCACTTTACCAAAAATAGTAAATTCTCCACTTGTAGTTACAACTAATTTATTTTTTAATTATTTTCTTATTGCAACAACTTGACCCTACCAGATACCAGATATAATAAATATGTAGAACAGAAATAAAATGCTAGAAATGGTAGAATAACAATAATATATCCAACATAATCTCCACAATAACATAGAAATGATATAAGAACAACAACATAAATATCACTTTGATTCTTAAAGAAATGTTCATAGGCCTCTTCAAGAGGGCAACCTCCAATCGAGCAACACTCTGTTACAAAAATATCCAAGCTAGGGTTTTCATACCCTCGACCCTTATTTATACTAAATATGTCTATCAAGAGAAGCATCTAGAGGAAGATCTTCTAGAAGCAGAAGCTTCTATTAGGTCTTCTTACATCCACCTTATTCTATTTTATTGAAAGGCCTTATTAATATTGACCTTTATTACATCTGAATATATTGATATACCTATGTGCGGGTTAGGACCCTAACATGTCCGCCCCCTTAAAAACAACCTTGTCCTCAAGGCTTGAGATGTGGAAACTATTGCAAAATGGTAGCTGGTTCCCAAGTGGCATCTACTGGATTCGTATCTTTCCACTAGAATAGAACTTCCTTGATGGTTCTCTAACGCAAGCGACTCTCACACTGGTCCAAAACTACTTCTGGCTATAGCCAAATGGATCCTTCTTCAGCTAACTTGGGAAGGTTGGTTTGAATTTGGCACCTAGTTCCAATCACCTTCTTTAAGCATGAAACATGAAAAACTGGATGTAGCGTTGATTGACTGGGCAGAGCTAACTGATATATGACTTGTCCCACATGCTTGAGAACTGTATAAGGGCCATAAAATTTGGGCGCTAGCTTCTAACAATGCTCGGCCTTGAGGGAAGTTTTCTTGTATGGTTGCAGTCGCAGAAACACCTGATCCCTTTCTGCAAATTGACGTTCAGAACGACCTTGATCTGCTTGTTTCTTCATGTGATTTTGGGCCATGACCAAGTTCTCTTCAAGGGTACGAAGAGTATCCTCCCGAACTGTAAGTGTTTGGTCAATTTCCTGGACCTTCGAGGTACCCAGTAAGTATGAGAGAACTGAAGGTGGATTTTTTCCATATACTGCTTCAAAAGGAGTCATGCGAGTAGTTGTATGGTAGGAAGTGTTGTACCACCATTCAGCTAGGGATAGCCATTGATTCTACTGATGTTTTTTTTTAGAGGTAAAACACCTCAGATATGTTTCCAAACACTTGTTGACAACTTATGTTTGACCATCAGTTTGGGGATGATAAGTTGTGTTGAGATGCAATTGGGTGCCTTGGAGCTTAAACAGTTCTTGCCAAAAAATTCTTGTGAAAGTTGGGTCATGATCAGAAACAATAGAGTGCAGCATGCCATGAAGCTTGAAGAGCTGGTCCATAAAAAGTTGATCCACCGCGGATGCAGTAAATGGGTGTTAAAGAGCGCAGAAATGAGAATACTTGGAAAGGTGATCCACAACCACCATTATGACTGATTTATTCCCTGATTTGGTAAGCCGGTAATAAAGTCCATATAGATATCCTTCCAAATCGTGTGCCTGGAGATTTGATTGTTTCTCCCTTATTGTGTTGACACACCTCACATTCAACGACAAAATTATGGATGTCCTATTTCATACCATCCCAGAAAAAAGAATGTTTGACTCTATCATATGTTTTGGTGAACCCTGAGTGCCCTGTTGTGGGTGTAGCATGAAGCTCATAAAGTACCGTGGATTTAAGCTTTGATTGTTTAATTAAATACAAACGGAATTTGTATCGAAGATTGTCCTGGAGCCAAGAGTACCCTAGGGTAGCTGGAGATTTGGTCTGCAATTGCTGGATCAGATGTGAACTTTTGGGATCTTGAAGCCATTCCTGGTACACAGCTTGGAGCCAATTGGGTACAATGAAGGAAAGAGAGAAAAGGGATCCTTCTTCTTCATATTTTTGGGATAGTGCATCCACCCCTACATTGTCTTTGCCCTTCTTGTAAATGATCTCATAATCATAACCAAAGAGTTTAGTCACCCATTTTTGTTTCTCCTAGGAGGAAATGCGTTGTTCCAGAAAGTACTCGAGGCTTTGATGGCCGGTCTTGATTTGGAAGCATTGCCCTAAGAGATAAGGGCACCATAGATCAATGGCATGTAGAATAGCCAACATTTCGTTTTCATAAATGGGTTTTCCCAGATTCCTTTTAGACAGTTGCTTGGTGGTGAAGGCCAAAGGTTGACCCTCTTGCATAAGGACAACACCGATTCCTTTCCCTGAGGCATCACATTCCAAGACAAATGTCTTTGTGAAATCCAGAAGGGATAGAACTAGAATGGTGCACATGGTCATCTTCAAGGTTTGAAAATCTTGAGCAGCGGCTGGAGTCCAAGTGAAAGAGTTCTTTTTGAGGAGAGTAGTGAGAGGTGCTGCAATATTTCCATAGTTCTTAACAAACTTGCAATAATACCCTGTTAAGCCCAAAAATCCAAGCAATCTTTTGAGAGTCTTTGGGTGTGGCCAATCTTGAATAGCTGCAATCTTTTTTGGATCCACCCTGATGCCATCCTTGCCAACCAGATGACCCAAATATTCTACTTCTGAGGCACACAAAGCACATTTAAACTATTTCAGGAAAAGTTAGTGCTGGGAGAGGAGATGGAGAACTTGATCCACATGAGTAAGATGGTCTATCCAAGTTTTTCTATAGATGAGGATATCATCAAAGAAAACTAAGACAAAATGACGAAGAAAGGGACAAAAGACATGATTCATGAGGCTTTGGAAGGTGGAGGGGGCATTACACAAGACAAAGGGCATGACCAAAAACTCATAGTGGCCCTCATGAGTGTGAAAGGCCATCTTGGGAATGTCTGCCTCTTTCATACGGATCTGGTGATAGCTCGAGAAAAGATCAAGTGTAGTAAAGAATTAGGTGCCACTCAATTCATCCAGGAGGTCATCAATGACAAGAATGGGAAATTTATCTTTATTGGTCAGTTTTTTGAGGGCACGGAAGTTAGGAAACATTCTCCAAGAACCTTCTTTCTTCAAGACCATGACTACAGGAGAAGAGTAAGGGATCGTACTAGGGAGGATAACGCCTGCATTAAGGAGTTCCTGGACCATTTTCCAATTTCATTTTTTTGTGAAAAGGGGTGGCGATATGGACGGAGGAAGGATTCCTGGCATAAGGGGAATGGAATGATAATGAACACCGCGGGAAGGAGGGAGGACTTGCAGAGTGGAAAATACCATTTGATGTTTAGAAAGGAGAGCTTGGAGGTCATGCGGCACCGGGGGTGTCTCTATTGCTTGAATGGCATGGAGTTGGGCAATGACACCATAATGACCTTTTTTGAGTATCTTTTCCATGCGATGGGAACTAATGACCTCAAGTGAACCAGTAGTGATGCCTTGGAATTTATATTGGTGGCCTTCCTGGTCGAATTGCATGGTTAATGCCTTAAAATTCATGAGAATGGGACCCAAAGTTCTTATCTAGTCTGCACCCAACACAATGTCACAACCACCCATGTTGATAGAAAACATATGGGATTTTAGGTGGTAGTCACCGATTTGGAGATGCACATTTTCACAACGCCATCCACATTTCATGGAACCACCATTGGCAATCATGATTTGGAAATTGTTGACAACATTGATGAGCAATGAGTTTCTTGGGAAATGCGGCGATGAATAAAATTATGGGTGCTTCCACTATCAACCAAAATGATGACCTTTCGATGCTTGATGTAACCGATTAATTTGAGGGTTTGGGGAGTAGAAAAGCCAGTGAGAGCATTGAGGGAAATGACGATTTCTACTTCGGGAGGGTCTGAGCGAGGGGTTATGTCAGTGATTTGAGGGCACTCAGACACAATGGGAGTTTCAACATCCTCTTCTAAAATATCCTCAGAGATGGCCATAAAAATATTTTTTTCCTTACAATTGTGGCCCGGGAAATATTTGTCATCACAATTATAACAAAGGCCTTTGAGTTGGCATTCAGCCATTTCAACCCTGGTCAATTTTTGGATTTTTAATGGGGAGGAGGGAGTAGTGGGAATGACGGGTTTAGGGTGAGGGATAAAGGAGGGTTTTCGGTTTTGAGATGATACAACCTGTTGTGCTTATTTAGGTATTTTAGTAGCCTCCACCCAAGTTCAGGGTTGAACCATGAGGACATGGGCCCGAATCTCCTCCTTGAGGCCACTGATAAAACACTCTTGAAAGAAAGCATCAGTCATGCCCTCTATTTGAAAATCCAGGCACTCAAAGGCAACTATGAATTCTTCTACTGTTCCAGATTGTTTCAACTTTGTCAAACGACCCAAATGGTTGGTGTCCGTGTCAAAGCATTCATAAAGCTCAGTCACAAATTGGGTCCAAGCAATATACCCTTGATGGGAAGTTTTTCTCCATTGCCACCATTACCAACGTTCTTGATATAGATGGAGATCACCATACCTGAGTTTGGCCAAGTCATTTGTAATGTTGTATAAAGAGAAATAATGTTCCATTTGAGTTACCCAACCAGTGGGGTCCAAGCCATCAAATTTGGTCACGTCCACCTGTGGAAGGCGTATGCCACGTTGAAAGTGATGGGACTGAAAGGTATGGGAATGGGAGGAAGTTTCACCTTCATTATTTGGAGGTGCTTCAGAGAAATGGTCATCTATAGGGATCCTCAGTTTGGTGCAGTGTGATGCAAAGACAGATTCAAGATGGGTGACCAGTTCTTGTTTGACTTCGTCCATTGAGGACTGCATGGTTGTATTTATGGTAGCATTGATGGACGAATCAATGGAGGCAACAGTATCACTGATTTGTTTCACTTCTTTATGGGTTTCGAGGAAACCAGATTGCATGGTGTTGAAGCGAGCTTCCAAGTCCTGGCTATGGGTATGGGCCATGAGGATGGGTGAAATGAAAAGGGGCGGACAGGGTCAAAAATTTTGCTGAAAAATGATATGGATGAATGTGATAAGGGCGAAGAGATGAATCCAATGGAATAGGTCTCAAATAATGGTGAAAAAAATTCCAGACTCCGGTCTAAATAATACTGCAGTGATGAAATCCCCAAATGATTAAGCAGAAAGAAACGTGTATTTACATGGAAAGCCGAACACAGTTGCGCGACAATAGATCTTGTCTGTTTTAATTTGTTTATGTTTCTGTCCCCCAAGGGTTAGGTATTTAAGGGTTCTACAGACAAGGGTTTCCCCTGTGCTATATCTCTCTGATATATGTGCAGGGTCCACCAGTAGTACTCGGCGCAATATCTCAGGGCACTAACTAAGGAGGATAGACCGTACCCTTAGCCGTACTACCCGACTACCCAGGTACTAGAGAGTATCTTCTCGAGTGTTGTTTCTGGTGACACTATAGAAATCCGACGACCGATAGGTTTATCTAAAGAGGGCTTCAAGAAATCTAGGTTGATCCATACACAGGTGTTGTCTGATGCGCTACCACTCGAAGGGGTATCAACAAGGGTTACAAGGGTGGCCAACAGATGTGCACTTAAGAACCACTTGTATTTCCTGCGTGTATGAATCCCTCAACTGCATGTTTATGTGCGTAACGACATATCTCTGTGGCTTAAAGATGCCAGAATACGTCTCTACCCTGAAAACAAATTCTCCCAATTTTTTTGAAGGAAAGTGATCTGATACCACTTGCAAGATAGCAGATATAATAAATATGCAGAACATAAATAAAATGCTAGAAATGACAGAATAATAGTAATATATCCAACATAATCTCCACAATAACACAGAAATGATATAAGAACAACAACATAAATAACACTTTGATTCTGAAAGCAATGTTCACAGGCCTCTTCGAGGGTGAAACCTCCAATCGAGCAACACTCTGTTACAATAATCTCCAAGCTAGGGTTTTCATACCCTCGACCCTTATTTATACTAAATATGTCTATCATGAGAAGCATCTAGAGGAAGATCCTTCTAGAAGAGGAAGCTTCTATTAGGTCTTCTTACATCCGCCTTATTCTATTTTATTGAAAGGCCTTATTAATATTGACCTTTATTACATCTAAGTATCTTGATCTACCTATGTGCGGGTTAGGACCCTAATAGACCCATTATTAGCTCCTAGTTTCACCCACTACAAATAGTCAAATTCTTCTAGGAGTTTCTAGAATAATCCGACTTCTTTGACCTTCTAGGGGCTTCTAGATAACTCAAGAGGGTTCTCCAACTTCACAAGGCCATAACTCTCTAACTGTGAGGAGTTATGCAATGTTCCACATATCACTAGAAATGGAATGACATGTACTATCCATATATAATAGTCTTACCTGTAAATATACTAATATTCATACCAATATACATTAAACAATATTACTTCCCTTGGGGCTACCAGAATTTTCTACTAGACTTGATTGAAGGGTTGACATCAATGAAAACTAACCAAATTAATCAACAATCTCCCCCTTTGGAAAAAATTGATAAATCATTTCCTTTTGGATAGCATAATCCAAAATGTTATGTACCCTTGAGATATCTAAATATCCTCTTTACTCCTAGAACATGTGATTACTTTGTTTCTACTTGAAATTGTGCCACCTATCCAAGTGCCTGCATTACATTTGGTCTGGATGTTGTCATATAAAGTAAGTTGTCAATCATTGAGATGCCTCTGATCTAGAGACTTTGAATCATCATATTTGGTTAACTTGCAACTGGTTTTCATAGGCGTATTGACTGGTTCACACTCTTCCATTCTGAACCTCTTTAGCATTTCTCTAATATGTTTGGTTTGAGAAATAAAAATGGCTTGGTTTATTTAATATATCTGAAGAACCAAAAGGAATGATATTTCTCCAAGTAATGAAATTTCCAATTAATTCTACATATCCTTTGCAAATTTATGGCTCAACCTATCATCATCACTTCCAAAAATATCATCAACATAAACTTCAATTAATAAAATACTATATTGAGTTACCTTTATGTAGAGATTGTTGTCTGCATTTCCTTTTATGAACCCTTGTTGCTGTAGATATTTGTCTAGTATAGAATACCATGCTCTAGGGGTATTTTTTAGACCATACATGACCTTCTTCAACCTACAAACATAATCTTCATTATCTGACAACTTAAAACCTTCTGATTGCTCAATGTAGACTTTTTCTTATAGTTCCACATTCAGAAAGGATGATTTCACATCGATCTGATACACTTTAATATTCTTGGAGGATGCATAAGATAAGATCAATTTGATTTATTCCATTATGGAAACTAGGGTAAATGTCTCTTTAAATTTGATACCTTCAACTTGTGCGTATCCTTTACATACCAATCTAGCTTTGTTCTTGGTAACCTGTCCATCTTCATTCAATTTATTTTTGAAGACCCACTTTGTGTTGATCACATTCTTGTACCTTGTTCTTGGAACCAATTCCCAAGTGTCATTATTCTCTATCTGATCCAACTCATCATCCATGGCATTTATTCATAATTCATACTTGTTGGATTCTTCAAAACTGGTTGGTTGAATCGAAGATAAGAGTGCCAGGTGTAGTTGTTCTAGTGAACAAATTCTTCTTCTACTCTCAACTCATGCATATTTGTTCCCAATAATCTGATATGAGGGATGATTCTTTTGTATCCATTTGCTAGGTGTCTTTGGAGGTACTTGTTTTTCTTTCTCTTCTACTTCTAATTGATCTTCTTCATTTTACCCTTCTACTACTTATTCATCCTTTGCTTCTTTTTCATTATTCTTCCTTTATTTTTCATCCACTTGTCTCAACAACCATCACATTAATGCTTTCCACAAATTTTTTGAGCCTTAGATTGAAACATTTGTATGTCTTCCTTGTACTCGATTACCCAACAAGTATGCTTTTTTCCACACGAAATTCAAACTTTCCCATTCTACCATCTTCTCTTTTGATGTACCATTTGCTTCCAAAACATTTGAAGTGCTTTACATTCACTAGTATTCCTTTCCATAGCTCATATGGAGTCTTATCACTGTTGTTTATGAGCATTACTATGTTTTGAATATGACTTGCTTTATGCACTGCATGTGATCAAAATACATCGTTCAACTTGGAATCCATAAACATAGTTCAAGCCATTTCCTGTACTGTCATGTTCTTTCTTTTGACAACTCCATTCTATTGAGGTATCCTAGAAACTGATAATTTTATTTTTATTCCATGCTTGCTAGAAAAATCCATAAATTCCTTTGAAGTAAGCTCTCCTCCAATATCATATCTCAAACATTTGATTTTTGAATCCATTTCATTTTCAACCATTTTCTTGTATACCTTGAATTTATCGAATGCTTCTGACATCTACCTGAGAAAACAAACTACAATCATCCTTGTATAATCATCAACCAATAACATAAACTATTTCTCACCTTTTAAACCCTTTGTTCTAGTTGGTCAAACTATATAAATATGTACAATCGCCAGTGGTCTTTTGTGGATTATTCCTTTGATTTGAATTTGTTATTTGTCTACTTTCCTTATTGAAAATGCTTGCATAAGGTGTTGGTTGGATTCATTATCTAGGGAATTTCTTTGACTCTTCCTTTTTGTTGACTTTGACAAGGTTGTCAAAGTTTATGTGACCCATTCTTATGTGCCATAACCAAACTTCATCTTCCTTTCCTAGAAAACACTTTTCATTTCCAATTTCACTTAATACATATATGTTGCTTGAAGTTCTTACAACTGTTGCAGCCAATCTACCTGAACCTCCCTTTCTAATCTCACACTTTCGTCAATCAAAAAATATTTTGCGACCTTGGTCACACATTTGACTTACACTGAGAAGGTTATGTTTCATATCTTCCACTAGTAGAAAATTTTCTTCCTTGGTATTCTTGTTTCTAATGTTGACTCTGCCTCTTCCAATGATTCTAGTTGAGTCATTGTTTCGAAAGTTGATAGATCCATCTCTTTCATTTCTCGAGGTTAGAAACTTTTCCTCGTCACTTGTCATGTGATTTGAGAAGCTATTGTCAACATACCAACCATGTTTCTTGTGTTTAGCTTGTAGAGTGAGTGTGCATTCTTCATTGTTATACTAATTCTACTTTCTTATCCATATGCTCTGCTGAGGTTCCTTCTTGTGACTATTGTTATTTTGTTGTTCTTCTCTAGGAGGAACTGTCATTCTACAATCCGTGTCAATGTTTCAAAAGTTGTTGCACTTGTAGCATTCTACTTCAGTGTTGAAGGATTCAAACTTGTTTTAGCTTCTTCTCTTTGTTTCACTAGGCGTTCTTGGATAACCATTTTGTGCATGACTTCAAAGTTGTTTATGTTTCTACTATTTTTTCTTCAATTTACAACTTTATGTCCAAAATTATTGCATGCATAACATAAACCAAAGAAGGTAGTTTGATACATGGGAGTTGAAGATATTGTAAAAGGATTTAATCTTCTGAATCCTTGTTCTTCTTGAGGTCTACTTGTTTCTGACTACGATTGATTATGAAACCCAAATCTTCTGGGTGGAGGAGTGTCCCTACTATCTTCCTTGTAAAACGTATTGTCTCCTCTTACTATATTTACATAGATTCTTGGAATTGTTTCTTGATCTATTTTTTTTTTATCTTGATCCCTTTTCTGTTTGATTTTATCCAAGTTTGGACTTGTCATGATTTGGCCTTTTACTACTCATAATATCATTCAAAACTTTTGATTTGTTCTGCATGTTTAACTTTTGAATATATTTTCTCAATGTGAAAATCTTTGCTTCCAAATTTCCAATGATCTTGTCTCTTTCCTCTAACCTTTATTTGATTTCTTCTTCAATTATTTTGTCTTCTTCAACTTGAATTTTTAATTTAGTGATAATTTGTTCTAGTTCTTCAGAGTCAGAACTTTGAGATTCCTCTTTTCTTTTCAGTTCTTCCTGTACTGACTTTTTTTTCTTCTTTTCCCTTTTTATAACTTCTATGGCACTCATAAATTCTTCTCTGTAGTCAACTTCTTCCTCTTCATATTCTTCTTCAATGGCTTCTTCATCAGAGTCTTATAATTCGATGAATAAAACCCCTTCTTTCTCACTTCCATTATCTTCATCTTCGTCTGATGAGGTGCTATCTTCTTTTGTGAAAAACATTTTCTTGAAGTTTTTTTTTTTGTTTTCTTTCCCTTTTACATTTTTTTTCTATTTGAATCATCTTCTTCATTTATTTATTTTTTCTTGTGGGTAAATTTGTTAGATAAATTACCAATACCATCATAATTAAAAGAAATCAATCGAATCTTACCTCTATATTTTCCATCGGTTCCCTTTTTCAATATTCTTAAAAAGTTGGCTACTTATTCATCGTCTTCTGAGATGTCACTATTGTTGCTATCTTATTTTCCCTTTTTCTTTCCCTTTTTCTTTTACTTCTTCGATGCTTTGAATTTTTCTTCTTTTGTAACTAGATTCTCTTGTAAGGTTCTCATTTCATAGGATTTGAAAATTCCATGTAGTTCATCCATGCTTATTGAATCCATATATGTTCTTTCTTCTAGTGTTGAGATATTAGGATCAAATCTCATTGGAAGATATCTTAGTACCTTTTGAACAATTATAGATTCATCAAATTCTTCTCCCAATTCTCTGATTGCATTCACTGTTTCATCAACTCGTAAGAAATAAGCTTCCATATTCTCATCTTCCTTCATATTTAGCTGTTCAAGTTAACCTCTATAAGTTTGAATCTTTGTTCCTTGACTTTTGCATCTCCTTCATAAACATTATGAATTTTTTCCCAAATCTTGTTTCCTAATCACCAAGACCATTCAAAAGTGATTTTTTGTCTTTTGTATTATTTAGACTGAGTTTCCTTCAATTTTCGTTTGTTGGTGGAAATGTCGGTTCTTTATATCCATCCATAATTGATTTCCAAACCTCAAATCCCTATGCTTGTACATATGTTTTCATCCTCATTCTCCAAAATGAATAGTTTTTTTCATCAAACTGTGGTATTCCAATTTTATACATATTGTTTCTCTCCATGATCTAACTTTCAGTGGTTAAACTGATTTCTGAAGAAACCTCGCTTTGATACCAATTTTTGGATTACTGAGAAGGGGGGTGAATCAATAATATAGATTTATAATCCTTTTATCCACAATATGTAAGTGTTATTTATCTTTATGATAAATATACCATTATCATTCAACAAGTGAAGAATAAATAAACCATAAACAATGAACAATCATACACATACAAAGTACACCAATACTTTTACATGGAAACCCATTGAGGGAGAAAACCACATAATTATTTTTCTTATATATCTTTAAGAATTACATTCATTGGAAGCATCAACTTCCTTTTTTCTCCAGTTGCAACTAGAAGGAGTCTCTAACCCGCTATATTTTCAAGCTACAACCGTAGGGAAGATCCAACTCCCCATTTCTCCGGATAAAACTAGAAGGAAGCTACAAACCCTATGTTCTCCGGCTACAACCGAAAGGTGTATGAAACCACCTAGTTCATAGGCTCCAACCTGAAGGAATCTCCAAGTCCCTAATTCTCCGACATGAACTAGAAGGAGACTAAAACCCTCTTTCCTTGTCCTATCCAACCTCTTTGAAATATAAGTGTGAAATGATGAAACCACTTCCACATTTTACCTATGAGATATACCACTGTAAATCAATATCAATCTGTGCCAACAACCTATAACCAACCTGTACAAATAAAATGTAGTCAACTTGTACCAATAACTCATAATCAACCTGTACAAATAACCTGTACCAACATATACCAACAACCTGTACAAATAATATTTTCAATAGATCAGATCTGATAACATAGATCTCATACCCAATATCACAATAATATCACTCAAACCATGTGCATCTATGTCTCTCTAGTCATGTTCCATACATCTGCATACAATCATAATCATGTGTAATAAACCCTCACATAGACTAGACATCAAACCCTTACTATTATGCAACCTCAAACTAAACCAACAATTTCAACAACACATCAAAACCAAAAGATCAATATCCATATGCCAAATACGAACAAGAAAATACCAACTGTATCCCTCAACAAATATGATATATGTAGAAATATTGAAAAACCAATACCATCTTAAGAGATAAAACCTAGCTCACAAAACATACCTCAAACAAGATGTGTCATATATCTCATAAATAGAATCCAACCATGCTATTGTTGCAGTTCTGTTGCCACAATTTTTTTGCAGCGATTCAGTTGCTATGATTTTTCTACCGTGATTTCTCTGTCGTGATTTTTCTGCTGCAAATTTGATCTATCAATAATACCTACCTTATAACCTTTCACAAATGGATATTCAATTATATTCCAAAAATAGGTCCAAGTAGGAGTCCCTTTCCTATTTATACTTTCCAACTGCCTTCCTCTAGAAGTTTCCTTGTAACAAATTTACCCCTTACTCCATATTCTAAGGCTAGCCCATTAACCCACTTTTGTCCACTTACCCACTTTGTACACTTTCATTATTCAACCTTTGTCCACTTAACTTAACCACTTTACCACAAATAGTAAATTCTCCACTTCTAGTTGCAACTAATTTATTTTTAATTATTTTCTTATTACAACCACTTAACCCATGATTAACTCCTAGTTTCACCCACTATGACTAGCCAACTTCTTATAGGATTTTCTAAAATAATTTGATTTCTTTGACCTTCTAGTGGCTTCTAGATAACTCAAGAGGATTCTCCAACTTCACAAGGCCATAACTCTCTAACCGTGAGGAGTTATGTGATGTTCCACATATCATCAGAAATTGCATGACATGCAATATTCATATAGAATATTCTTACCTACAAATATACTAATCTTCATACCATTATACATCAAACAAGATTGATTCCCTTAACCATACTGTTGGGGCCACTAGAATTTTCTATCGAACTTGCTTCAAGGGTTGACATCAATGAAAACCAACCCAATTAATCAACACTTTGCCTCATGCTATTAACTTCTACAACCATCAAATATTCAACATATATACTAGGTCATACATTTCATAAGTATCGTGTTCCATCACGTGGGATTCATCAATATAAGAACCAAATAATACACTTTTGGAGAATATGGATACTTCAACCATTTTTTCTTATCAACTACATATTATATCTCTTTATAATTCACTTATTCCATCATTTCATCACTTGGTACATTTTGACAAAAACATGACTCTTTCATCTACAACAACAACAACAACTTAACATCATCTTACTATTCACACAAATCTTGTTCCTCCTATAACTAATATAGTATGTCCCATGTACAGTTTTAAGGCATGGATTGATTCATTAGTACAAAGCAACCAGGATACTTCACACTATACTTCAATCACCCAAGAATTTGCTAATAACATGCCATGGAACACTCATCCACAACCCTAGTAGAACATTATCACCTATCATCATAGTGTATATATTCTACATAGCTCAACATGAGCTACACACTACCCATTACATATGGTTTCTACTTAGTAAGAAATCATTGGTATCAATGATGCTCTATGCAAGGTATGATCCATGATTCCAAATCGGAACAATGTTTTCTTCCTCACTTGTCCATACTAAGAGGAATCTTTATTTCCCACGTGGAAAAAATCATATGTTCATTTCATTTATAGGTTGACCATTCTCACATAGATTCTAGACTATATAGAAATCTACAACACTTATGTCCTAGCATGGCATTTTAACCTAGAGTTCCACATTCTTCCATCCTTGACATGCACAAGGAATAGACAACGGTAAAATAGTTTCCCATTTCAACAAAACATTCTTTCCAACATGATTTCTTTCCCCATGAACTTTCATAAATAGGTGTCCAAGCACTACACATTATCACTTCCAACATATTCTTTAGTAATATGGTTTATATTTGTAGTATGCATCCTCTTAGAGACTTTTCTTTGTAATTATACCACTGAGTCAGTAAAAAGTCTCCTAATATTTCTTGCACCATATAATGAATTCATGGGTATACTAATATAGAGTTTAGCTATGTGGGATGTTTTCCAAAGTTACCACCCATTCAATTTTCATCATAAATTAAAGTATGATATGCACTACACATCAATGGTTCAGTGTTTCTATGATTCCATGTACTCTTCTCTCAACATGGGTTGTTTACTAGTGCCAAAACAGCTATTCAATTTTGGTGTTCATCACTTCACAATATAGCCATATCCACCTCTCTATGCAGATCCACACTTGTCATTGGATACTATTTATTATTATCCTTTTCCACTTCTTTCTATCTTTCAGATTTTTTGAGGAAAGCAAGGACACTTTCAATCTAAACTGAAAGAAACTTATCTAGAATAAAATGTTGTACCCACAAAAAAAAAAGTATCAGCAACAATAGAAAGTGTATCACCAACAATGACTTACCTTTGAGGAAACATTACTAGAGTTCCAAAATAATTAATTAAGAGTTAGTTCCATACTTTCGTGCCTTGAGCTACATACATTTTAGTATATACTATTTCTTCTAGACTTCGAGTCACATAAATCTTAGTTTATTATTTTATGTTTTTAATTAGTTTAATATGGACCTATTGTAAAATTAAGACATTTGGCCCAATAATATTGTAAAATTAATACATTTGGCCCAAGAATAAAGTGAGCAACTGGTTCTAACATACGTTTTCTTCTTCATTTTCTATTATTCTAGGTTTTTCATTACTAGTTAAAATATGTTTCATACCATACAAGGTTGATTTGAAGTGTAAATGACAAACTATAAGCAAAGAGTCCCCTATTTGATGACGACGCCCCTCCAGAACCCGCAGGTTGGAAGCTCCCTGTCAACACAAGATCTTTCCTTTACTACTGGCCCGAAGAACTCTAAAACAACTCTTCTATTTCCCTATCGAGAAATATGCACCCACAACAAACTCTCATGGGATCCCCTCTTTGCACTTGGGAGATCGGAATTCACAACTTCGCGAATCCAGTGGTCAAGCGTTGGTCTTTCGAATCCCCGAAACCCGAAATAGTCAACGCTGACCCTTCTCTTTCCTTTTCGAGATTTTACCTTATCGCGATTTCGGTAGTCGCGGTGTCAATCAACTTGTTCCCGCGATTCTCGAAACCTGATGTTCTGAAATTACGACACGCTCACGAAGTTGTCCTTTCAACATCCCTTTACTCCATCGGGACTTTAGACTTCGTGATATTGCGAATCCTAATGCAAAGAATTCATAACTTTACTCCGTGAAACTCTGAAATAGTGTTTCACCTGTCTGCTTGGATGACTCCTCTAGCCCCACAAAAACCCTCTTATCTTTCTAGATGTCACATTTCAGAATATCGCGATTCCCGTCATAAGGTTTACGGGACTTTCCACCCACGAAAACTCGATAATAATATCCACGTGTAAATCCAATGACCCTTGTGGCTTGGATCTCCGGTCCTACTCCTCATGAGCTTAGAACCTCTAGGGAATACTCGTTGTATCTCCCCTGCTCCTCCGTGAGATCCAAAGGTTCACGGGGCTTCGCGAATTCTCTTTAGAAAAATTCGACCATCCGTCCTTCCTGATGATCTCTGCGAAATGAACCAAGTATTCCTTTGTGAAAACTTATCCACCCACACGCAAACTTGCAATGCCTGCTAAACACTCCACGACACAAGCTTCCTATGCTTCTCTTTGTGATTACTCAAAGGTCCTATACCTCCTGAGATTTCTCTCAGCATTGAGTCTTAAAGAAGTCTCTTGCACGCACTCCTGACAGAAACCTTCAAACACTTCCAAGTGTTGAATCCCTTCGACTCTGTGCACACCTGCAAAAATAGTCTCTAAATGCTTTGCTCATAATCACAACTCTGAGGATTAACTTCTTCCATAAGGTCCTCCAAAAGTTCCCTATGAACTTTTCTCCTCAATCCGAAACTATACTTCTTGGTAAGCCATGAAGTCGAATGACTTCCTAGAAAAACAGATTCGCAATGTGAGTTGCGTCACTGGTCTTCTGACATGGAATGAAGTGTGCCATCTTGGAAAATCTATCCACCACCACAAATATTGAGTCAAAACCTCTTTGTTTTCTTGGCAACCCCAATATGAAATCCATGCTAATTGCATCCCATGACCTTTCTGGTATGGGCAATGGTTGATAAAACCCTGCATTATGCCTCCTTCCCTTTGAATGCTGGAAAATTCTGCATCTGTCCATGAATCTCTTGACATTTGCTTGCATTCCTGGCCAAAAATATGACTCATTCAACTTTGTGAACATTTTGTCGTGACCAAAGTGCCCTGCCAATCCTCCACTGTGTTTCTCCTTCAGTAGATTCTACCTCATGGAGGATTTCAGAACACACAAATGATTACCCTTAAATAGTAATCCTTCCTGACTCATGTATTCTACCCATTGGCTTCTGTCTCTGAGAATTTGGTTCTCAGTTGCCTTGTATGCCTCCTTAAAATCTGGATCATCTCTATACATGTCCCTGAGATCATCAAAACCCAACGTTTTGACTCGGAACTCCTGCAATAACAAACATTTCCTGCTCAAAGCATAAACAACTTTGTTAGCAGTACCAGAAATATTTTTAATCACAAAAGTGAAATTCGACATGTACTCAACCCATTTGACATGTCTCTGATTCAACTTCTCCTGTTGAGTCACAAACTGGAATGCATGATTGTCACTGTATAAGACAAACTCCTTCGGGATCAAGTAATGTCTCCATTTCTTCAGTGCCTGTATGATAGCATAAAACTCCTTGTCATAAGTGGAGTAATTCACTTTCGCCTCATTCAGCTTCTCGTTGAAGTATGCTATCAGCCTGTCTTCCTGACTTAAGACTGCCTCGATTGGAAACCCACTTGCATCGCATTTCACTTGGAATGTCTTTTAGAAAACTGGAAACACCAAAATTGGTTGTTTCGTGATCTTCCTCTTCAACAGATTAAAACTCTTCTCAGCCTCTTCTGTCCAGTGAAAATAGTTGTGTCTTTTCTTCACTGTATCCATCATCGGTGCACTAATTCCAATGAAATTCCTAATGAATTTTCGGTAGAAACTAGCCAATCCGTGAAAACTTCTCACCTCAAAGATATTCTTTGGTGATGGCCAATTCTTGATTACCTCCACCTTATCTGGATCCATCCTCTACTCATCTGCAAAAATAACAAACCCCAAGTAAATGAGTTATGTCTTCATGAATGAGGACTTCTTCATGTTTATCAACAACTTCTCCTGTTGTAGCTTCTGCATCACTATAGCCAAATGCTTCAGATGCTTTGCCACTGTTTTACTGAAAACCAGTATGTCATGTAAATACACAATAACAAATTTTTCAATGAACTCCCTCAGGACTTCGTTCATCAACCTCATGAAGGTACTCGACACATTTGTTAAGAAAAACGACATAACAAGCCATTCATACAATCCTTCATTTGTTTTGAATGCGGTCTCCCACTCATCACCTTCTCTCATGCGGATTTGATGATAACCGCTTTTCAAATCAATCTTTGAAAAATACTTCGCTCCACTCAAGAAATCCATCAGATCATCCATCCTCGGCAATGGAAATCTGTACCTGATGGTTATCTTGTTAATCACCCTTGAGTCAGTACACATTCTCCAGTCGTCGCCTGTCTTCAGACTGAGCACTGTTGGAAAAACACATGGACTCAAGCTTTCTTTGACCAAACCTTTGTCCAACAAATCCTAGACTTGCCTCTTAACCTCTTCATTCTCTTGCGGCGTCAATCTGTAATCGGCTTTGTTTGGAAAACTGGCTTCTGGTATCAGATCAATATGATGGTTCACACTTCTGATCGGTGGCAATGAATGAGGTAGTTCTCCCACTACTATGTCAGCGAACTCTTCCAGCAGTTCCTGAACTTCTTCTGGTAAATCGTCTACTCTTGTGCTAGTCAAAAAAATCTTCGGTTTCCTGACCACAATGAATTGTGGTTCTTCCTTCTTTTTAACCTCTGTAAGAAGTTCCTTCCCACTCATGAGAAGTACAGTGTTGCTTACTTTCATTTTCACCTCCTTATCCTTAATTGGAAGCAACATGTGAGTCCTCCCATTCTTCTCTAGGGTGTATGTTATCATTCTCCCATCATGAATCAAATTCCTGTCATATTGCCATGGTCTACCCAACAATAGATGACAAACATCCATAGGACATCACAAAGTATCTTTTCATTATATCCTCCTATCTTAAACTCAACCAAACATTGTTTAGTGACAGTTACCTGGTGTCCCTTCTGTAGCCATGAAACTCTGTATGGTCTTGGATGATCAATCGTCTCCAGCTCCAGCTTTTCTACCATTTCCATAGAAACGAGATTATCTGTGCTACCACTATCCACAATGACTTTGCATACCCTATCCTTGGTCTAGCAAGCAGTCCGGAAAAGTATGGTCCTTTGGACTGAACTCTCCACCTCCTTCTTTGGTGTCAAAAGGACTTTTCCCATCATCAATGATCTTCCACCTTCAACATCCTCTACCTCAACATCTCGCCTTTGTTCCTCGATGATGTGAGCTTCTCCTCCTTCTTTCTTTTTATTTGGACACTTGTAAGACTTGTGCCCATTCTTTCCACATGTGAAGCATGTTATTACTCCACCTCTTCCTCTTCCTCTACCTCTAGTACGAGGAAAAGTGTTTTATCAGCATAATATCCTCTCTGTTCATTATGTTTCCCTTGCTGTGAGGTTCCACCTCTCTTCGTTTGAGTTTGAGGTTTCTTCCATTCCTCCTTGGGCTTTTGATATTTGTCCTGGGCAACTGATTTTCCTTCGGGCTGACTTCTGCCTCGACCTCTCTGACTCTGCTTTCGACTTAGCTTCTCTTCAGCTTTCATAGCTATCTGGTAAGCATCTTCCACCGTTCAGATGGTTACCATGCTCATCTCATCCTGAATATCGTATCTCAGGCCATTAATGTATCTGGAAACTTTTTCATCATCGCTTTCCCGATGACCTGCCCTAATGTTCAGCTTGTAGAATTCTTCGGTGTATTCTTTCACTGTCATCAACTTCTGTCTCAGGTTCTGCATCCTCTTGAACAGAGTAATTTGATAATCCCTGGGGATGAATTTCACCTTCATCTTCGCGATCTTTCTATCCCAGCTCTTGATCTTCTGCTTGCCTTTGCAGCGTCTGTCAGCTTGTAGTTCATCCCACCACAATGTTGCATGTCCTTTCAATCTTGTGACAACATGCTTGACTTTCTTGTCCTCTTTGACATCTTCATAGTCAAAGTATGTGTCTAGAGCTCTAATCCAGTCTAGAATCTCCTCTGCATCCAGATTTCCCTCATAAACTGGAATATCCATATTCTCTCTTGCACCCATTCTTTTCAATAGCTTGGATCAAACGTTCATTTGTTGCATCTTCGGCTGCAACTTCTTCTTCACGTTCAACTTCAACTTCACTTTCGGAATCACTAAGATCCCCTGCACTTATTGTACATCTTTGTTCCATCTCCATGTCTTCGAGTCTAGCTCGTAGATCACGCATCTCTCTCTCCATGGCTAGATCAATCATCTGCCTACCTCTTCTTCATGGCATTTCCCTATCCTCTGGTGGATCGGGTGTTTGTTTGTCCCTTCTCCTTGGCGGCATGGTGAAATCTCTTTTTTTCTCTGCTACAAAAAGAAAAGAACCTTTCTGGGCTCTGATACCACAAATGATGACGACGCCCCTCCACAACCCGCAGGTCAGAAGCTCCCTGTCAACGCAGGATCTTTCCTTTACTACTGGTCCGAAGAACTCTAAAACAACTCTTCTATTTCCCTATCAGGAAATCTGCACCCACAACAAAATCTCACAGGATCCCCTCTTTGCACCTGGGAGATCAAAATTCACTAATTCGTGAATCCAATGGTCAAGCGTTGGTCTTTCGAATCCTCGAAACCCGAATCAGTCAACGCTGACCCTTCTCTTTCCTTTTCAGGATTTTACCTTATCACGATTTCGGTGGTCGTGGTGTCAAGCAAGTTGTTCCTGCGATTCCCGAAACCCGATGTTTTGAAATTCTGACATGCTCACGAAGTTGTCCTTTCAATGTCCCTTTACTCCATCGAGACATTGGACTTCACGATATCGCGAATCCTAATGTAAATAATTCGGAACTTTACTCCGCGAAACTCCGAAATAGTGTGCCACCTGTCCACTTGGCTGAATCCTTTGGCCCCACACAAACCCTCTTAGCTTTAGGGATGTCGCATTTCAGAATATTGCGATTCCCGTCGCAAGGTTTATGGTACTTTCCACCCACAAAAACCTGATACAAATATCCATATGTAAATCCAACGACCCTTGTGCCTTGGATCTACGGTCCTACTCCTCCTGAGCTTAGAACCTCTAGGGAATACTCGCTGTATCTCCCCTGCTCCTCCATGAGATCCAATGGTTCATGGTGCTTCGCGAATTCTCTTTAGAAAATTCCAACTGTCCGTCCTTCCTGATGATCTCTGCGAAATGAACCAAGTATTCCTCCGTGAAAACTTGTCCACCTGTACGCAAACTTGCAACGCCTGCTAAACAGTCCATGGCACAAGCCTCCTGTGCTTCTCTTTGTGATTACTCGAAGGTCCTATATCTCCTGAGCTTTCTCTCAACATCGAGTCTTAAAGAAGGCTCTTGCGCACACTCCTGGTGGCAACCTTCAAACACTTCCAAGTGTTGAATCCCTTCGACTCTGCACACACCTGCAACAATAGTCTCTAAATGCTTTGCTCAGATTGCAACTCTGAGGCTTAACTTGGCCTGTGCGCTCCTTACATGGTTCCTATGCCCAACTACACTTTTGTGGAAATGAGAACAAAAGCTTCCTCTCCTGAGCTTTCAGAGAAAAACCTTATAACCCCTTGTCAACGCACTCCTTGCGGACGATTCAAATGCACTCCTTGCAGGAACTCTTGCTCAAATAGAGAAACAATTGAAACTCATTCCATTACCCTTTCCTCTCAGATTTCAGACATTCAATAAGAAATCAGTCATACATAGCATAAGAGAAATTTCATGACAAAAAGAGTGAGACATTCATGAGCATAACATTCAAAGATGCATACACAGAGAATATATGAACACCATGAGCCTGAATCACAACTTTCTTTCATTAATTCAGAACTTCTGTACATGGAGTCTGCTACACAACTCTCTGCTTCTCTTCTATGCTCTTCATACACTAATATTACAATACACAAGGAGGGTGTCTATATCCCGTTTCTCCCTTTCACTCTAAAACTGTCTAATCTAACATTCAATTTTAACTACTTGCATTAACTACTATAAATGCCTTCTACCTACTAAGGACGAGAGCAATCGCTCAAGGTCTGTTTACATTATACAAGTGCGCCTCCACTTGATGTTTCATTAATGGTTCAATATATTTCAAAATTTGTGCTGGCACTTTTCCAGCTGTCCGTTGTCTCCGCGTTGGCTTTCTTGAGATGCTCCTGCATCATACTCCCTCGCTTGAAAATTTTCATGGGATCCTGTCCATGATTTTATGCACGGTGTTTCCATGCCTCTATATCTCGGCTTCGCTCTCGCAGCTGGCATCTTCAACTGGATGGTTCTTCCATTTGACCAGATATTCAAAGTATTTCTTTCACCTGGTCTTCTTACTGACCCTCTTGTCCACTATGCGCTCCATCTGCGGCTTAAATGAAACTAGCATATGTTTTGTCCACTGGATCACTGGTTGCCCATCTCTTGTTCCTATTTTCTCAACCTTATATGGGTACAAATCTAAGATCTTGAGTATCAGAGAAATTCCGATCCCATCGGGTAATTCAATCTCGTAAGCATTTACCCCAAATTTCTTCAAGACCTTACATGGTCCAATTTTCTTCATCTTCATCTTATTATATGTTCCTCTCGGGAACCTTTCCTTCCTCAAATGTGCCAGAACCACATCACCAACCTCAAACTGAAGTTGTCTCTTGTGTTGATCTGCTCTGCACTTATATTCTTGGTTTGAACTCTACAATCGCTCCTTCACCTGGCTGTGAAGTTCTTTCATTGCCTCTGCGAAATATTTTGCACTAGCGCTCCTAATTGTATTCTGTTCTGAATCCCTTAACTCAGAAATTCCTCTTGGATGCATGCCATAAAAAATCTGGAATGGAATATGCCATGTGCTTCTATTAACTGAGTCATTATAAGAAAATTCTTCTTGTGGTAATATGTTGTCCCACTGGCTGTGGTGTTTTGTCACCAAGCTTCTCAGTAAGTCTCCCAGACTTCTATTTACCACTTCTGTCTATCCATCCGTCTGAGGTTGATAAGCTGAACTAAATGATAAGCTAGTCCCTAGCTTCTTCCATAAGGTCCTCCAAAAGTGCCCTATGAACTTTGTATCTCGATCCGAAACTATACTTCTTGGTAAGCCATGAATTCGAGTGACTTATTTGAAAAACAGATTCACAATGTGAGTTGCATCACTGGTCTTCTGACATGGAATGAAGTGTGCCATCTTGGAAAATATATCCACCACCACAAAGATTGAGTCAAAACCTCTTTGTGTTCTTGGCAACCCCAATATGAAATCCATGCTAATTGCATCCCACAGCCTTTCTGGTATGGGAAATGGTTGATAAAACCCCACATTCTGCCTCCTTCCCTTTCAATGCTGGCAAATTCTGCATCTGTCCACGAATCTCCTGACATCTGCTCGCATTCCTGGCCAAAAATATGACTCATTGAACTTTGCAAACGTCTTGTCGTGACCAAAGTGCCCTGCCAATCGTCCACTATGTTTCTCCTTCAGCAGATTCTCCCTCATGGAGGATTTCACAACACACAGTTGATTACCCTTAAACAGTAATCCTTCATGAATCATGTATTCTACCCATTGGATTTCTTCTCTGAGAATTGGGTTCTCAGCTGCTTCATATGCCTCCTTAAAATCTGGATCATCTCTATACATGTCCCTGAGATCATCAAAACCCAATGTTTTGACTCTGAACTCCTGCAATAGCAAACATTTCCTGCTCAAAGCATCAACAACTTTGTTAGCAGTACCAGAAATATGTTTAATCACAAAAGTGAAATTCTGCATGTACTCAACCCATTTGACATGTCTCTGATTCAACTTCTCCTATTGATTCACAAACTACAATGCATGATTGTCACTGTATAAGACAAACTCCTTCGGGATCAAGTAATGTCTCCATTTCTTCAGTGCATGTATGATAGCATAAAACTCCTTGTTATAAGTGGAGTACTTCACTTTCACCTCATTCAGCTTCTCGCTGAAGTATGCTATCAACCTGTCTTCCTGACTCAAGACTGCCCCGATTGCAAACCCACTTGCATCACATTTCACTTGGAATGTCTTTTGGAAATCCGACAACACCAAAATTGGTTGTTCCATGATCTTCCTCTTCAACAGATTAAAACTCTTCTCAGCCTTTTCTTTCCAGTGAAAAGACTTGTGTCTTTTCTTCACTGTATCCATCATTGGTGCACTAATTCCACTGAAATTCCTAATGAATTTTTGGTAGAAACTAGCCAATCCGTGAAAACTTCTCACCTCAAAGATATTCTTTGGTGATGGCCAATTCTTGATTACCTCCACCTTATCTGGATCCATCCTCAACTCATCTACAAAAATAACAAACCCTAAGTAAATGAGTTCTGTCTTCATGAATGAGGACTTCTTCATGTTTATCAACAACTTCTCCTGTTGTAGCTTTTGCATCACTGTAGCCAAATACTTCAGATGCTCTGCCATTGTTTTACTGAAAACTAGTATGTCATCTAAATACACAATAACAAATTTCTCGATGAACTCCCTCACGACTTCGTTCATCAACCTCATGAAGGTACTTGACACATTTTTTAAGCCAAATGACATAACAAGCCATTCATACAACCCTTCGTTTGTTTTGAATGTGGTCTTCCACTCATCACCTTCTCTCTTGCGGATTTGATGATAACCGCATTTTAAATCAATCTTTGAAAATTACTTCGCTCCACTCAAGCAATCCATCAGATCATCCATCCTCGGCAATGGAAATCTGTACCTGATGGTTATCTTGTTAATCTCCCTCGAGTCAGTACACATTCTCCAGCCTTCGTCTTTCTTCAGACTGATCACTGTTGGAACAACACATGGACTCAAGTTTTCTCTGACGAAACCTTTGTCCAACAAATCCTAGACTTGCCTCTTAACCTCTTTATTCTCTTGCGGCGTCAATCTATAAGTGAGTTTGTTTGGAAAACTGGCTCCTGGTATGAGATATATATGATGGTTCACACTTCTGATCGGTGGCAATGAACGAGGTAGTTCACCCACTACTATGTCAGCGAACTCTTCCAACAGTTTTTGAACTTCTTCTGGTAAATCGTCTACTCTTGTGTTGGTCAAAACAATCTTCGGTTTCCTGAACACAATGAATTGCGGTTATTCCTTCTTCTTAACCTTTGTAAGAAGTTCCTTCCCACTCATGAGAAGTATAGTGTTGCTTACTTCCATTTTCACCTCCTTATCCTTAATTGGAAGCAACATGTGAGTCCTCCCATTCTTCTCTAGGGTGTATGTGTTCATTCTCCCATCATGAATCACATTCCTGTCATATTGCCATGGTCTACCCAAAAATAGATGACAAACATCCATAGGAATGACATCACAGAGTATCTTATCATTATATCCTCCTATCTTAAACTCAACCAAACATTGTTTAGTGACAGTTACCTGGTGTCCCTTTTATAGCCATGAAACTCTGTATGGGCTTGGATGATCAATCGTCTCCAGCTCCGGCTTTTCTACCATTTCCGTAGAAATGAGATTATTTGTGCTACCACTATCCACAATGACTTTGCATACCCTATCCTTGGTCTTCCAAGCAGTCCAAAAAATTCTGGTCCTTTGGAATGAACTCTCCACCTCCTTATCTGGTGTCAAAAGGACTTTTCGCATCATCAACGATCTTCCACCTTCAACATCCTCTGCCTCAACATCTCGCCTCTGTGCCTCGGCGATGTGAGATTCTCCTCCTTATTTATTTTTATCTGGACACTCGTAAGACTTGTGCCCATTCTTTCCACATGTGAAGCATGTTATTACTCCACCTCTTCCTCTTCCTCTACCTCTAGTACGAGGAAAAGTGTATTATCAACATAATCTCCTCTCTGTTCATTATGCTACCCTCGCTGTGAGGTTCCACCTCTCTCAGTTTGAGTCTGAGGTTTCTTCCATTCCTCCTTGGGCTTCTGATATTTGTCCTGGGCAACTGATTTGCCTTTGGGCTAACTTATACCTTGGTCTCTCTGACTCTGCTTTCGGCTCAGCTTCTCTTCCACTTTCAGAGCCATCTGGTAAGCATCTTCCACTGTTTGGATGGTTACCATGCTCATCTCATCCTGAATATCATATCTCAATCCATTCATGTATCTGGCAACTTTTTCATCATTTCTTTCCCGATGACCTACCCTGATGTTCAACTTGTAGAATTCTTCGGTGTATTCTTTCACTGTCATCAGCTTCTGTCTCAGGTTTTGCATCCTCTTGAACAGAGTAATTTGATAATCCCTGGGGATGAATTTCACCTTCATCTTCGCGATCATTCTATCCCAGTTCTTGATCTTCTGCTTGCCTTTGCAGCGTCTGTCAGCTTGTAGTTCATCCCACCACAATGTTGCACGTCCTTTCAATCTTGTGACAGCATGCTTGACTTTCTTGTCCTCTTCAACATATTCATAGTCAAAGTATGTGTCTATATCTCTAATCGAGTCTAGAAGCTCCTCTGCATCCAGATTTCTCTCATAAACTGGAATATCCATCTTCTTTCTTGCACCCATTCTTGCAATAGCTCGGATCAAACGTTTTTTTGCTGCATCTTTGGCTACAACTTCTTCTTCATGTTCAGCTTCAACTTAACTTTCAGAATCACTAAGATCCCTCGCACTTACTGTATGTCTTTGTGCCATCTCCATGTCTTCGAGTGTAGCTCGTAGATCACACATCTCTCTCTCCATGGCTAGATCAGTCATCTGCCTACCTCTTCTTCACAACATTTCCCTATCCTCTGGTGGATCTGGTGTTTTTATGTCCCTTCTCCTTGGTGGCATGGTGAAATCTCTTTTCTTCTCTTCTACAGAAAGCAAAGAACCTTTCCGTGCTCTGATACCACAAATGATGACGACGCCCATCCACAACCCGCAGGTCGGAAGCTCCCCGTCAAAACAAGATCTTTCCTTTACTACTGGCCCGAAGAACTCTAAAACAACTCTTCTATTTCCCTATCAGGAAATATTTACCCACAACAAACTCTCACGGGATCCCCTCTTTGCACTTGGGAGATCAGAATTCGCAACTTCACGAATCCAGTGGTCAAGCGTTGGTCTTTTGAATCCCCGAAACCCGAAACAGTCAATGCTGACCCTTCTCTTTCCTTTTTGGGATTTTACCTTAGCGTGATTTTTGGCGATCACGATGTCAATCAAGTTGTTCCTGCAATTCCTGAAACCTGATGTTTCAAAATTCTGACATGCTCACGAAGTTGTCCTTTCAACGTCCCTTTACTCCATCAGAACTTCGGACTTCGCGATATCGCGAATCCTAATGCAAATAATTCAGAAATTTACTCCGCGAAAGTCCGAAATAGTGTGCCACCTGTCCGCTTGGCTGACTCCTCTGGCCCCATACAAACCCCCTTAGCCTTTGGGATGTCATGTTTCGGAATATCGCGATTCTCGTCGCAAGGTTTATGGGACTTTCCACCCACGAAAACCCGATACAAATATCCACGTGTAAATCCAACGGCCCTTGCGCCTTGGATCTACGGTCCTACTCCTCCTGAGCTTAGAACCTCTAAGGAATAGTCACCGTATCTCCCCTACTCCTCCATGAGATCCAACGGTTCATGGGGCTTCGCGAATTCTCTTCAGAAAATTCAGACCGTCCGTCCTTCCTGATGATCTCTGCAAAATGAACCAAGTATTCCTCCGTGAAAAATTCTCCACCTGCACACAAACTTGTAATGTCTGCTAAACACTCCATGTCACAAGCTTCCTATGCTTCTCTTTGTGATTCCTCGAAGGTCCTATACCTCCTGAGCTTTCTCTCAGTGTCGAGTCTTAAAGAAGGCTCTTGCGCGCACTCCTGGCGGAAACCTTCAAACACTTCCAAGTGTTGAATCCCTTCGACTCTGCGCACACCTGTAGCAATAATATCTAAATGCTTTGCTTAGATTCGCAACTCTGAGGCTTAACTTGGCCTGTGCGCTCCTTGCACGGTTCCTGTGCCAAACTACACTTTTGTGGAAATGAGAACAAAAGCTTCCTCTCCTGAGCTTTCAGAGACAAACCTCTGAACACCTTGTCAACGCACTCCTTGCGGATGATTCAACTGCACTCCTTGCATGAACTCTTACTCAAATAGAGAAACAATTGAAACTCATTCCATTACACTTTCCTCCCAGATTTCAGACATTCAATAAGAAATCAGTCATACATAGCATAAAAGCAATTTCATGACAGAAAGAGTGAAACATTCATGAGCATAACATTCAAAGATGCATACACAGAGAATATATAAACACCATGAGCTTGAATCACAACGTCAAGTATCCTATTGTCTCAGGCGGGATGGCAAACTGTCTCTTACCGACCGCCCTCTCAATTTTATTGATGTCCATAGGTGCCCCACCCAACCAAGTGAGGTCTCTTCCCCACCTTATCCCCTAGAGAAGTGCTCTCTCATTGCCTCATCACCATAGCAATCATTAGGGTCTCTTCCTTTCTTCTTTCTTTCATTAATTCAGAACTTCTGTACATGGAGTCTGCTACATAGCTCTGCTTCTCTTCTATGCTCTTCATACACTAATATTACAATACACAAGGAGGGTGTCTATATCCCATTTCCCTCTTGCGCTCTAAAACTGTCTAATATAACATTCAATTTTACCTACTTGCATTAACTACTATAAATGCCTTCTACCTACTAAGGTCGAGAGCAATCGCTCAAGGTCCATTTACATTATACAAGTGCGCCTCCACTTGATGTTTCATTAATGGTTCAAGATATTTCAAAATTTGTGCTGGCTCTTTTCCAGCTGTCCATTGTCTCCGCGTTGGCTTGCTTGAGATGCTCCTGCATCACTATTACTATTGCACATTGTATTCCCATCTCTTTGAGAGAGACAATACCTTCCTAAACCAATAACACCTCTCATTTTTAAAAGCATTGCCCAATATCTGCGTATAAATAAGATCTATTTTCCTTGGAGATCAAGAATAATCCTTCTACTTACCATACCTTAATTAACATAAAGAATCACAACATGTAAACAAGAAAAAAATAAATATAAATTTTTTGGTGGTTAAAACTTATAAAATTAAAATGATAAAAAAATAAAATATAACTTTCTAACTTAAATTAAAAGATTTAGAATGAAGATTTTTTTTTTTTTTTTTAATTTTCTTAATTTTAATTTATTGATACTACTCATCACATGCAGCCCAGCTAATGCATTTCTTTTTTAACTACTTTGTAAATTTGTTTTATCAAATTGATTATTATTATTATTATTTTTAATAATTTTTTAATATAAAAATAATATCAATATATCTAAAATATATCTAATATATTGTTCTATCTTAAATATATAACAATGAAATAATAATGCATGTAATGTTATAATAGAGGATTTTTATATTATATTTTTCATGATCTAAGTTATTCATCTTCAGTTATAATTTAAATACAACAATTATATATATATATATATATATATATATATATATATATATATATATATATATTAAAAAATATTCTAAATTATATTTATAACATTGTAAGATTAACTAACCATATTTTATATAGTATTTAGGGATATAATTGAAATATAAGTTCTAAGAGTCAAAATGTGAGATAATTATACACAATTCTATAGTATCATATTTAATGTCATTGTGTTGAGATATGTTTTTTACATTTCAATACAAATACAAAGGAGATGTGTAATTATTCTTATTAATATGGAATTGATAGATAACAATTAAAAAGATATGAATAACAAAAACACATTGCAATATCCACCTCTTATATATAGTTGTCAATTGAGCTTAGTTTCAGTGGTTGGCAATAATGATTATTATCTTCTCCAATTGAGGTCTAATATTAATAAAAACATTCACTACAAGGAGAACACCTCTAACAGACATTTTTAGTGTTACAAAATTTGTCAACATTTTCAAAAACACATTCACTAGAACTTCCTCTATTGGTTGCATAGGATTTAACGAATGTTCCATATAATTAAAAAAATTGGGCAGAAGAAGGTTGTAGCTGATGGTTTTTTTGGTGCTTTTATTGTTAAAATGCATCGGTGCGCCATTAATAAAATGCCCCCATGCATAGCTAAAAATAAAATGCATTGGCACGACCTTACACAAAATTCCCTAGAACGTACATAAAACTAAAAACATACCGGTGCACCATTACATATTTTTTTGGTGTGTACATAAAACTCAAATGCACCGGTGAGCCATTACATGAAATGCTCTGGTGTGTACATAAGGAAAAAATGCATCGGTTCACCATTATATTACTGTCCTAGTGCATACCTATCAATAAAATGCACCGATGTGGTTATAATTATTATGCCTCATATTCCCATTTTGTTGTATGCAACGCCAATTTTCTTGTATTTTATGTCCATCCTTATGCTTGTATAATTTTTACATTCTAGTGCCTATATTACCCTATGCATCAAAAGGTATTGAAATTTTGAATATTTGAGGTGAGATGTCTGCATCTTCCTTTGTTCCAAAGCACTGGTGCTTTTATTAAATAAAAAACATCGGTTTGTTTAATTTATTGAAATTACTGGTGTTGTTATTATATTTAAAAGACTTATGCATATTTATCACATGGTCATCGTAAAATTTGAAAACGATATATATATCATCGCACATTTATACACCAATGATTCAATATAATTAATATGTATCAATGCTTTAGTATGATTAATATACACCGATGCATATAACCACTTAAAAAACACCAATTTCTATATTATTTTAGGCACCACTTTGTGAGTTCACAAGAATGCACCGATATGTATATATTTTAATTAATTGTTTTTTTTACAAATATTTTTATAACAATATTGTTTTTTGTATTTTTTTTTCATTTTGATATAATTATTGGATTAATACCTTATTCAATAGATTACACCTCTATTATTTACAAGAATGGAAATCAATCACTTATTAATTAATCAACAACACAACATTTACCAGATTTGACAATGCAATAAAATAACAAACTCATCTTTTTATATATGAATAAGAGACCCATGGTCATACAAAATGGGACAACATAAAGTTCCACAATAATAAAAATGGAACCAATATGTAATTGTTATAGTTATTTGTAACATGTCCTCATGCAATTGAGACATTATGTACACCACATTAAACAAAATCCCTTATTTTTACAAACCGATATTACAAAACATATAACTTGTAGTAACATTCAATTATATTTATTGTGATTCATCACTTGAACTGTTGTCATTGCTCAAGCTGTGTGCATCCCTCATTCCTTGATCAGTTGCAGGGCATATTGCACTTTGGTTATTTAAACATATGTTTTCTTGCTCAACTTATTTTTGGCATTCCAACTGCTCATCTTCCATCTACAAACATATAAATAAAGTGTAATAAGTAAATCTATATTTATAATATAGTAGGATATACATGATTGTGTAAATAAAAAAACATATCATAGAAACAAGTGTTTCATAAACCATACACATGTTTTTGAAGCTTTGTCTCATGTCATGTAACAAAAAATATTTTGTTGGCTCCTCTCTGATGCAGGAGCATTGCCAACATCAAGCGAGCCAGCGTGAAAGCGGAGGACAGCTGGACAAGCCAGCACAAATTTTTGAATTCCTCTTGGAGTTGATGCGCGAACATAAATGTGGAAGTTTAATGAAGTGCACTTGTATAATGTAAACGGACCTTGAGCCTTTAGCTCTCGTCCTTAGTAGGTAGAAGGCATTTAAAGTAGTTAATGCAAGTAGATAGAATTAAATTGTAGATTAGACAGTTTTAGAGCGCAAGAGGGAAACAGAATATAGACACCCTCATTGTTCATTGTATGATAGTAGTGAGCATAGAAGAGAAGTAGAGAGTTGTGTAAGAACACCCATGTACAAACATTTGGATTAATAGAAAGAGGTTGATTCAAATTCATGGTTTCGTGTTTGTTCTCTGTGTATTGATGTTGAATGATATGCTCATGAATGTTTGCTTCTTTTTATACATTTGTTTTATATGTTCTGTATATGATTTCATGTTTTGAGCTTGAAGTCTGAAAGGAAGAAGGAATGAGTTTCAATTGTTTCTCTATCTGAGCAAGAGTTCCTGCAAGGAGTGTAGTTGAAGTGTCCGCAAGGAGTGCATTGACAAAGGGCTCAGGTAGTTTAGCTTTTGTTCTCATTCACCCAAAAGTACAGTTGGGCACAAGAGCCGTGCAAGGAGTGTGCAGGTCGAGAAAAATTCTTAGGGTTGCGAACCTGAGTGAAGAGTTTTGAAGGACTGTTGCTGCAGGTGTGCGCAGGGTCGAAGGAATTCAAACACTTGAAGGTGTTTGGAAATCTGCCGCAAGGAGTGCGTGCATGTGCGTTTTCCAAAAGACTTGAAGTCATGCAAAGCTCAGGAAGGATAAGGCCTTTGAATTTATTGAAGAACAACGTAGGGAAGCTACGACTGGAAGTTCATAAGAAGCGTCACAATTTTTCACGCAGGTGGATGAGTTCCACGGAGAATACTTGGTCGTTTGCAAAAATCGTCGAGGAAAGAACGGATGGTCGGAATTCAGAGAGGAGAATTCGTGAATTTTCGTGAGCCATCATATCTCACAGAGAAGAAAGAGAAATATTGCGAGTATTTCAGGAGGTTCAAAGCTCAGGAGGGCCAGGACCATAGATCCGAGCCACAAGGGTCGTCGAATTTTCACGTAGATACGTTCATCGGGGTTTCGTAGGTTGAAGTCCCGTGAACATTGCAACAGGGATCGCGATATCACGATACACGATATCCCGAAAGTCAAAGGACAGTGTGGGGCCACAGGAGTTAGTGAGGTGGATAGGTGGCACACTATTTCGGAGTTTCATGGCGAGAAGTATCGAAACATGTGCATTAGGATTCACGATATTGTGAACTCCGAAATGCCGATGGAGTGAAGGACCGTTGAAAAGTCAGAACTCGAGCGTGTGTCCGAGTTTCAGCAAATCGAGGTTCGAGAGTCGGAGTGACAAGCTTTTAGACATCGCGAGTGTCGAAATCGCGATAAGGAAAGTCCCGAAACGAAAAGGAGGGGTCAGCGTTGACTGTTGTCGGGTTTCGGGGATTCATGAAACCAATGCTCAACCACTAGACTCGCAAAGTTGCGAAGTCTGATCTCCCGAGTGGAAAGAGGGGATCACATGAGGGTTGTTGTGGGTGTAGTTTTCCCAATAGGGAAATAAAAGAACCATTTGGAGTTCTTTGGGCCGTGTGAAAAGAAAGATCCTGTGAGCATGCAGACCTTTCGACCTGTGGGTTGTGAGGTTGCGGGCGTTGCCATCAATTTGGTATCAGAGCCATATTCTTGTCTGTGTATTTCAGGCAAGGGAGGCATAAGAGGTAAAGAGCACTCTGATACACATCAGTTTGGTATCGTAGACATATTCTTGTCTGTGTATTTCAGGCAAGGGAGGCATAAGAGGTTAAGAGCACTCTGATACACATCAATTTGGTATCAGATGATAGAAAGGTTCTTTGCTTTCTGTAGCAGAGAAAGAAGAATTCACCATGTCGCCGAGGAGAAGAGATAGGCAATCACCTGATCCAAAGGATAGGGAAATGCCATGGAGAAGAGGCAGGTAGATGACAGATCCAGCTATGGAGAGAGAGATGCATGATCTACGAGCTAGACTCGAAGACATGGAGATAGTGCAAAGACGCACAGTCAGTGCTGGGGATCTAAGTGATTCTGAAAGTGAAATAGAGGCTAAACATGAAGAAGAAGTTGCAGCCGAAGATGCATCAAACGAATGTTTGATCAGAGCTATTGCAAGAATAGGTGCAAGAAAAAATATGGACATTCCAGTTTATGAGGGAAACTTGGATGCATAGGAGCTTCTACACTGGATTAGAGCTCTACACACATACTTCAACTATGAAGATGTCGAAGAGGACAAGAAGGTCAAGCATGTTTTCACTAGATTGAAGGGACATGCAGCCTTGTGGTGGGATGAACTACAAGCTGTCAGACGCTGCAAAGGAAAGCAGAAGATCAAGAGATGGGATAAGATGATAGCGAAGATGAAGGAAAAATTCATCCCCAGGGACTATCAAATTTCTCTGTTCAGGAGGATGTAGAACCTGAGACAGAAGCTGATGACAGTGAAAGAATACACTAAAGAATTCTATAAACTAAACATCAGGGAAGGTCATTGGGAGAGAGATGATGAAAAAGTAGCCAGATACATGAATGGCCTGAGATATGATATCCAGGATGAGATGAGCATGGTAACCATCTGGATAGTGGAAGATGCTTATTAGATGGCTCTGAAAGATGAGGAGAAGCTGAGCTGAAAGAAGAGTCAGAGAGGTCAAGGTAGAAGTCAGCCCAGAGGCAAATCAGTTGCCCAGGATAAATATCAGAAGCCCAAGGAAGACTGGAAGAAACCTCAGACTCGAACTGAGAGAGGTGGAACCTCACAGAGAGGGCAATATGCTGAACAGAGAGGGCAACATACTGAGCAGAGGGGAGATTATGATGACAATAACACTTTTCCTCATACTAGAGGTAGAGGAAGAGGTGGAGAAATAACATGCTTCACATGTGGAAGGAATGGGCACAAGTCATATGAGTGTCCAGATAAAACGAAGGAAAGTGCAGAATCTCACATCGCCGAAGCACAAAGGCAGGATGTTGAGGCAGAAGACGTTGAAGGCGAAAGATCGCTGATGATGCGAAAATTCCTTTTGACACCCGAGAAGGAGGTGGAAAGTTCAGTCCAAAGGACCAGACTTTTCAGGATTGCTTGCAAGACCAAGGACAGGGTATGCAAGGTCATTGTAGACAGTGGTAGCACAGATAATCTTATATTTATAGAAATGGTAGAGAAGTTGGAGCTGGAGACGATTGATCATCCAAGCCCATACATAATTTCGTGGGTACAGAAAGGACATTAGGTAACTGTCACTAAACAATGTTTAGTGGAATTTAAGATATGAGGATATAATGATAAGATATTATGTGATGTCATTCCTATGGATGTTTGTCATTTATTGCTAGGTAGACCATGGAAATATGACATGAATGTGATTCATGATGGGAGAATGAACACATACACCCTAGCGAAGAATGAGAGGACACACATGTTGCTTCCAATCAAGGATAAGGAGGTGAAGCCGGAAGTAAGCAACAATGTACTTCTCATGAGTGGGAAGGAACTTCTTACAGAGGTTAAGAAGAAGGAGGATCTACAGTTCATTGTGGTCAGGAAGCCGAAGATTGTTCTGACTAGCACAAGAGTGGATGATTTACCAGAAGAAGTTCAGGAACTGTTGGAAGAGTTTGTTGATATAGTAGTGGACGAATTACCTCGTTTGTTGCCACCGATTAGAAGTGTGAGTCATCATATTGATCTCATACCAGGAGCCAGTTTGCCAAACAAATCCACATACAAATTGATGCTGCAAGAGAATGAAGAGGTCAAGAGGCAAGTCCAGGAGTTGTTGGACAAAGGTTTGGTTAGGGAAAGCTTGAGTCCATGTGTTGTTCCAACAGTACTCAGTCCAAAGAAAGACGGAGGCTGGAGGATGTGTACTGACTCAAGGTTGATTAATAAGATAACCATTAGGTACATATTTCCATTGTCGAGGATGGATGATCTGATGGATTGCTTGAGTGGAGCAAAATATTTTTCAAAGATTGATTTGAAAAGCAGTTATCATCAAATTCGCATGAGAGAAGGTGATGAGTGGAAGACAACATTCAAAACAAACGAAGGGTTGTATGAATGGATTGTTATGCCATTTGGCTTAACAAATGTGCCAAGTACCTTTTATGAGGTTGATGAACGAAGTCTTGAAGGAGTTCATCGGAAAATTTGTCATTGTGTATTTGGATGACATACTAATTTTCAGTAAAACAATGGTCGAACATCTGAAGCATTTGGCTACAGTGATGCAGAAACTACAGCAAGAGAAGCTGATGATAAACATGAAGAAGTCCTCATTCATGAAGACAGAGCTCATTTATTTGGGGTTTGTTATTTTTGCAAATGAGTTGAGGATGGATCCAGATAAGGTGGAGGTAATCAAGAATTGGCCATCACCGAGGAATATCTTTGAGGTGAGAATTTTTCATGGATTGGCTAGTTTCTATTGAAATTTTATCAAGAATTTCAGTGGAATTAGCGCAGAAATGATGGACACAGTGAAGAAAAGACATAAGTATTTTCATTGGACTAAAGAAGATGATTTTTTTTTTAATTTGTTTAAGAGGAAGATCACGCAACAACCAGTTTTGGTGTTGCCGGATTTCCAGAAGACATTTTAGGTGAAATGTGATGCAAGTGGATTTGCAATCGGGGCAACCTTGATTCAGGAAGACATGCCGATATCATACTTCAGCGAGAAGCTGAATGAAGAGAAAATGAATTACTCCACTTATGATAAGGAGTTTTATGCTATCATACAGGCACTGAAGAAATGGAGGCATTACTTGATCCCGAAAGAGTTTGTCTTATATAGTGACAATCATGCATTGCAGTTTGTGACTCAACAGGAGAAGTTGAATCAGAAACATGTCAAATGGGTTGAGTACATGTAGAATTTCACATTTGTGATTAAGCATATTTCTGGTACTACTAACAAAGTTGCTGATGCTTTGAGCAGGAAGTGTTTGTTGTTGCAGGAGTTCCGAGTCAAAACGTTGGGTTTTGATGATTTCAGGAACATGTACGCAAATGATCAGGATTTTAAAGAGGCGTATGAAGCAACTGAGAATCCAGTTCTCAGAGATAGGAGCCAATGGGAAAAATACATGATCCAGGAAGGATTATTGTTCAAGGGAAATCAACTGTGTATTCCGAAATGCTCCATGAGGGAGAGTCTACTGAAGGAGAAACATAGTGGAGGATTGGCCAAACATTTCGGTCATGAAAAAAAATTCACAAGAATGAATGAGTCATATTTTTGGCTGGTAATGCGAGCAGACATCAAGATATTCGTGGAAAGATGCAGAATTTGCCAGCATTCGAAGGGGAGAAGACAGAATGTAGGAATTTATCAACCATTTCCCATACCAGAGAGGCCGTGGGATGCAATTAGCATGGATTTTGTATTGGGGTTGCTAAGAACACAAAGAGATTTTGATTCAATCTTTGTGGTGGTGTATATATTTTCCAAGATGGCACACTTCATTCCATGCCAGAAGACCAATGACACAACTCACATTGCGAACCTATTTTTCAAAGAGGTCATTTGACTTCATGGGTTGCCAAGAAGTATAGTTTCGGATCAAGACACAAAGTTCATAGGGAATTTTTGAAGGACCTTATGGAAGAATTTGGGGACTAACTTGTTATTTAGTTCATCTTATCATCCTCAGACAGATGGACAGATAGAAGTAGTAAATAGAAGTCTAGGAGACTTGCTGAGAAGCTTGGTGATAGAGCACCACAGCTAGTGGGACCACATATTACCATAGGCAGAATTTGCTTATAATGACTCAGTTAACAGGAGCACAGGGACAAATCCATTTCAGGTTGTCTATAGCATGCAGTCAAGAGGAATTTCTGAACTGAGGGATTTAGAACAGACTGTGACTAGGAGCGCTAGTGTAGAAGAATTTGCCGAGGCGATGAAGGAACTTCACAGTCAGGTGAAGGAGAAATTGCAGAAGTCGAGTCAGGAGTATAAGCATAGAGAAGATCAGCACAAAAGACAACTTTAGTTTGAGGTTGGTGACTTGATTCTGGCACATTTGAGGAGAGAAAGGTTCCCGAGAGGAATGCATAATAAATTAAAGATGAAGAAAATCGGGCCATGTAGGGTCTTGAAGAAATTTGGGGTGAATGCTTATGAGATTGAATTACCCAATGGGATCAGAATTTCTTCGATATTCAATATCTCAGATTTGTACCCATATAGAGATGAGGAAACAAGGACTGGAAATGAGCAGCCAGTGATCCAGTGGACAAAGTATATGCCATTTGCAGATAAACCACAGATGGAGTGCATACTGGACAAGAGGGTGAATAAGAAGACCAGGAGAAAAGAATACTTTGAGTATCTAGTCAAATGGAAAGGCCATCCAGTTGAAGATGCCAGCTGGGAGAATGAAGTGGAAATCCAGAAGCATGGACATACCGTGCGTGAGCTCATGAAATTTTTCAAGTGAGGGAGTATGATGCAGGAGCATCACCAACATCAAGTGAGCCAGCATGAAAGTGGAGGACAGCTGGACAAGCCAGCACAAATTTTTGAATTCCTCTTGGAGTTGATGTGCGAACATAAATGTGGCAATTTAATGAAGCGCACTTGTATAATGTAAACAGACCTTAAGCCTTTATCTCTCATCCTTAGTAGGTAGAAGGCATTTAAAGTAGTTAATTCAAGTAGATAGAATTAAATTATAGATTAGACATTTTTAGAGCGCAAGAGGGAAACGGGATATAGACACCCTCATTGTGCATTGTATGATAGTAGTGAGAATAGAAGAGAATAAGAGAGTTGTGTAAGAACACCCATGTAAAAACATTTGGATTAATAGAAAGAGGTTAATTCAAATTCATGGTTTCGTGTTTGTTCTCTGTGTATTGATGTTGAATGATATGCTCATGAATGTTTTCTTCCTGTTATACATTTTCTTTATATTTTGTGTATATGATTTCATATTTTGAGCTTGAAGTCTGAAAGGAAGAAGGAATGAGTTTCAATTGTTTCTCTATCTGAGCAAGAGTTCCTGCAAGGAGTGTAGTTGAAGTGTCTATAAGGAGTGCGTTGACAAAAGGCTCAGGTCGTTTAGCTTTTGTTCTCATTCACCCAAAAGTACAGTTGGGCACATGAGTCATGAAAGGAGTGCACAGTTCGAGAAAAAGTTTCAGGGTTGCCAACCTGAGTGAATATTTTTGAAGGACTGTTGTTGCAGGTGTGCGTAGGGTCGAAGGAATTCAAACACTTGAAGGTGTTTGGAAATCTGCTGCAAGGAGTGCGTGCATGTGCGTTTTCCAAAAGACTTGAAGTTGTGCAAATCTCAGGAAGGATAAGGCCTTTGAATTTATTGAAGAACAGCACAGGGAAGCTGCGACTGGAAGTTCGTAAGAAGCGTCGCAAGTTTGCACGCAGGTGGACGAGTTCCGCAGAGAATACTTGGTCATTCGCAGAAATCGTCGAGGAAAGAACGAACGATCGGAATTCAGAGAGGAGAATTCATGAATTTCTGTGAGCCGTCAGATCTCACAGAGAAGCAAGAGAAATACTACGAGTATTTCAAGAGGTTCAAATCTCAGGAGGGGCAGGACCATAGATCCGAGCCACAAGGGTTGTTGGATTTTCACGTAGATATGTGCATCGGAGTTTCGTAGGTTGAAGTCCTGTGAGCATTGCAACAGGGATTGCGAAATCACGATACGTGATATCCTAAGAGTCAAAGGACAGTGTGGGGCCACAGGAGTCAGTGAGATGGATAGGTGGCACACTGTTTCGCAGTTTCGTGGCGAGAAGTCCCGAAACATATGCATTAGGATTCACGATATTGTGAACTCCGAAATGCCGATGGAGTGAAGGACCGTTGAAAAGTCATAACTCACGCGTGTGTCAGAGTTTCGGCAAATCGGGGTTTGAGAGTCAGAGAGACAAGTTGTTCGACATCGCGAGTGCCGAAATCACGATAAGGAAAGTCCCGAAAGGAAAAGGAGGGGTCAATGTTGACTGTTGTCGGGTTTCGGGGATTCATGAAACCAATGCTCGACCACTAGACTTGCAAAGTTATGAAGTCCGATCTCCCGAGTGGAAAGAGGGGATCGCGTGAGGGTTGTTGTGGGTGTAGTTTTCCCGATAGGGAAATAAAAGAACCATTTGGAGTTCTTCGGGCCGTGTGAAAGGAAAGATCCTGTGAGCATGCCGACCTTTCGACCTACGGGTTGTGAGGTTGCGGGCGTCGCCATCACTCTCCATATTTTGTTTCTTGCATGTTTAATACTCCATGAAAAATTATAGTCAATATAATTAATATAAAGGTTTCTTATTGTTCCCTTAATTATAAAACAAGGGAAGTTAAACAACACAACTACTTACAAATTGTTCAATTAAATATTGATACTTCAACATATACTCACAAATCTTAGTTAACCCAATGTTAATCAATTACTCAGTTGGATCTTCTTTATATGGTAGAACCTATTAGAAGACATTCATGGACTAGTGCAAATAATTATTTAAATATAAATATCATGACAAATATGAAAACTTTAGTAACGTCGAAAACATAAGTACTCACAAATTTTCCGATCAACCATTTTCTTCCTTGTCGCCTTGTCTTATGTGTTGATCGGGTTCCATTTTATTTTCTTTTCTGCAAAAAACCAATTTAAAATTAGTATTTAATATGATAAATAAAGTCGATGAACATAAAAAAATAAATGAACGATCACATACCTCTAATGCACGTTGTTGTTGAGATGCATCTTCTTATGATGCAATTATGACAATTTCTTTTACCACCTCCGTGTACACTTTTTTTGACATCCCTACTGGCATGTATTGTCTTTCCCTTCATTTGTCGCTTGGAATTTTCATAATCTTCATGAAAATGAAAGAGAACAACAATTTTCTTTTAAATGGACATGAAAATAAATATAGAAAAACAAATTAATTTGGTAATTATTGAAACATTTTATAGAAAAACATGTTTAGTCATAATACCTTAAATATATGATGTTTTTTTTTTATTGTATGTTTTTACTATTGCAAGTCTCACGAGTCTCATCGAAAATGGATCTGGACATGCTTCTTGTAGTGTATGTATAACCTAATTCATGGAGTCACTGGATTGATTTTTGTATTGTAAGTGGAAATTATGTCTATACAATCTTTCCACCATATCCCTCAAAGCTCCATCAAACAACTTTCCCCTCTAATTAACTTCAAGCACCACTCCATATGAATTGATAACCAAGCCATCATCATCATTTACATCCTTATAACATTTTGTCCTCTTAGGATGACATTCCATTCCCTCACTATCATTCCTACATAACATTAGAAAAAATGTGAAATCGAGTGTTTAAACTTGTTAGTGATTATTGTTAACAAATTCATTTTTACTAAAATTCAAAGAAAAACCTAATGTTGATTACCTTTCGATCCACTTGTTTTATCTCTTGCAATATTTCCATAAATATTTTATGCTCTTTTGCACTCATATTGCGAACAATCTTGTTGAGTTTCTTCAATTTGTTTCTCTACATGGCATGCATTAACCAATACACATCATTAATTTAAACTAACAAATATTTAAAATTTATTAAAATTTAATAAAACTTAAAGAAATTGTCCCACTCTCTTTTTGAGATGAGCTACCATTGTGCTCGCTACAACAATATGTTTTCTTTAAATTTATATCAACCATCTTGTATAAAAAAAATTAGGAATCATCAAAAATAGAAATTATGAAAATTGTATACAATCTATTATTTTGGTGCACATTATTAAAATTAACGCACCGAGGCATCAAACATATACTCTCATTGGTACATACAATTAGTCATTTTCACACTATTTATGTTTTTGACCAATCAGTTCTTTTTAGGGATACATGTGGCCTAGTGTGTTTTTCTATAAATTTAAGACTAGGTCACTACATCTGTACAATGCACATCGGGGTGATTTTTCGATACAATTTGCAACACGTACCCGGAAAAAGTTTTTTAAAAAAATCGCTGACAATGATAGGGTTGAAAGTGTTTAGGATACAATGCAACGAGTGGTACCATTGCATCAGATATAAAATGCCCCAAATGCAACTAAATAAACACTATAAACATATATTTCTTAAAAGAAAAACCCCATAAAAATCTACTTCTTAAAAAAGTAGGGGAACAAAAAAAAACAAGAAATCTATGGCTTCAAATACCAAAGGTAAGGATGAAACCCTTATATATATTTTAACATGCATTGAAAATAGTTTGAATCAAATAGGGAAGGATTGAAATGATTAGTAGAATTAAATCACATACCTGAAATTTCTTCTCTGCAGATTTGTATGTTCCCTACCGATCCCTTCCAAATTTGTCTCTTCAAAAAATTCTAGCTACTCCAAAGTATTTCATGATAAATGTCTCTTCCAAAAATATTCCCTCTAAATTTTACTAGAAAAATTAAACAATGAATAATGTTTTAATTTATTAACAAATACATTTTGAAAAATGGCATTTCCTCTCTTTTTTCACCATGTTTTATCAATATGTATGTAAAAACACTTACTAAAATATATATTTAAAAAATTAAATTTGTTTCCAATTAGGTGCACCTCACCGATTAGTGTGCCCCGATGCATATATACTAAAAAATGCATTGATACCGATTTTATCAAAAAAATAGAAATGAAAACATCTGTTAATAAAATTTATGGATATTTTGGTTTGTGGATGTTCTAATGGATGTAACAACTCAATGTTTTTCATAATGTGTCACATTGATGCATTATAAAATAAATAAAAGAACCGATAAATTTTAATATTAAATGCATGTACATATTGATGATGGTTTTGGTTCAAATGTAGGGAAAATAAGGTTATAATATCAAATGACCAATACATTAGATTCCATCTCATTGCATGTTTGTTAAATTTTCGCATGCCATTTGAAGTAAGTGTAGATTTTTTTTTTTTTTTTTTTTTAAGTAAAAGGCGGAACCTATTATATTATAACTTCAGAAAATGAGTACACATGACACACAGGTGCCAGCTGTCCTGCCTATGTAGGAAACCAAGATAGCTGGCCTGCCCACAGTAGCATGCAAAATCACAGAGTACATTGCGCCACCCTGCCCGTAGGAAACCAGGGTATACATCCATAATTGACAACATTCCAGTTTACTGTTCTAATGCTAACCATGCTAACAACTAAAGAGCTATAGCTCTGGTAAACAACTACAAAAAAAGATTTGGAAAACATGCAAGACAGAAAAACCTATTCCCTGGAGTCCTCGTGAGCTTCCTTCGCTTTTCCACCGCAGGCTGGGATGACATACGACTGAGAACAGGTTGGGCATTATTGCCGAGGAGTGGAATTGGAGTAGGCTACATAGATCATGTCCAAGTGTTGGCTAACGCAGACTGCTCTGAAGATTTGATCATCGACCAGGCTTCGAACTTTAAATATCAACTGCAGATGCTCCGGGTGCAGGAGAGGTGGCGAGGGCGACGTCTATGGCTTGTCGTTCATTTCCCGACATCCCGGCGGCTCCTTGTTTGTCTGTAATTCTGTGGTGTCTTTCGGTGGCTCCTCCTCGACCACGTAGGTGATGGGCTCTTCGTTTTGTGCTGCGCAGGGACCTGAGGTGTCTGTTGAGCGGAGTAGTGCTTCTGCTTCAGCAATACATGTCGGGGGATCCCAATTGTCTGGAACAATAAACATCCTGCTCTCCGAAAAGTCTGGTGGGAGTTCCATGTCTGGGTCTTCTTCTACAAAAGTTCTGGGGGGAAAACTTGCTACCGGGTTCACCCGACATCGTCTTTGCTTAGCCATGCTCACTGCCCACTGAAATTTCCTGTCTCTTCCTTCTGGAATTGGCAGCGTACCATCCAGCTCCCTTACGGGGCTTCCCTCTCAGCCTCGGCATGGTAGGAGAAAGGAGCAAGGCCAGAACACCGAGAACACCGTTGCTCAGCAATTTTCGAACTCACACTAAGATTTCTGGCAAGGGGGGCGAAGGCATAAATTATAATGGTTTCCATTAAAGACGAGAGCTTAATGCTCTGGCTATCCGTCCTGTAATAGCTCGTGCGAATCCCCATCAGAGAACAGAGGCCGACGAAGGTAGTGCCCTTCATAAATGGTTGAGTGTGTGGTGAGAGCCATTATAAATTGCCTCTCCCATATCGCCTCCCCATGCCTCACCTTGTCCGCGTGTCACCCCATCCGGGGCAAGTAAGTGTAGATTTTATCTATAATTCATTTATTTAATTAAATTTATGTCATTTATGCATGTGCATTTGAATAATTTTTCATTGAATTTTGTAGGATCATAATTGAAATCGAATTCAGATGAGCAATCTATTCCACCAATGCAAAAATGTTGCAAGCTCTTATAAGGAGAAAGATACCACAGTAATTTTTTTGATGAAAATGGACAGCTGCTTTACCCTACCAATTTTAACATGCCATCTTCTAGTAACGTGCATCCCGGGTCAACGATATTACACTATGTTATCACTAAGTAAATTTCCTAGGATGAAGGGACAACTTACAAAGGTAACCACAAAACCACTTTAGAAATGAAAAGTAGCCCTTTCAGTTCAGAGAGGGATCTCACTTGTCACTTGGTCTCTTGGAAGATGGATCTTCTCTAAAGGTTTAATGGCTAGATTTTGATTTGATGAAATATTTATGGGGTTTTTTGGAAAGAAGGAAAGGAACCTCTTGGTCAATGGATTCAACTCTGAAAACAATTGAAACAATGTTTGGTAGGTAGATTTATCAAGGAAGCAAAGGCAAGATAGGTGATGAAGTTTCAGTCTTTTAATTTGTTCTAATAAGATGGAAGAAAGAGGAAAACATATAACATCAATCAGAGCACCATAAGAGACACATTTTGATGAGTTAAGAAATAAAACATAATTCAAAATTGCTTAGATCTAAAGCACCATTTAGATGAATTTTAGACCCATTAACATCCAATTTTAAACATATGAAAGGTTGTAGATGAAGAAATAGAAAACTAGAAAAACATACATGAAAGGAAGCATATAATTCAGGTTATCACCACATGAATATTTGGTATGAAAACTATGGACATCTCCACTTGTATTCATTCAAATTCAGAATTTATTACCATGATTAGTACAATTTGTCCCTTTGTACTTCTTCCAACCTCTAATAAATAAACAAATACCATATTTATACAATAATTTGATTCCATTCGGTTTGAACCGATTACGCTAAAATAGAAAATTTTAGTTCACAAAATCTAGGATTTGCGGATATTTCTCCAGTTTGGTACTTTATCTTCATCCTTTGACTTCGATTTTATATTCATTTGTTTCGTTGCCTTTTGGTCAATAGCTAGAAATAATTTACTCGGTCTTGGGAAATTACATTTGGTCTTACCTAATCTAATTATTTCCTTCCATTGCAATTCAGAAGGAATCTCATAATATGTCATTTCCTTCATTAAAATTTCCAAGTCAATACAAGTGGCATAAGATGTGATAGGTAGACCAAGTTTGACTGTCTTAAACTGATTTAAAATTTCAAAATATGTACTCAGTTTATCAACTAAAATAGCCCCTTTCAAGCCCACATCCAGGGTTTCAAATTTGGAGTGGTCCATCCTTGCTTGAGTCAAGAGTAGAGTATATTCTTCTTGATCCTGCAACCTACCTTTACCATCCCAAAATGATGGAAGACCCTTTATGAACAATTCTTCAAATAAATTCTTGAAATTTCGCACACTTTTTTCCATCTATATTGCTTTATTCAGAATTGATTTCAAAAGATCATGTTTTGTAATAATCCTTCTGGCCCAGATAATCAATGCAGTCACGTCTTTTACCCCAATGGTATAAAGATCTATATGAGGAACTGAATTAACAAGATTAATGGCATTGTTGGCCCTTGACCAAGTTTTGGGAGATTCTTGGTCATAGTGACCTATTTTGGGACTTCGACAGCCTGTCGAAGGAGGAGCACAAGATGAAACGAAGATCACGGGATCTCGGCCCACTTTTGGATACTTTTTGGGTTTTGGGGAATATGTAACGGGAATGGGATGTCGACCCATGGGTTTACCCATGTTTAGGCCTATTTTGTATGTATAAATAGAAGGGTAGGCAATGCCAGAAAGAGTAGAATAGTGAATCTATGTGATTTGAATGTATGCTAAGTGTGATTAGAGTCTGTAAGTGCTTTGTGCATGACTATAAGAGACTTGTAGAGATAAGTGCAGGTCCTTGTAGCAGACTGTAGAGGGGTTAGTGTTGTGATGCAAGGAAGAAGGATCTAGCGAGTTGCGCAGATCTTATGTCATGTGCAGAGTAAGGGTTTTGAAGGCTTTGTGCTTGTAATTGATTGAATGAAGACAATAAAGAAGAAGAGTTGGTGGACGTAGCCCTAGGGTAGGGGTGAACCACGTAAATGCCGTGTTGTATTGGTTTTTTCTTTGTCTTGAGGTGTTCACATGTTATTTGCTAAGTGCTTTGATATGTTTAGATAGATATACTCCTGCTTTGTGCTTATGATATGTGAGAATATTAGATCTGATCAAGATAGTCATGCTTAGTTCTTGATATGCTCATTCTAATCCATTTATATGCTAAGTGCTTAAGTACGTTATAACAATGTGAATGTTGTGAAGCCCTGCTTTATCAACAAAGTGAATAGTGATTGCATATTGAGTGACTGACAGTGTTAAGAGCTATATTAAGTTTTATAATCACAGATCTGTGTCCCAGCTAAGGTTGTAGACACCTGAGTCTTGCAACCAACCCTGCCTCTACCTTGGGTGAGACTTCATATGCTTCGCAGGTGTTGCCAAAAGGGCCGATAGCTAGGGCTTTGTTGGTGCATTGTTGTAGTGTTGAACCCTGGGTCTACGCCTGTGCCAAAAAATAGTTTTGTTGTCGGGACCTGAAACTGTGATTGCTAGGAAATGAGTAAGAAGAAGATCTATGAAAAGATTTGACCTGATATTGTGGAATCTCTGTGCGTAGATCTGTGCCCTAGTGCATAGTATTCTACTTGATTTATAAATCTTTGTGCTAAAGAAGGAAACCCGATTTGAAGAAAGGAAGTTAGATCTGAAGGAATGAAGCAAGATATGAAAGATTTGTGCTCTAAGAAAGGTAAAAGTGAGAATTTATGATTAAAAGAGGTAAGATATGCAAGCTCTATGCTCTGATAAAGGTAAGAATGGTTAAAATTTTTAGATCTGGAAGCTTGGTGCTCTGTAGAAGTAAGATAAGTGGATTTTTTTTTTTTTCTAGAATATGGATCTAGGTATGATTGATAGGATCTGTCCTAACTTGAAAACTAGGGTATTAATAGATGAAAGAATATTTGATACGAGTAGATCTGATAAGAATAGTGAAAGATATGTTATACCTATGCATAGAAAGAATGTTTGGACTAACGAATGGATGTGGAATCCCAGAAAGAATTTATTCCAGGTTAGCTCCTATGATCCTAATGTGAAATACGAAAGAGGTTGGGGATCATTTAAAATAAAGAGAGGATTAACCCTCTATTACAGTTGTAGAATACCGAGACATCTTGCTAAAGAATTCCCTGGGACAAGACCTAGTTGTCTTTGTTGCAAAGCTATGGACCATGAAGTGTTGGATTTCCCCAGAATGATTACTAATCTTGAAGGAATGAATCTGAATCAAGAAAACCCTAAGGCAGCTCCAGAGGCTATAGAAGAACCCCAGGCAGAATCAGAGAAAACATTGCTACAGATAAAAGAGACCTTGAATGACCACCGACATATTATATTATCAGAGATATTTAAAGATAAGGAATGCCTTGAACCAAGAATATGAGACTTTTACATTGACTGTGTTCTAGATAAGGAAACACATGTGAATGTTATGACTGGGAGAACTTGGGAAGCAATAGAGAGGCTTGCTATGACTCCCTAATTAGGTGGAACAGGGTTATTCAGAGGAAAATTGGTAAACCTGTGTGGAAGGCTCACTCAGATACCTATGACTATCAATGAAACTTCGACAGATGAAGATGTTGAGATTATTAAATTTGTTGAAGACCGTGCCCCATTTACCATGTTAATAGGAAAACCTTGGATTAACAAAGATCAAGCCAAACAAAAGAAAGAAGAAGAAATCTTGGAGCAAAAGAAACATGAGTTAAAATATTTCATGACCAGAAGTATCACACACTTGATCGAAGAACAGGAGAACAGATCGATGCTATTTAACACTAGAAACCTAGATGTCGAAGCTGGAAGAAAATTAGAAGACTCACAGGAGACTGAAGTACCTATCTTGGATAAAGAAGATGCATTACCCCTGAGTCCTAGGAGAGAATCTCAACAGTGAAAAGTAACTAAAACCACAAAAGAAAAGAATCATAATGGAAAACAAACTACCGAGACGAAGCTCACTGGAAAGAAGGCTAGGAAGCAAAGTAAGAAGTGAGATAAGTTACAGAAGGTTCCAGAAGGAACTTCATAGACAAAAAAATTGCAGAATTGGAGCTTCGTCAAGATATCAGAGAAATGACACATGGCACTTCACCATGGAAAAGCAATATATTTGTTGGGGATATTATAACCGTTTGATCGATGCTCTGAATGAGTAGAAAGGCAATAAAGGTCTGCCATCAGACCATTAGACCACACCATAGCAGATCGAACAAGAGTTAATGGAGGCTCATAACCATTGCAAGCAAACCGTTTCCGAGTTGCCTACTTATCCTTTCGTGCCATGCACAGAGAACACTTTTTCTAACTAAGAATTTGAAGCTCACAGACTAAGAGAATTGTATACAGTGATCATTACGCTATTATTGTTTGTTCTAGTGTCGTATATAAGATCATCGTGACCTTGATAATTTTAATCTCGAGTGCGTATGTCTGACGAGCTCATCACAGTTGAAGAATCAATAATGAAAGTTCTCCTTGACTTAATGAATAAAAGATTCATGTTATAGAGAGGGGTTTCTGCATGTGTAGAAGCATCTTTGACGAGAGGTCTGTCGGGATCTCTGTCCACTGCTCGAGCTAGTCCATCCTGGCTAGTAGATGAAAAGAGAAATAAGCATAGGGATGATCTCGTGAATGATAAGTTAATATCGAGTATATTACCCACCTATCTACCCCCTCTGGGTGACACAATAAATCGTGATAGTGTGCCCAAATAATTTTAGTACGCTTTGGTCACTGTGTACCTCCCGAAAGGGATACGCGCAGTGCACACAGACCAAGATAAGATCACAGCGTTGAAGTTTAGCGACTTCAACCTCGGTGACAGGAAGGTGTACAACATGCTTGCCCCGCACAAGTATCTGACTAGAACCAAGGGAAAGAACTTGAAGATCCTCCCCCATTCATGGACCATGAACCTCGCACAGTCCACACTGCTCAACGTCATGAAGATTCCTCACTTTGGTAGGCACCAAGAAGTGAATGCATGCGTAAATTTTTTTTTGTCCTCCTACCATGGAGGATATTTGTGGTTGAACCACTGCATCATAGTGGATCCAACATTGATCAATCAGATCATAGGGCTAAGCATGCAAGGCCCTGACCCACAATATTTCTATCCTGGGAAAACCATGGATCGCGCTCTTGCGCAGAATATTAAAGACACCTAAAGAGATGTCAAGAAAGGAATGCGAGGCTACAAGGTAGCCTCTATCCAAAGCAGCGTAGTGTGCCTAGCCTGTCAATTGATCACAAGAAAGTTAGTTTGTAAGAATCGAACCACCCAAGTGACTGGATTTGTAGTCGACCTCGCAAAAAAGTGCGCGGAGGGCCTACAAATGAATTGGGTGAAGTACCTCGTAAACCAGCTGGAACAAGACTGCAGGGAAGTGCAGGACCAAGGATATGAATTCCACTTCAGCTAGCTTTTCATCTTGATTGATTTTATTCCATGGGAGATGCTGGAAGGTGCGACCTTCTTAGACATCGAGCCCTTTGAAGCTACGACCGTGAAGTTCAGTACATTGTGGTACTCCAGTGACATGAACAAGCAATGGAAATCAAATGCCATTTTCCACACTTATTACAACCATCTAGAGACAACCATCTAGTCTGAGCCTCATATAACCTCGAACACTCTTCATAGGTTTAGGCCCTTGATGAAATTCAACGCGGACTTCCTTTTCATCTATATCATAGCACACACTGATGAGCATAAACAACATTTGTAGTCATACTACAAGATGACAGAGGAAGACATAGAAGAGATTACTAAGGAATGGTCCGAGGACCTCCTCATCCTACCAGACCCCGCAAAGCTATCTGATATTGACAAACTAGAAGCAGCGCACGATAAAATTGGACTGAGCAAGACCAAAAAAAATGAAGAAGCTCAAGATGTAAGAAGTACCTCGATGAAGACTGCTTCTATCTCACCTGGGAAAGGAGGTGATGGAGGAGAGATAGATGGCAGAAAAGTTGAAAAGAAGAAAGGCGAGGTTACACCATTTAGAGACAAGGAGGACCCCTCAAAGAAAAGGAAGGTTTCTCCTCTGAAACCTTCTTCAAGGAAGAAATCAAAAGCAGCCAAGACCAAATTTGAGACCACCCTCACCTTAGAGGACTTCAAATTCATCGTTGTAGTGTTGAATGATGCTTCGCTGGAGATAGCAGAGAAACAAGAAGCTAAGAAGGAGGAGGTGTTCAATTGGATCAAGGTTGAACTTTAAGGAGTGCAGCAGGAACTATAGTCCAACCACGCAGTTTCCACTATTCCTCTGCCATCGAAAACACTAGAACTGGAAGATGAGCCAACTCAACTCTAGTGGATTACTGATATAGTTGAAGCTCACCTTTGACGAGCACGGGACGAGATAACACAAGACAACCAAGATTTAGCATAAGTACAAGGAGCCCTTGAAAACCAATGTAGTATGTAGAACGAGATAAGCTTACTCTCCAAGTAAAATACGATGAATAAAAATCCCAACTACATAAAGAAAAGAACAATTTCTTGCATAGCAACTCAAAGTTAAGGAAATTGTCAACAGAGTACTTCGCTCTGTGACCATTTTCAAAGTAAAGGCCGAAGAGAGAGTTCCAAAATAGGTGGCACAACTCGAAGAAGTGATCCAACAACTCCAACAGCGCATCGCATATCTAGAATTATGCACTGTACTTGAGACCCCATAGTACTTACGGGACCATCGAGAAGCAATTTCCTGCAACATAGTTGAAAGATTAACATCTCTTTCATTGGAATGCAAGCAACTGAGTAACTGCAACGCCCAAACATATGAAAACCTCACTGAGAATCCAGAGTTATAGACACTGAAGTCGCATCTCCAAGAAGTGAAGCAGCATGCAGATACACTATAGGTGCAGCTGAAGGCCTTGTCAATTGTAGAAAGAATGAAGAGGTCTTAAGAATAACGCACAACTCAACAACAGATCCATATGCTTAAAAGAAAAGTGATGGAAGTCACTCAACGACTTCAACCTATGAAAGATAAAGCATGCTAGTTTCTTACAGAGGTAGAGAGCTGAGGAGTAGAGTTATAAAAGGTTGTCACCACAGCAGAACAACGCCTAGAAGGGCCAGTGAATGACACAATAATCCAAGAGTTCGCCAAACAAGAGGCCACAACAAAGAAGCAAGTCAAAGAAGCTCGATCCAAGATTGAGGCATTCGAGGTAGAATTTCTCAGATCAAAGTGACTCGGGATGAGTCACAGGTGAGTTTTGGGGGCCTATTGGCCCTTGACCAAGTTTTGGGAGATTCTTGGTCATAGTGACCTATTTTGAGACTTTGACAACCTATTGAAGGAGGAGCGCAAGATGAATCGGAGATCACGGGATCTCGACCCACTTTTGGATCCTTTTTGGGTTTTTGGTAATATGTAACAAGAATGGGATGTCAGACCATGGGTTTACCCATGTTTAGGCCTATTTTGTATGTATAAATAGAAGGATAGGCAATGTAAGAAAGAGTATAATAGTGCATCTATGTGATGTAAATGTATGCTAAGTGTGAGTAGAGTCTGTAAGTTCTGTGTGCATGAATGTAAGAGACGTACAGAGCTAAGTGCAGGTCCTTGTAGCAGACTGTAGAGGGCTTAGTGTTGTAATGTAAGGAAGAAGGATCTAGCGACCTGCGCATATATTTTGTTCTGTGCAGAGTAAGGGTTTTCAATACTTTGTGCTTGTAACTGATTAACTGAAGACAATAGTGAAGAAGAGTTGGTGGATGTATCCCCAGGGTGGGGGTGAACCATGTAAATGTTTTGTTTTCTTTCTTTTTGCTTTGTCTTGATGTGTTCACATGTTATTTTCTAAGTTCTTTGATATGCTTAGATATATCTACTTCTACTTTGTGCTTATGATATTTGAGAATATTAGATCTGATCAAGATAGTCATGCTTAGTGCTTGATATGATCATTTTGATCCATTTATATGCTAAGTCCTTAAGTACGTTATAACAGTGTGAATGTTATGAAGGCTTGTTTTATTAGCGAAGTGAATAGTGATTGCATATCGAGGGAATGATGGTGCTAAGAGTTGTATTAAGTGTTCTAATCACAGATCTGTGTCCCAGCTAAGGTTGCAGACACCTGAGTCTTGCAACCACCCCTGAATCTACCTCGGGTGAGACTTCATCTATTTCGCAAGTGTTACCGAAAGGGCCGGTAGTTATGGATTTGTTGGTGCATTGTTGTAGCGTTGAACCCTGGGTCTGCCCCTGTGCCAATAGGAATTTTGTTCCCATTCAGATGGATATTTAGATAAAGTATCATTAACAACGGTGCATCTATGCTTAGTTGTGATTTCTATATTATTTTTATCACTTACAAAATTCAAATATAATCTAAATTTTGTATCCTCAACAACTATAGAATCCCATATGATATGTTTAGCTCCTCGCAGAAGACCTTTACCTCTCCATCTTGAATTAAATTTATTAATCTTCTCCTGCAATACTAACTTTTCCTTTTGAACTTGGGATATCTTTTCATCTTTTGTGCACACTTCTTGCTCCAATTTCTCCATGTTTTCCTTTAACCCTTTGATCTCTCCTTATTTCATTCTAACTTGTGACATAGCCTGAACAATGTCTTCAGTGGTTGATCCAGTTCTTGTAGCAGGGGATAAAACCATGGATTTAGTCACCAACTCTACTTTTTCTTGAGACCATTCCATCTTTTCATTTTCCAGCTACAAAAACTTAGGCTTATAATCCAGTGATTATTTCTGAAATGTTTATTTTTCCTTCTCTAAAGCTACCAATTATGTTGTCTATGGGTGTTTTGTAGTAGGAATCTTCAAATTTTTCTTCAAGCTTTGAATTATTTTATATTTTTCATCTAATAAAGACGTCACACCTTGATATCCTTCAAATTCAAGCGTTTTAATTTGAGTTTACCAAGATTTTTTGGCTTCTTTTTCCTATCTTAGCTGCCCTTCTAATTTTGCATCTAACGATGCCATATTTGAATTTTTCAAATTTAAACTCAAATAATCAGAATACAACAAATCATTGGTTTGCTTGTGGAATTTTACTTTTTCAGGGGCACTTATATTTTCATATTTAATTTTAATCTTAGACACTTTATCTTTCTCTGCAAATACAATATTAAAATTTTTACTGTCAATATCCCTCACAACAAGCAAGGAATCTTTATGTTGAGAAACGTTTTCCACTTCAAAAAACAAATCCATTATTTCACCCAAAGCCACATTTCTCTTTTCAACATATTTTCTTGCCAGGTCTTCTCTAGACTAATAGGTTGCATTAGGTGCTTCATAAAAATAATATTTTTGACTGTGAAAGGCTCTTGAGATACCTTCAATTTCAAGTTGACTTCTTTCCTCAATTTCTACAATACCGATACCACTTTCCACAGTGTTCAAATTCACTTGATCTCTAGATCCTTCATCTGCCAAATCTACAATATGCTTTGGCTGAATAATTTTCATCTTCTTTTCAGTAGTTTGTTCAACATCAATATCCATAGTCTCTGAAATGTTTCTTTTGATGTACACTTTGGATTTGGTAATTTTAATCACCAACTTTTGAAGAGATTGTTGTGTTTGTACTTGCTACAATGGTGCTTCCACATTAATACACACTTCCAGATTAGCTAGTTTATCCAAGCCTTCAACATTATGATGTTCATAAGGGGCATTTTTATTCATTTGTCTTCTCTTGGATATAATCTGATATGGATCATATTTTCTTCCTTGTACTTCTGAATAACTAAAATATTTGATTTTTTCCTTAACCTTTGATAAACATGATCTAGCCTTAACAATGAAAGGACCAATAACAAAGGGGAATTTAATGTTAGAGGATCTATGCAATTTGATGAATTTCTTTGTCTTAGAGATGATTCTCTGCCTGATGAAATAAAGAGAAAAAATACTTGGAGTTAGGAAAACATGTAACAAGGAGGCTCATGACCACCATATACCTAGATCATTGTTGAATGCATAAACAATACCTAGTCTCCTACTCTATTTTCTGGATTTGGCTATAGATGAATCTTCATGTCCTCAAAAACTCCGGGTAAACTTGTATTAAAAACCAGAGAATAGAATCTTGACATGACCTTGTTGATGAATATGAGCAAAGTTATTCTTTTACATTCAGCAGATACACACTCTTCTTCATGGATTTCTCCATGGTTACTTGCTAAGAAAATATTTAAAAGATATGTATAGTATTTGAAATGTCTCAAAGATTGGAAATTCACTAGCTTCTTATGAATGGTGCCAGCTAGGAATTTATCAAAATTAATTTGGACTGACTGACTAGAATCTAACATGAAAAAAATAAAAAGAAAACCAAGCATGATTTCCACAACATATTTATCATTATATAGACCTAGGACCTGCCACAACAGGGAACAAAACCACTGAGCTTCAATAACCATCATGTTGATACTCATTGGTAAGAAAAAACTCTCTGACATTTGTTCAGGTTTAATGATTTGTTGTAGAAATTGACTTTTGAGCTCTAGATGACATTCTCTGTAAACCCTAATCACTTTTTCTTTGTTGAATGATTCAAAATTAAAGGAAAATTATTATGGTATATTGAGTAACTTTTGAATTGAAAAATTATATATTCTACACAGGCCTTGAGACCTTTATTTATTAACAATTATCCTTTCTAAATGGGAATATTTCTTAGTGCACCAACCTAAGAATTCAGGAAACGAGAAAGAAAGTTCAAAATCATATGGGACAATGGAGTCTTGGACTGCTTCTAAAAATGGGATACTCTTTCCCCTTATATCAACCAAGTTTCCATGAGACACAAAAATGAGAGAAATATCGATATCATGATCAAATACATCTACATCTCTGTCAATTAGGGATTCCTCATTACTTTCAGGGTCTTGCTCTACTACTAACAATACTATGGGATCCATGGTGATGGGATAAATACTTGGAAGTGAATTGTAGTAGTGAAAATTTTGTCTACAACAAAAAATGGTGGTCATGACAGTGTTCCAACGTTTTTTGAGTTTCAAAATAATAAAAAAAATGAAAATGTCAAATCGACATTTTATACTTTTCAAATTCCAGAGATATGGATTGGTTGTTTTCTAACAACCCACTTGTCATTCCACAATCAATCCGATGTTGACACCTGCTCCTCGATAGAAACCATGGTTTGTATTGTGGGACCACCCTTCACAATTATCTCCCACCAATTTCAATCTCCTAAATGCTTCCTAGCTGTTGATTTTGATGGATTGTGATCAAAATTATTTTGGGCCTGAAATGATTAATTTCTTCACCAAATTTAACTGTTTATGCCATTTTTAACCCTTCTGTCAATTTATCATGCCTCCAAACCATTGAGCGCCTTCACTAATTTTAGAATTCTAACCCCAGGATTTTTTTTTTTTTTTATAGGTGACTAACATGGGATCCAACTGGGGATGGCATTGTCCCCACGAGGCACCAAAGAACTATATATACACTAGCCTTATTCATTGGGTTTCTACAAACCTCTCACACCCTACAACTTACAGCCTACAAACTATAACTTGTAACCTTTCCTAACTGAAAATTTGTTGTTGAAAACTAAAACTGAAATTTACTGTCACTGCAATCTGAAAAAAAACTGAAACAATGGTGCAAATGAAATCAAATGCTCAAACAACTGCTTAATACACATGTTGAAATGAGAACCTCTGGATGTTGAAAACAAACTGAAAGAACTCATTGAATTCAAACTAGAATTTCACACTCAAACTGATAATAATGCTTGATCTTCGAGCTTATTTATGTACACAATCCTACTCTAACATGTCAAAGACAACTCTTGAATCAAGTGACATGGAAAATCTAGTGTATCCAATCAAGTAACCGATTCAATAATTTGACTTCTTCACCATGCTTGAACAAAATGAAAACTAGGCAATATAATAAAAGAGGCAATTCATGATGCAATTTGTCTCCACAATGAAAATATAGTTGAACATTTAAGTTGAAAAAACTATGCATGTAGTCATCCATAGGATCATATAAAACATATTTGACAATTTTTGCTTGTTGATCCCCAATATCAAAGGGAAAAGGTAGCCATGTGTCATTTTTCTTCTACTAAAATAAAAATTCACAAGGAAGACTTTGAAATGAAGGAATTTGGGGTATTTTCTGATCTTCTAAAGCTTTGAGCTCTCTCTCAATATCTTTGGCAAATTCATCCAAAAACTGAATCTTGGCTTTTGAGTTACATTTGCATGACTATAAATAAGAAGAAAAAGATGCAGAAAATTTTTCATCACCCCCATTTTCACTACACATATCATTCCATTCTATAAAAATTTCAGTGGAAGGAGAGTCTGGCACTAACTCTACCTCCTCCATCCATGTTTCCAAAAAGACAACCCAAAAAGTTGTAATAGTTCTAATATATCTAATAGGAAAACCTTCATCCAAACTTCTACATTTTTATCGAAACAAATCATAAAACAACCTAAGGAATACATCTTCATTTTTTATTCTAAGAAGCTTAGTAAATTCACGAAAATTTGATACATGCTTCAAAGTCAAACTCAAATCCTCACCATTAAATTTTGGACCATTTATTAAACAATATTCATCCTTGGTTGAAGGCTTTGTAAAATCATAACTCTGTGAAAAATCCAAGCATGCATACCTTGAAACAATTGTAGCAACATCTAAGTTCTTCATCAAATCCAATGGAGTCACTAGTACCTTTTTTAAGCTTTAAAACCTTCAGAAAATGGAGTCGTCATTGATACTCTGACATCTAGATACAACTGATAATGGAGTCGCCAGGTGGATGATTTACAACCTCTTTGTGTCTGACTGTTGTCCACCATCAACAATCATATCTGAATTTTGTCGTGTATCCCAAGGAATATTTTTCTTTTGTTCCCCGACAATGACGCCAAAAATGTTAGCACTAAGTAAATTTCCTAGGTTGAAGAGACAACTTACAAAGGTAACCAAAAAACCACTTTAGAATTTAAAACTAGCCCTTTCAGTTTAGAGAGCGATCTCTCTTGTCACTAGGTCTCTTAGAAGGTGGATCTTCTCTAAAGGTTTAATGGATAGATTTTTATTTGACTAAATATTTATGGGGTTTGCTGGAAAGAAGGAAAGGAACCTATTGGGAAATGGAGTCAACTCTGTAAACAATTGAAACAATGTTTGGCAGGTATATTTCTCAAGGAAGCAAAGGCAAGATAGGTGATGAACTTTTAGTCTTTTAATTTGTTGTGATAAGATGGAAGAAATAGGAAAACATATAACATCAATCAGAGCACCATAAGAGATGAATTCTGATGAGTTAAGAAAGAAAACATAATTCAAAATTGCTTAGATATAAAACACCATTTAGATGAATTTCAGACCCGTTAACATCCAATTTTAAACATATGAAAGGATGCAGATGAAAATGTATCAAACTAGAAAAAAATACATGAAAGGAAGCACATACTTCAGGTTATCACCACATGAATCTTTGGTATGAAAAAACTATGGAAATCTTCACTTGTATTCATTCAAATTCATAAGTTATTACAATGATCAGTACAATTCGTCCCTTTGTACTTATTCCAACCTTGAATACATCAAAAACTACCATATTTATACAATAATTTGATTCCATTGAGTTTGGACCGATTACATTAAAATAGAAAATTTCAGTTCACAAAATATGGGATTTGTGGATATTTCTGCAGTTTGGTCCTTTATCTTCGTCCTTTGACTTCAATTGTATCTTCATTTTATTCAATACATTTTGGTAGATAACTGGAAATCATTTACTCGATCCTGGGAAACTACATTTGGTCTTACCCAATCTGACTATTTTCTTCCATTGCAATTCAGAAGGAATCTCATAATCTATCATTTCCTTCATTAAAATTTCCACGTCAATACAAGTGGCATAAGACATGACATGTAGAGAAAGTTTGACTATATTAAACTTATTTAAAATTTCAAAATATGTACTCAGTTTATCAACTAAAGTATCCCCTTTCAAACCCTCCTCCAGGGTTCCATATTCGGAGTGCTCCATCCTTTATTGAATCAAGAGTGCATTGTATTCTTCTTGATCCTGCAACTTACCTTTACCATCCCAGAATGATGGAAGGGCCTTTATGAACAATTATTCAAATAAATTATTGAAATTTTGCACACTTTGTTCCATTTGTATTGCTTTATTTCGAACTGATTTCAAAAGATCACTTTTGTAATAATCCTTCTAGCCTAGATAATCAATGAAGTCATGCCTTTTACCCCAATGGCCTAAATATCTATAGGATGAAATGAATTGAGAATATTGGTGGCATTTTGTTCCCATTCGTATGAATTTTTAAATAAAGTCTCATTAACAACAATGCATCTATGCATGGATGTGATTGCTATATTATCTTTATCGCTTACAAAATTCAAATATGATATTAATTTTGTAGCCTCATCAACTATAGAATCCCATATGATATGTTTAGGTCCTTGCAGTAGACCTTTACCTCTCAATCTTGAATTCAATTTATTAATCTTCTCTTGCAAGACTACCTTTTCCTTTTGAACTTGGGATATCTTTTTTCGTCCTTTGTGCACACTTCCTGATCTAATTTATCCATGTTTTCCTTTAACCCTTTGATCTCTCCTTCTTTCAGACTGACTTATGACGTAGCCTGAACAATGTCTTCAGTGGTTTATCCAGTTCCTTTAGCAGGGGATAAAACCATGGCTTTAGTCACCAACTCTACTTTTTCTTCAGACCATTCCATCTTTTTCTTTTCCAACTGCAAACACTTAGCCTTATAATCCAGTTCTTCTTTATAAAATGTTTATTTTTCCTTCTCTAAAGCTACCAATTCTGTTGTTCGTTGGTGTTTTGTAGTAGACATCTTCAACTTTTTCTTCAAACTATGAATTATTTTATCTTTTTCATCCAATAAAGACTTCACACCTTGAGAGCCTTCAGACTCAAGCATTTTAATTTGAGTTTTCCAATATTTTTTGGATTATTTTTCCTATCTTAGCCATACTTCTAATTTTGTAGCTAAGGATGTCATCTTTGAATTTTTTAAATTTAAACTCAAATAATCAAAATACAACAAATCATTGGTCTTGTTGTGGAATTTCACTTTGTCAGGGGAACTTATATTGTCATATTTATTTTTTTATCTCAGACACTTTATCTTCCTTTACAACTGCAATCTTAAAATTTTTACTTTCAACATCCCTCACAACAAACAAGGAAGCTTTCTGTTTAGAAAATTTTTCCACTTTACGAAACAAATCCCTTATTTTACCCAAAGCCACAATTATCTTTTCAACATATTGTTTTGCTAGTTCTTCTCTGAACTGATAGGTAGTCTCAGGTGCTTCATCAAAATAATATTTTGATTGTGAAAGTATCTTGAGATGCCTTCACATTCAAGTTGATTTCTTTCCTCAATTTCTACAATACTAGTACCACTTTCCACAATGTTCAAATTCACTTGATCTTTGGGTCCTTTATCTTCCAAATCTACAATATTCTTTGGATGAATGACTTTCATCTTACTTTTAATACTTTGTTAAACATCAATATCCACAGTCTTTGAAATTCTTATTTTGATGTACATATTGGCTTTGGGAATTTTAATCACCAACTTTTGAGGAGCTTGGTGTGTTTGTACTTGTTGCAATGGTCCTTCCACATCAATACACACTTCCATATTAGCTAGTTTATCCAAGTCTTCAACATTCTCATGTTCATAAGGTGCATTTTTATTCATGTGTCTTCTATTGGATATAATATGATGTGGATCATATTTTCTTCCTTTCATTTCTGAAAAAAACAAAATCTTTGAGTTTTTCCTTAACCTATGATAAACATGATCCATACTTAACAATGAAAGGAACAATAAAAAAGGATAATTTAATGTTAGAGGCTATGTGAAATTTGATGAATTTCTTTGTCTCAGAGATGATTCTCTTCCTGATAAACTCAAGAGAAAAATATTGGGAGTTAGGAAAATAGGTAACAAGTAAGGAGACACATGAAAAACATATACCCATATCATTGTTGAATGCATAAAAAGTACCTAGTCTCCTACTCTGTTTTCTGGATTTGGCTGCAGATGAATCTTCATGTCCTCCAAAAATATGGGTAAACTTATATTAAAAATCAGAGAATAGATTCTTGACATGACCATGTTGATGAATATGAGAAAAGTGATTCTTTTACATTCAATAGATACAAAAGTTTCTTTAGGGATTTATCCATGGTTACTTGCTAAGAAAATATTTAACATATACGTATAGTATTTGAAATGTCTCAAAGAGTGGAAATTCACTAGATGATTTTGAATGATGTCAGCTAGGAATTTATCAAAATTAATTCGGACTGACTAACTAGACTCTGACTTGAAAAAAATAAAAAGAAAACCAAGCATGAATTACACAACATATTTATCAATATCTAGACCTAGGACTTGACTCAACAGGGAACAAACACAATGAACTTTAATGACCATCATGTTGATACTCATTGGTAAGGACAAACTCTCTAACATTTGTTCAGGTTTAATGATTTGTTGTAGAAATTGATTTTTGAGCTCTGGATGACATTCTCTATAAACCGTAATCACTTTTTCTTTATTGAATGACTCATACTTAAAGGAAAATGCTTCTGTTATATTGAGTGAATTTTGAAACGAGAAATTATATATTCTAAATAGGCCTTGAGACCCTTGTTTATTGACAATTACCCTTTCTGAATGAGAATATTGCTCAACACACCAACGTACAGATTCAAGAAACTAGAAATAAAGCTCGACAACATATAGGACAATGGAGGCATGAAATGCTTATAAAAATGGAATACTGTTTCCCCTTATATCAACCAAGTTTCCACGAGATAGATAAATGGGGGAAATAGTGATATCAAAATCAAATATATTTGCATCTGTGTCAATTAGGGATTCCTCATTAGTTTCAGGGTCTTTCTCTGCTACTGAAAATACTATAGGATCCATGGTGATGGGATAAATAATTGAAAGTGAACTCTAGTGGTGAAAAGTTTTGCTGCAACAGAAAATGGCAGTCGCGACAATGTTCAAATGGTTCTTGAATTTGAAAATAATAAAAAAAATGAAAATATCAAATTGACATTTTATACTTTTCAAATTGTGGAGATGTGGATTGGATGTTTTGGAACAACCCACTTGTCATTCTGAAATCAATCCAACATTGACACATACTCCTCTATAGAAACCACAGTTTGGATTGTGTTACTTCCCTTCACAATGATCTCGCACGCAACTTCAAACTCTGCAATGCTTCCCGGCCTTTGATTTTGATGGATCGTGATTAAAATTATTTTGGGCACGATCTGATTAATTTCTTCACCAAATTTAACTATTTTATACCATTTTTAACCCTTCTATCAATTTATCATGCCTCCAAACCATTTAGTGCCTTCACTAATTTTAGAATTATCACCCAAGGTCACAATTTTTTTTTATTGGTGACTAACACAACATGGATTTGATTTATTTTATGACACGCCAGTGGTATGTGGTTGTTCAAAATGTAAATGGTTGAAGAATAACCCTCGACATGCCACATTGTCTCATTATATTAATGATTGACTACCTAAAGATGATTGTCTAATACCTCTCACTGTGGTTAATAATCCAATAGGTGATATAGAAAAGACACGTAGGAACACTTCCATATGCTCATTTTTTGAAAAGTTTGAGGCCATATCAAGTACTTTTCATCCTAAATTGGCCGATCCATCTCCTTATGTTGAGTCAACCGATATTTATTATAGTGAGCCAAAGTATGATATTAGTACTACTTAAAACATTACTACTAGGAGATAAAAAATGGTGTATGAGATAAGAACCAAAATGTCCAATTACACACAAAATTCTATTCAACTGTTGGAAGGTAGTGATGACTTCCCTCTTTATATCCATATGAAAAGTAAATGTAAAACCTATTACAACTAAGCTTTGTATGGAACTTGGTTGTTGTCCATTCCTGTGCCCATTGTTGGAACCAAATTCCCTTTTTGTGGTAATAGTTATATGATTGCTAAGTTACAAATCTTGGGTTATTTATCCTTTCACATGTATCTATTCCTCGCAAATGATCAAGGTCACTTATATCATTTTTTGGACCTATTTATAGTCAATATGATTACTTGAATATTGTCAAATACATACATAACATTTCCATGCATAGTATGTCCATGAATGGTTATGCTTCTGGAAACTTTAATAGGAAAAACATGTTATATATCGATGGTCATTCACGAACTCATGGGAACATCAAAGGTTTCATAAATAATTGTAGGGCCTCATTATTTAGTGCAAATTGTTCCTTTGAGGAACATTCCAATGACAATGAGTTATTTATGAAAAGGAAGGCATCTAGATTTGTTGTTTTGCATGAAATATCTAGTTTGTCTCCTAGTGATGACTTGTTAATAAAATACAAATCTCAAACACTACCAACCGCTTGTTACCTCCCAAAATAAAACTGTCCTTTTAGTCGAGTTTTGTGGTGGATAGCATGGCTATCGGTAGTTGCCTCAATTCATTTTTGAGTCTTTTTAGCTGCAAAAATTAGGTTTTGGTTTTTGTCTTAGAAAATAATATGTTCTATAAAAGTCTTCTTTTCAAAATTTTCATAATTCACTTTCAACAGCTAACGTGTGTCCAAAAGATGAGTGTTAGCTGTGGAAAGTGGCAACTTTCAACAGCTAAGGAGCGTTTTTCATAGGTCTGTGCACTAGTGAAAGTGTCAAATTCCAAAATATCCAAAGAAACAGTGTCTCGAGTCGTGCGCTGAGGAAAGTGAAGGATTTTAACAGAAAAAAGGGGTTCTCCATAGGATCCTGCGTTGGTGAAAGCGGCAAGTATGAACAACTAACAGAGGCGTTTTCCATGGGCCGTTGGTTGAAGAAAGAGGGAATCACGTGCATGATATCCACGTTTAAAGACAATGATGATATGATCATCCCACATCAGGCAAATCCAAATCGTGTGCTGATAAAAGTGGGTAATGATGGAAACTAAATTATGCATGTTAGAATAGGATTGTGATGCGAATTCAGCTCAGAAACTCACGCTCCATAATCATGGCATCAGGGATGTCAAGCTCGAATGCAGTGGTGCAGGTACAGAGGATGTATTCCCAGCCTGGTAAGCATCAAATCAAGTCATTGTTTCCATATCATACCCTGTTCGCGGAGGCCTGTCAAAGTTTCAAATGTTTTAAAACGGAGCCGACTCCTGAATTGATTTCAATAGCGCAGAACCTCGAATCGACCAACAATCGCAGGGGTTACAAATTGTCGGGATCTTCGAGTTACAGAATGGTGAGAAAATGCAGTGGTGCTCTACTCAAGAGAGAGCTGGATAGCCTGTCCTTTTTATAGACACACCCCTAAGTCCAGAGACATTTTTCAAATGCAGGGTGTATTGGGTTCGTTGAAAGATTGCAAATTGGTTGCCACTAGTCTACGGAAGAAGCTTTTTCCAAGACTTTCGATGGGAACAAAGCTCATGTTGGGTCCATGGAAATTAGGGTGGATGAAGCTTTCATTGCCGCAGCCACAAGCCTACCAAGAACCGGTCAGAGATGGTTTAAAACCACTGCTCCCAAAAATTTGGATTTAAGAGCTTATTTGAAAGAGGGATACAAACACAAGGCATGGAAAAAAGGTATGCTGGTTTCCTATCTAGAAGAAGAATGGTAGGAGTTGTTCAAAGGCATCCAACTGTACATTACTTCAGAGGGCAGATATGATAAAGTTATGATGTATCACATCAAACTCATGGATTATTTCACATGCAAGACTCCCCTTAATTTACCTTTTTTCCTACATAAGAGTTTGACTAAGGTTTGCAAGAAGATTAGGGCTCAACCCTTGAGCATAAAAAGTACTCTATGACACTTTGGGCTCATAAAATTAATCATCCTGGAGGAATTGAAACAATAGGGAAGGAGCTGGGATCATTTCTTATTCTGGGAAGGTTTTGAAACACAAACCCAGCTGGAAAATGAACCAGGGAAATCTTCAAATAAACAGTCTTCCCCTCAAAGTAGTTCAAGAAAAAGAAGGACCCTGCCAGGACCTCCAGAAGACAGAATTTCTGGAGTGAAGCCCCAAAGGTCGAAGAAAAGGTTAAACTTTGAGCAGACCACAGAGAAAATCACAGAACATCCTATAGAGCAGAGTACAGGGAAGAATATATTAAACTTTCCCTATTCAGATTCAGAATCAGAGTAGAAAAATCAATGCCCTGTCACTGATAATCCTAAGCAGAAAACTGAGTGTGCACAAAACTATGAGACCTTCACCCATACAGAAGAGGGAGAAACATCAAAAATCTCCAAATCAAAGAAGTCTCAGAAGATCAAGCATTTGAAGGAGGTAATTTCCCAGCAAGAGGTTTTGGAAAGGGTAATTAAAGAAAGGTATACGAAGTTGTCTGAGAACTTTGAAAAAACCAATACTGCATTTGAGAGATTGGCTAGGGAAAGTGTTAAGGAGAAGAAAAGAAAGAAAAAACTCACCAAAGATTGCAATAGCCTGTGGTGGCTTGCCAAACGCCTTAAAAGGCAGATAAGAAGGTTAAAACAAAAACTGAGGCAAAAATCTCATCTAGATATGAAGGTTCTCGCTCAAGTCGTCGTTAATATGCAAGGTGAGAAATCGGAAACACACTAAATTTTGATGAAATCAAAATTTTGGAGGTGAAAAGTCATTTTGAGCGCAATCGGGGCTTTCACCAGTGCAAATCTATATTTTGTGACCTGTTAGCTATGGAAAGTGATGGCTTTCAACAGCTAACCCACGAAAAATTAAACGAGTTAGCTGTTGAAAGCTGGAAAAGTAATTTTTGAAGCCAAGGACAGGACAGTTCATTCCAAACAAGTTTTGAAAGAGCTCCAGTGTATCAATGGGCTATTAGATCGCATGAAAAGGGTTCAGCATCAGAGGTTCGAGAGAAATTTGGTAACACATGCAAAACCATTTCCTAAAAAATCGACCATGAACATTGGGAGATCCAACTGTCAAGACAAGTGTCCTGCTATTCTTCACCACATTGCTGATACCAGGAGCTAAAGGATGGAGATGGTGAATTTTGGAGTTTGAAGAAAATTCGAGTTCCAAGTTTAGTGGTTAAGACTTTATTTTCAAGTTGTTTAGATAGAATTGAATTGTTTTTATTAAATACAGATCCATGTTTTTAGGATCTGTGAAACTGCTTGTAAGAGGCTATAAATGCCTATTTTTGATATGAAACAGGGGTTCGATTTTGAGTTCTTGAGGCAACTGCTTTGTAACAAGACACTTTCTTTAATATAGCAGCCATCAAGCTTCTTTGTTTGTTACTGTCAGACCTTCTTTTATCTATCTCTATGCTTATGAGTGGAATTAATTCTTTTGTCTCTGTTTAATGACCCTGGTAACTGTCATCTTACTTTTGGTTATTAAGTAGGAATCAAAAGCATCCTTGGCTAGTTTGTTGACCCAGCATATATATATGGTTTTATATATGTTCTGGTTGATTGATTAGTTTTCTCATCCACTTGTTATTCAAACCTATCTGAAAATGGCTCTTGAAGGCCTTGTGTAGCATGATTATAGTTAAGACTGTCTTGAAAATATAACTCAGAGTTTCAGATATTCATCTTGATCCAAAACCCCAACACATTATTGAGAAAATAGTTTCCAAAAGAGTAAGTTACCAGGCATCTC
>ML777589.1:1597-60785 GCA_009831015.1 Picea engelmannii | reverse complement strand
CTTGATCCAAAACCCCAACACATTATTGAGAAAATAGTTTCCAAAAGAGTAAGTTACCAGGCATCTCCGACTTACAGCCTAGGAGAGTTTCCTGGAGTGATAACAAATTGGCGTCGTTGCCGGGGAGAGGAGATTGAAGCTCAGCTTCCATGGGAGACGACATAGATCTGATCTTTGATGAGAGACAAAGGTTAGACACTACTTGGTTGTAATTTTTTATCTGGTGACTCCACGATTAAAGACTCCACTGGGGAGGATCCGGTTGACAAAAGATGAAGGAGTTAAATTTCAAATCCAGGTACTAGTTCATTAGCCTGCTTCGTGAACTGTTGTATTTCTTTATCAGCTTCTTTATACTTTTTCCTTCACATGTTAAAAGAATTATTCTTTGTTTCGTATACTCTGAAGATTATCAACCATCTTTTATAAGTCCATATTTAGAAGAGGAAATCTTGCAGCCTCCTTATGTTGTTGATGTTGATCCTATAGCTTTACCTCAGCCTATTCCTAAAGACAAGACCTGCATTCAGATTCCCTCTAAATCTGAGCATTCATACAACCTTGAGGAGGTTGAACTTGTTTCAAAACCTGCCCAGATCTCAGCCCCTCTGGCCATAATTTCTGAACCTGACAAACAACTTACCATCTCTCATGACCAGCCCACAACTTTTCAAGTTAAGATCCGGATGAAGATGTTCAAACATTTACAACTACCCCATTTTCTTCATCCTTATCCTGATGACTGTTATGAATATCTCCCTTTGTTTTCTGGAGAGAATAAAACTTGAGCCGAGGGGCACGCAGAATCCTTTTTGGATTTTGTTGATCATTTTTCAATTGTGCATGAAGATGTGATCATGAGAATGTTTTCGAAATCTTTGATCAAAGATGTTGCTGCATGGTTTAAAAGTCTGAGAGCTGATTCAATTGGTTCTTGGACCGAGTTCTCTAATGATTTCCTGAAGTATTGGGGCAAGTGAAAATCTCTAGATTCTTACCTTGCTGACTTTTATGCTTTGAAGAGAGAGCAGAGTCAAAGTTTGCATATTTTCAATCAAAAGTTTAAACGCATGTATCATGACATGCCTTTGGAGATTTGACCTTCTGAAAGAGCTGCCATGATACATTATGTTATGTGTCTTCACTCAAAACTTTCCCTTCTTCTTCTAGAAAGGGAGTCTTCATCCTTAACTCAATTGTTTGGAGATGCGCAAGAGGTAGAGAAGAACATCCGTGCATCTAGGTGGGTTAGAATGCAAGTTGATTCTGAAAATATGCAAACATATGAGCAAGAATACTGTGAGTATATTTTAGATTCCGAGCAAGAAAGTAGTGAGTATGAAGCAGATTTGGACCAACAGCCTGAGGATGAGTACATTTCAGATGTAGAATAATATTCATCAACATTGGCAGAATGTTCTATAGACAGGGAACAAGAAGGTGATTAGTTTTCCATCAAAGGAACGCCTATGGTTGAGCAGGAGAGAAATGAGGTTGGAGCAGATTTGGGACAACAACCCACATGTAAGTTTGATTCAGTTTCAGGGTCAGATTTTTCAGTGTCCGCTGAGTATTCCAGAGACAGGTATGCATGTGAAGCTTATGATCAGTTTGTAAATCAAGAAGAGCATAAGATGACTGATGATTTCATAATAAACTATATGTTCTTAGCTGTTTCTTATTCATGTGATGGAAATCCTATTTTGTTATCCTCTTGTGAGCATTATTCGGATAAGGAAATTATAGTTTTTAATAATCACGAATTAATCTCAAGAGGACAAGAAGATGATCAGTCTTCTTGAAGAAGAACAATCATGGTTGAACAAGAGGTTTTCATAGATGTGTAGTTGTTTCCTGAAGAGCAACATGTTTCTTATCTTCTTTACAAGGATCCAGTGGCAGCCTTCATGGAGTTACACTTTTCAGAGGGCTCGAAAGTTTCAGATTTCTCCAACTCGCCCATGTTTTCAAGTAAATATGGTTTCCTGAAAAGCTCCTTGTCACTGTGGTTGCATATTCAACATCATTTGCTGATCAGTAATAAAGACAAGATTTCCTCAGTGTTCAAATTGCTTGGATGGCTACTATGGAAATCAGCATTCACTTAACAAATGACAGAGATGGCTAGTGTAGGGGTAGGTAGAATAATAAGTTCTCCATGTGAGCAGTTTGATCTTTTTCAGTTGTTGATTTCATGAATAAGCTTGGGATGCATGCAAGTTACAGGGGAACAATTGCATAGGCTTGAGGACTCCATGCCCAATGCTACTACAATTTTGCAGAGGGATCAATGCTAAAGGTTTGATGACTCCATGCCCAATGCTAAAGGCTACTGGAACTACTAGGTTCTTGGAAACCTCGCAGGGAGGTCTCCATCCCAGTTGGAGCCAGATGTTATCTCCCAAAATAAAACTGTCCTTTTAGTCGAGTTTTGTGGTGGATAGAATGGCTATCGGTAGTTGCCTCAATTCATTTTTGAGTCTTTTTAGCTGCAAAACTTAGGTTTTGGTTTTTGTCTTAGAAAATAATATGTTCCATAAAAGTCTTCTTTTCAAAATTTTCATAATTCACTTTCAACAGCTAACATGTGTCCAAAAGATGAGTGTTAGCTGTGGAAAGTGGTGACTTTCAGCAGCTAAGGAGTGTTTTTCATAGGTCTGTGCGCTGGTGAAAGTGTCAAATTCCAAAATATCCAAAGAAACAGTGTCCCGGGTCGTGCGCTGAGGAAAGTGAAGGCTTTTAACAACAAAAAGGGGTTCTCCATAGGATCATGCACTGGTGAAAGCGGCAAGTATGAACATCTAACAGAGGCATTTTTCATGGGCCGTTGGTTGAAGAAAGCGGGAATCACGTGCATGATATTCACGTTTAAAGACAATGATGATATGATCATCCCACATCAGGAAAATCCAAATCGTGCGCTGATAAAAGTGGGTAATGATGGAAACTAAATTTTGCACGTCAGAATAGGATTGTGATGCGAATTTGGCTCAGAAACTCATGCTACATAATCATGGCATCAAGGATGTCAAGCTCGAATGCAGTGGTGCAAGTACAGAGGATGTATTCCCAGCCTGATAAGCATCAAATCAAGTCGTTGTTTCCATATCATACCCTATTCACGAAGGCCTGTCAAAGTTTCAAATGTTTTAAAACGGAGCCAACTCCCGAAGTGCTTTCAATAGCGCAAAACCTCGGCTCGACCAACAGTCGTAGGGGTTACAAATTGTCGAGATCTTCGAGTTACACAATGGTGAGAAAACGCAGTGGTGCTCTACTCAAGAGAGAGTTGGATAGCCTGTCCTTTTTACAGACACACCCCAAAGTCCAGAGACATTTTTCAAATGCAGGGTGTATTGGGTTCGTTGAAAGATTTCAAATTGGTTGCCACCAGTCTACGACATAAGCTTTTGCCAAGACTTTCGATGGGAACAAAGCTCATGTTGGGTCCATGGAAATTAGGGTGGATGAAGCTTTCATTGCCGCAGCCACAAGCCTACCAAGAACCAGTCAGAGATGGTTTAAAACCACTGCTCCCAAAAATTTGGATTTCAAAGCTTATTTGAAAGAGGGATACAAACACAAGGCATGGAAAAAAGGTATGCTGGTTTCCTATCTAGAAGAAGAATGGCAGGAGTTGTTCAAAGGCATCCAACTGTACATTACTTCAGAGGGAAGATATGATAAAGTTATGATGTATCACATCAAACTCATGGATCATTTCACAGGCAAGACTCCCCTTAATTTACCTTTTTTCCTACATAAGAGTTTGACTAAGGTTTGCAAGAATATTAGGGCTCAACCCTTGACCATAAAAAGTACTCTATGCCACTTTGGGCTAATAAAATTAATCATCCTGGAGGAATTGAAACAACAGGGAAGGAGCTGGGATCATTTCTTATTCTGGGAAGGTTTTGAAACACAAACCCAACTGGCAAATGAACCAGGGAAAGCTTCAAAGAAACAATCTTCCCCTCAAAGTAGTTCAAGAAAAAGAAGGAATCTGCCAGGACCTCCCGAAGACAAAATTTCTGGAGTGAAGCCCCGTAGGTCGAAGAAAAGGTTAAACTTTGAGAAAAACATAGAGAAAATCACAGAGCGTCCTACAAAGCATATTACAGGGAAGAATATATTAAACTTCCCCTATTCAAATTGAGAATCAGAGCAGCAAGATCAATGCCCTGTCACTGATAATCTTGAGTAGAAAACTGAGTGTGCACAAAACTATGAGACCTTCACCCATACAGAAGAGGGAGAAACATCAAAAAGCTCCAAATCAAGGAAGTCTCAAAAGATCAAGCATCTGAAGGAGGTAATTGCCCAGCAAGAGGTTTTGGAAAGGGTAATTAAAGAAAGGTATAAGAAGTTGTCTGCGAACTTTGAAAAAACCAATACTGCATTTGAGAGATTGGCTAGGGAAAGTGTTAAGGAGAAGAAAAGAAAGAAAAAACTCACCAAATATTACAATAGCCCGTGGTGGCTTGCCAAACGCCTTAAAAGGCAGATAAGAAGGTTAAAACAAAAACTGAGGCAAAAATCTCATCCAGATCTTAAGGTTCTCGCTCAAGTCGCCGTTAATATGCAAGGTGAGAAATCGGAAACACACTAAATTTTGATGAAATCGAAATTTTGGAGGTGAAAACTCATTTTGAGTGCAACCGGGGCTTTCACCAGCGCAAAGCTATATTTTGTGACCCGTTAGCTGTGTAAAGTGACGTCTTTCAACAGCTAACCCGCGAAAAATTAAATGAGTTAGCTGTTGAAAGCTGGAAAAGTAATTTTTGAAGCCAAGGACAGGACAGTTCATTCCAAACAAGTTTTGAAGGAGCTCTAGTGTATCAATGGGCTATCAGATCGCATGCAAAGGGTTTAGCATCAGAGGTTCGAGAGAATTTTGGTAACACATGCAAAACCATTTCCTAAAAAATCGACCATGAACGTTGGGAGATCCAACTGTCAAGACAGGTGTCCTGCTATTCTTCACCACATTGCTGATACCAGGAGCTGAAGGATGCAGATGGCAAATTTGGGAGTTTGAAGACAGTTCGAGTTCCAAGTTTAGTGGTTAAGACTTTATTTTCAAGTTGTTTAGATAGAATTGAATTGTTTTTATTAAATACAGATCCATGTTTTTAGGATCTGTGAAACTGCTTGTAAGAGGCTATAAATGCCTATTTTTGATATGAAACAGGGGTTCGATTTTGAGTTCTTGAGGCTACTTCTTTGTAACAAGACACTTTCTTTAATATAGCAGCCAACAAGCTTCTTTCTTTGTTACTGTTAGACCTTCTTTTATCTATCTCTATGCTTATGAGTGGAATTAATTCTTTTGTCTCTGTTTAATGACCCTGGTAATTGTCATCTTACTTTTGGTTATTAAGCAGGAATCACAAGCATCCTTGGCTAGTTTGTTGACCCATCATATATATATGGTTTTATATATGTTCTGGTTGATTGATTAGTTTTCTCATCCACCTGTTATTCAAACCTATATGACAATAGCTCTTGAAGGCCTTGTGTAGCATGATTATAGTTAAGACTGTCTTGAAAATATAACTTAGAGTTTCAGATATTCATCTTGATCCAAAACCCCAACACATTATTGAGAAAATAGTTTCCAAAAGAGTAAGTTACCAGACATCTCTGACTTACAGCCTAGGAGAGTTTTCTGGAGTGATAACACCGCTCATAAAAAAATTCTTGCATTGGGTATACCTTTAGAACTCCCACTAGGGCATAAGAAAAAGATGATTGGGTAATTGTATTTTTGGATTTTCAATGGAACTAATGTAAATATATTTATTAATTTGAAACTTGTTTTATGAAGTATTTGCTTGCATGTTACAATGATTACATGAAGGATGGGGACTAAGCTCCCTATAAATTCTACACATGGACTTTTGTTTGTTTTATTTATTGATTTTTCTTAATATTTTTTATATTTTTAAATATTAATATAGATTTAATTTAATTTAATATTAGTTTAACCATAACAAATTAATTAATTTCTTCACTAATGAAATGAAATACTTACATTTCCTTATGAGGAGATTCATAATTAGAAAAATCGACAATAGCACCTATATGTCACTTGCGGGCCAAATATCCCATTTACATGGGTCATGTGGTGGTTTTCTAGCCTTGTTCATAGACCATGATCCATATAAGCTTCATTTAGAACCTAATTCCCTTATTTTCCTTCTCCTACAATGGTTAATTCTTTGAGATCCATCCCTCATGTGAAAAACCTCCTAAGAGTGCATGATATCTTCATTTAGGATCGCAAGTCCTTTGACTTCTTACCCATATGATGATAAAGTCCCAAAAATCATCCCTTCAGTGCAAAACTCCTAATGGCACTCATCTCCCACTCAGAGGCCCAAAATCCTATTTATAATTCTTAAGTGGTGGTTCATGGCCTTGTTCCTAGCGCATAAGACTTAGAAGTTTCACATATGCCATAAGGTCCTTGTTTTCCTCAGTATACCATGGTTAAGGGCTTGAGATCCATACATGGTGCAAAACACCTCCATGATGGCACTAGTATCCCACTCAAAGACAATATTTTTCTCTTTAGGGCATATATGGCAGTTCAGGGTTTCATTAGGGAGTAAAATATTCATAGAAAAACATTTTTAAGGGAGTAATCCCATTATTAAATGTGAAACTTAATTTAAAATGGCTCCATAACAAAGTACAACATTCAAAAGTGTATCCTATTTGTCAAAACATTATTCTTTTATTCTTTTAAAAAATGAAAAACATCTAGATAGACACAACAAAATTGTATACCAACAAAATTTTAGATCACTTCAACATCTTTGCAATTATCTAAAGAGCAACAAAAATGGATGTTGGGAAAAAAAGTTGTGAGGAAATTGCAAATATTCTTTTTCCTATCAAAAGATTAATTTTGATATTATTTTGAAAACAAGAAAATACATATCAAGAAACATATAAACTTAGTAACATAAAAGTTTTATATGTATTCAATATCTTTCCAAGTATGTAGATAATGCCAAAACTTGATGTTGGAGTAAAACATTATAGACAAATTACTAAATTTCTCTTGATACATTTTAGGGGTAGAAATTTCTTATATGATTTATATGTTTTTTATTAAACATATTTTGTTCCCATTATTAATGCATGCACATTTCTAAAGTGCATGAATTTTTATTTTTCATTCTTATTTGGAAAACTTCACATTAGTCTGCATGGTATTTCAAAAGTCATTAAGGGTATTCTAAAAGGAACGTGTGCACATTTTGAATAAAATGTACATTTTGAATAAAATGTACATTTTCATGTGAGAGCATGTTCCCAAATTCCCAATTACCATCCTTTTAACCATCAACTTCATGCATGATCCATTTTGTTTGTTCCATAAACCACTTCATGATGTTTTCATAAGTTAAAATTGATTATTGAAAGGTAAGAAAACAAAGGTGTCAACATGATTGTTCTAGAATAAACATCAACATCATATGGACTGGAAGATGTTTTTTGGGCTCATGAGGCATCCATAGGATCCTAAATAACCCTACATGCCCTCTAAAGCGAATGTCTATTGAATGGGTATAATAATGGTAATGTTATAATTTTTTTCACTCCATAAAAGGGTATTAGGGACCCTAGACATGGCACAAGGAGGAAAAGCAATTTAGGGCCTAAAATATGATTTAATGTCTCGTGGGCCCTAGATATGGTCCTAAACTCACATAGGCCCTATAAAGGGAACCTTTATCTCATGGATATGATATTTGCAACAATATGTGTTTTTCACAACAATGATGAGTTTGAAGGGCTTAGTCATGGTTGGAGGATGAAAACAAATGTCTTAGGGCATCAAGAAAGATTTTAGAATTCATGGGCCATCATGCATCGGGTTTGAATCCATCACAGAAGACATTTATAATGAACCTTAGCCATTATAAGCTTTTCACACTATGGATTCTATTAGGGCGTAATATGGCCCACGTGTGAAAAATAATGTCATTTCCCTTAAATTTGATGTGTTTGGATTATTCATGATGCAAAGGGACCTATACTATCAAATACGCTCACAAAGGGAATATGGAAATCATCACTTTATTAAGGATATCTTAGAATTAGTTACAGAGGAAAAACGATAGTTGTATATTAGTTATTTGATAAGACATATGTATTAAAAATATGATTTTCATTACATGATTACAAAAAATATGAGAATGAAAATTAGTAATTGTAGAATTTACATAGAACACTAATCTCATAAAATGTATGCACATTATGTAAAATTATAATTTTTAGGAGGGAAAGTATCATATGTCCATGTTGTCTAATGAGTTTATGTCAAATTTTATTTTATCCTAAAAAACATGGTGATGGTTGGGATTGCAAAAGCCAATTAATTGAACTCATCATTTCCAAATCATTTTTCATTGTGTTTCATTTTGACAATATATTTAAATAGTTTACACAGACTCATCTTTGATGAAATTAAATTTATTTATAGACCCATTTCCATGGATCCAAAATATATATTTTTATATAAATATTATTATTTGATCAATTGCATTCATTTACAAATATATTTTTATTAATTCCATATATGTGTGTGTGTGTGTTATTGTTTCCTATTATTTTAATATTTTTCATGTAACAAGTATCATAATTTAAAAATACATGTCTATTTTTTTGCAATAAAAGTTTAACAAAACCATTTTTTTTAAATGACATTTTATCCTACAAACTAAAAAAAACATGTTGATTCTATTAACACTTTTATTATTTTTATTATTATTAATATAAGGTGAGGTGCATTTTATAGTCTAATATGACACTTGACAGAAGTTATCCCAATATAACATTTGAAAAAAAAAACTAGAACATTCTAGTATGGAAGATATTTGCCCCATCACTACTCATAAATATAATGATTATAAATGTAATTATGAACAATTATTATAATGTTACCTATAAAATAAATGAGAAAATAACATTTCATAAAAGCAATTTTTCTTTGTAAACATGTTTAATCAACATATTGTATCTTGCTATAAATTAAAAAATTCACCTTGAAAAAGAATTAAACATTATATGGCACTAACAGTTATAAGCTTTCGCAATTACAATACAATGTAAATTATTTCAGAAAACTAAAGTTACTTGAATTATATGACAAATCTAAATTCTAATAAGTGATGCATCTTAAATTTAATTTAAAAATAGAGAAATTATTAGTGTACTTATAACACATTTTACCCCGGATGGGGTGCCACGGACCTCAGGGGAGGCCACACAACCCCCATGCAATTCAAGCCATAAATATGGCCGAACACCACCCCAAGCCTCATTCTTAGATGGAGGATGGCCTTAAAAGCACACAATAGATGGAAGGACAACTCCCTCGAGTAGGATTAATGGTGCCCTCAATCAACCATGGCAGGGGGATGATGAGACATACAGGAGGAGGTTGTGTGGTCATTTCATCCTCTTAGATATTACTCCAGGTTGGCCATGGAATGTTACATTATGTTTTCTTGTTCTATCGAGGCTCTGCTCTGCTCAACTACTAGGATCTGTGTATCCTCATTCTTAGATTTCTTTTCCCTCCAAGTTCTTTCATGCTATGTGAGTGGGGAAAACCCAGGAGGGGAACCTCTTCGTACATTTATGTTGCAAGGGAAAGGTGCCTACACGAATTAGAGAGAGCCTCCTCGATAGATTAGACTCGATGAACCAAGGAGTCAACGACACCTCCAATGGCCTATGTGGAGGAGGAAATCTTGAAGGAACCAATTCAGGTTCCACCAGACTCTCTCCTCTACATGGTCTCGAACCCCCAAGATAGACCTAGTACCAACATTGAAACAATGGACACAAAGACAACCATGGAGGGAACTACCTGCACTGTCCAAGAGTAAATCTCCCATATGGACTACCCAGCTGAACCTCCTTTTCTCAACTCAGACATGGAGTAAGACCAAAGTGAACCCAACCTCGTTACTTCGGAGCACTTAGAGCTCATCTTTGAGATGAGGAGCTATATGATGGAGAAACTCCACCAACATACCCTCCTTAGTAGCATAATCGACATGCTATTCGATGCCTTCTCGAACAGGCTGATCAAATAGAGATGCCCGACTTGCACGTAAACTTTTGAATTCACCCCTCATGGAAGCTCTTCAGATGGCAAGTTCCACTACTCAAACAACCCTTCTAATGTTTAAATTTTCTCATCCCTCTTCAGTCCATTAGCAAGGATATGAGTTTTTTTTTCTTGTCTTCTTGCTTAGGATTTCTTTTCAGTTTGAATTATCAATTTTTGAATGCATGTCTAGATAGAACTGTCAACACTATATACTGCCACTTTCTCTGGTTTCCATATGTATGGTGGAGCAAGGGGCGGCTAATACTTTTGGCCACAAGTATAGAGGGTTTCCACTTGTTTCAGTTTCCACTAGTTTGGTGGAACAAGTGGCAACCCTGTGAAACTATTAAATTTTGTATAGTGACAAAGGATTAAATAAGTAATATCACTTTTTATTTACAATAATAATAATAATACATTTTATAAATCAAACAACAATGACCACAACATGATCAACATGATTTGAAAAAACACAATATACATGTGTGTTATACTGTTTATATCACGCCTATGTGATTGAAAGCACACTCGTGTGGTTGTTATGTAAAAATGTGTCGAGAAACAATTTAATTGAGAAAGTACATATGCAAACATCGACAATTAAAGTTTTGTGGAAGTTTTTCTTTGTAGAGGAAATGACTCTTTGATGTCTCTCATAATTTATCACATGGAATCGATCCTATTTTACTTCCTCATTGTTATTTCATGCATATCCTACTCTGCAGGCCACTCGAATTTATCCAAAATATCTTCCCCATCATTCTTGTAGACATAATATGAACTGGCATCAATTCACTTAGAATTAACATACCTACACCTCCTCTTCTTCGCGTCGAGGGGACTTATCGAATTACTCTTCTAGGATGGGGAGGAATTTTGTAGCCATGAAGTGATTATAACTAGGGCCCTTTCCAATGTTACCGGGCACATCAAATTCGTTCCCTTTCAAGTCCATCATCTTGGCCCCTACATTAGCATAATTAGGACTTTGAAGCTCTACGATTAGAGCTTCCTAGTGCCCCTTTTCCCTATTCAGAAAGAAAGGAAGCTAGTGGATATCTTAATTATAATACTATGTCAATCTCAAGAATGACATAAGTTCGATATTGTATATTTAATATAAGTTAAGAAGCACATTTGGAAAAACAACTGATGATCCATACGATTTGTCAACATGCCTTCTCGCTAAATATTAAGTGTTGGATTGGCCTCGAACCGCTCCTCCATGAGATCCTCACTTGTGTAGTTTCTAATAAGTTCATCATGTTTCTTCTTCTCCAAAACCATGTGCTTGATCGCTTTCTCATCTCGAAGGAGCACATGGGAAACAAACTCTTTCTCTCTCTACTACTGGTTTCTCTTGTCCTACTCTCCCATTTATTCCACCACATCCTAATATTCCTCTAATAGGATTGCATTAATGGAAATGACCTCCCTACTCTTGATCGTTAGACTGGACTCCCTCTTGATATACTTGATCCTATGCCACTCCCTCAATGCTCTAGCCTACATCTCCTCCTTTGCGAGATACTCAAATTTCTCCGAGATATTGTTCTCATCATCCTTGTTGCTATAATAACTATTGTCAATTTGATTTTAAATCATATACCTAGACATCCTCTTATTCTCCTCAAGGGGCTTATCAAATAGCTCTTTGACACTTGGGAATAATTTCATGGCCACACTTGTACAATTGATTGTTGCAAGATGGCATGTTACAATATTCCAACAACCAATTGTACAAGTGGAACTGGGAAATTTCTCCATGGCATCATAAAGTTATTCGATAAGCCCCATGAGACGAAGAAGAGGAGGTCTAGTTATGTGATCTACAAGTGAATTGACACCATTTATTATGGTGATAGGGATGATTATAATGTTATCTTGGAGAAAACAAAGTAGTCCTCGAAGGAGGAGATGAGGGATAGAGCACTAAGGGAGTGGTAGAGGTTCAATTCTATCTAGAGGTAGCCTAGGTTGACAATCAAGAGAAGGAATGTCATTTCCATTAATCCTCTCCTATTTGAGTAAGATGAGGATGTGGAAAAAGAAATGGGAGAGCATGACAACGGAAAACAACAACATAGAGAGTGAGAGTGTTGCACATATTCCCCTCCTGGATGATAAAGTGATTGAGAACATGGTTGTGGAGAAGAAGAAACATGATGAGATTCTTATTAAGTATACGGGTGGGGATCTCATGGAGGAGTAAGTCGAGAACAAGGAAATTTTTAATATCTAGCGATAAGGCATGCTGACAAAGCTTATGGATCATCAATTGTTTTTTCAAATGTGCTTCTTAAATTCTATTAAATATACAATATGAAGCTTATGTCATTCTTGAGGTTGACATAGAGTTATAATGAAGACATCTACCAGCTCCATTTCTTGTTGAATAGGGAAAAGGGTTACTGGGAAGCTTCGATCATGGAGCTTGGTAGTCCTAAGTATGCCAAAGTAGGGGTCAAGATGACAGACTTGGAAGGAATCGAAGTTGATGTGCCCGGTGCTACCAATAAGGGCCTTGGTTATAAATACTTCAGGGCTATGAAATTTCTCCCCATCTTCAAAAGAGATATTCAATAACCCCCCTTCAGGCGAAAATGAGGAGGTGTAGGTATGTGATCTACAAGAAAATTGATGATAGTTCATATTATGACTACATGAATGACAAGGACGATATCTTGGAGAAAGTCAAGCGACTCGTGGAGGAGTACATTTGAGGCAGATAACTAAAGAAGTGGTAGAGGATTGAGACCATGCACTAAATTGTGAGAGGCATTGAAGAGTGAACTATGTTTTTTCCTCCGTAAAGAAAAACCTACACAAATAAATTTTGTGGAGGCTTGCATATGTAGTTTGTGAATTAAATTGTTTTTATTCTGGATACTACTACTGCTATTGTGCTTGGCGTCATCAATGGATTTGATTCACATAAAATATTTTTTAGGAACATATATATATAGATAAAATGTATTCAAAATATAAAACACCAACATATATAATTAATTTATATTTATCAAAAGCTGAAATTAGTTTTTCTTTGCAAAAAAAAAGTGAAAAAGTAACCGGTGCTATTAACAACAACATATGCACCATGTCTGATGCTCCCTATCAGAAATAAAGCATTGAAAACCACTATGTTAAGTATAACAAACTAATGTGTCATTGTTAGTCAAGCACCGATATCTATTGTGGTACGTTGTGATATATAACGAATTGGTTAAGGGTTTTCATACAAAATGACCCACGATGTTATTTCACATATGAACTGTGCAACTCAGGGTTAATGATTCTACGGAATGCGCCATTGTAGTAGAAATTCTTAATGTTAAACCAAGAAGTGTGTTTGGTTATATGAAACACACCGACACCCTATGTTCCTTTGAGCACCAATTACTTTTAACCGATGTGTTATATTTTTTGATGCATCGGTAACAACTACATTTAAAAGACACACCACAATGATAATTTTTAAAATATTTTTTCCTTGTGCATCTCACTTAATCGCACCAGTGCATTTCAGCGAATGCAACACGTCGATGCTGGATTTTAGCTTTGTATGCGTTGATACCAGTGTGTTTTTCTTATAAGGAACTGATAATGGGGCATCCCATAAAGCGAACCGATATGGTAAATTATTATCTATTTTTCTCATTGTGTTGTAGTATATATCATTGGTGCATTGTATTTATTTGACGCGCCATAGAGAAAAAAAATTGTTTTAAAAAATGGGGTGGTGCTTTGATTAATAAAATGCATCGATGCATTTAGCAGTGTGCTTGGTTAAATGGAATGAATCAGTGCTTCTATGTTCGAGAAACACCAACATGTTATTGATCAAGTATTGTCTTTTATAACGCATCGGATGCAGGTCATCTGAGAGGAAGCACTGGTCGAGTATGGTGAAATTTAGAAGCACTGGTGGTGGTGCTTACTGTGAATTTAGAATAGGAATTACCGCATCGAGGTGAGCCGAATTGAAACAACGCACCGTGTGATGTCATAAAAAAATTGAAAGAAAGTCCCAAATTTCAAGCTAAATTCAAATTTTAAACTGATGAAAATGCAAATGGAAAGGTAATAAAAAACATGTTTGAAGTCTTGTGTCTTGAGGAGTCATGGTTTCACTCTTGAGAGGAAATGAAAATTTGTTGGAATTTCAAAAAACTAGAAATGTTTGAAATCCACCGGTGAAGCTATCCAACCCACCGAGGAGCACTGTAAACAAGTGTTTGTGAAAATAGAGTAAGCACTCGTGCTTGCTTGAGAGATTGAAAGCATGAGATGAGGTGTCACAATGAAATTGGTTTGGTAATTTATTTTTATTCACCCATATTGTGGTGTTCTCTAGAACATTGTGTACACATTGGTATGTATGATCCAATGGAATCGATGTGCTTTGATCAGTGCTTGTTATTTTTGTTATAATTTATGACGGTGCATTTGAACATCTATGCTCTAGTGCATTATGTTGTAGTTGAGTACCGGGGTGGATGTACCTTATAGGTGCACCGAAAAAATGTCTACAAAATCTTCTACTCACTCACATCCACTAACAACCTCCGCTATGAATAATAACGGTATGTTTAAACATTTAAACACCCATGCAGTATATTTGTGTGTGCACCACAAAAAAACTCTTACTGGACCCAACAACCTCCACTATAAACAACCAAGGAATAATTTTTTTCAAGGAGTTTCTAAAATCCTCTGAAAAAAAACATATGCTCCTTGTAATGATTATACTTATTTTCTAATTTTTTAGACTTTACTAGGATGGGGTATCTTGACCTCTTCGCTATTAATGCTAAAAACAATTGTCTCCTTCCCATCACAATATGGGTCCATAATTTTGGCCCACTTGAACTCCCTACACGTGGAGTATCTCCTTCACATAACAGTATGGGTCCCAACTTTTGGCCTACTTGAAGTCCCCACACGTGGAGTGTCCATGGTGAGATCACTCGTCATACCACCTCAAAATCAAAGTGCGCTTTAGTATTCCTAAAGTGGCATAAATAATAACCTCTAACTCAAATTTCTTAGTTCAATTCCTTGGAATCCTTATGTTTTTTGGTCTGAGGACAGTTTCCCTCTCTCCGGTCAATTCAAGCTTTTTCTTTGGTGGAAGACAACGCCAGGGCCGTGAGAGGGAGGACTTGTCTTCCGCAATTCGGCCCAAGCACCCTGAACCTTCCAGAACTAGGTAGTAAACTTTATAACTAAAAGAGGAGGGTTGATTCCAGTCTCCATGTGAAACGATGATGTGCCGCAGAGTCGTGCGGTCCCGGATTTATCCGTCCGCGCATTGATTTGATAGTTATTTCTAGGTCAAATTAGTTATGTGTTTTGCTATGTTAGGTATTTTACATGTTTACTTGAGTACTCAAATCGGTTTGGTGTTTGGTTAAATTAGTTATATGTTTGGTGAGGATAGATGATTATTTTCATTGGTGTTTGGTTAAATTAGTTATATGTTTGGTGAGGATAGATGATTATTTTCATTGTTTGCTTTAGTCATAATTTTTTTAAAATTAAATTATTATTATTATTATTAATCCAATCATTTACAAAGCGGTTGATGAGCTGTCCATCCAAAAAGACTTGACATCTAGCAGCCTACCATTTTAGAAAGGACCATAAACCTAGCAAGCAGGTGAATACTCTGTGTTAATCAGGTACCCTTAAATCTCAAAAGTACGTTCCCTTAAATCTCAGAAGTACATTGTACATTGCATACTTTTAATTGCATATTTTTAATAAAAAGACTGAATAATCTGAAAGTTTCTATGCAAAAATTATAATGCAGGAAAAAAAAAAAACATCTACAACAAAAATTTTCCACAGAAAATTTCCACAGCAGATCTTCACAAAAGTTTCGTCGTGCTAGCACCTTTTAGTGAATGAACGTTACAGCATAATTTACTATTTGTCTTCCAATTTATGACTGAAACTCAAATCCATCAAAACAATGAATTTGCGTGAAAGTTCATTTCAAAAGGAAGATAGAAAATTGGCAAAATTTTGATTTGCAAGAAACAAAGCTTTGTAATATAAATTCATTCAAAATTTTCAATCACCTTTACAAAAATAGAAAATTGGCAAAATTTTGAGCATTTGACAGAAACAAAGCTTTGTAATATAAATTCATTCAAAGTTTTCAATTACCTTTACAAAAGCTGTTTCATTAGAAAATGAGGAAAAGTTTCTTAATGTAAAAAATGAATGGATACCAACTTCAATAGAAAGATGATAATAGTTAACCTTCACTCAAATCAAGATTAGTTTATGGTAAAAGGTTATTGGGACTTTTTTAGAATATTATTTAAATGCTTGAAAAACAGTAGAAAAAACGTTATAAACAAATTTAAGCTTTTCAAAATATTGGAATTTTTTTAGAATGCTATTTAGATGCTTGAAAAACAGTAGAAAAAGCGTTCCAAAAAAAACTTTCCAAAATATTATACGCCTATTCAAATATCTAGTTGGTTGAATTCTAAAAAATTAATAAAAAAATAAATTCATCTCTTCAACTAAGAAATCATAACCAGAAACCTAGCATGGATATTAGAATGATCCCTACCTAATAATAAATAATCCTCCAGCATCAACAATATTAAGAACAGTAGAAGCGTCTATTATTTGAAAAAAAGGTAAAACTAAAAGACAACATTTTTGTGAGATTTGTATAGAAACCCTAATACCTAAATTTTCCATTCCATTCCAAGAATAAAAAAGTATACTGCACTATTTTGATGGTAAATGACTAAAACTAAAGCTTAACATTTTTGTGAGAACAGTATAGCAAACATAATACCTTAAACGTTGCAATCCATTCCAACAACACAATAGTATGCTGCACAATTTTTGATGTTAAGTTGGAGTTTTTGAATATTCAAAATGTAAGGGATCTCTTGTCTCACAAACAAGGCGGTCTCATACACCAATTTGATGTGCTGGCTTGACTGTGACCTTAAAAATAGATTATTATTATTATTATTTATCAAACTACTCTTGGATGTGGTTGTAATTATGTAGTTTGTCTCACACCTGCTAAATCTAAAGCTAGAATTTGCGGTTCATAAGAAATCGAAGAAATCGGAGGTTTGAAGTTACAAATTTGTAGAAGGAGATGGAAGCTCGGAAACAACCAACAAGTGTTCGAAATAGATGTTGTAAGTTGGAGGTAGGAAGTTGTTTCTACCAGACACTAGAAGTTGGTTGTTGTGAGATACAAGTTCAAGTAGGGTATGCTGTTGATGGTTTAGAAGGTTGTTGTGAGAGACAAGTTCAAGTAGGGTATGCTGTTGATGGTTTAGAATCGAGTTGAACTGTGCTAGATGCAAAATCAAAATGTCCAAAGTGAGGCGAGACGCTGGGATACTATGCTTGCATGTATGAGGATTGAAGATTTCCTAGGTGAGACGCTGGGATACTATGCTTGCATGTATGAGGATTGGAGATTTCCTAGGTGGTAAAAGATGACATTTAATTTTAATCATGAGTAGATTTAACATGAGAAATAGGTGGTGAATGAAGTGATGAATTGGGTACAATAATGAGTAAAAGTTATGATGAATAGAATAAAGTTGTAAGAATTTTGGCTTCCTTCAAGTTAGATGTGTGATATTTCATATTTCATCCTACTGATTAGTTTGTTTTAATAAGATTTTATAAATATTGAAGAAGGTGAGATACTTTATGCAAGCAATTATTATTTGTATCTAACAGAATTAAGAGTCAATTCGGAATTAAAGGGTTGCACCAAGTTTACATGCACAATAAAGGAGTACCAAAATCATGATGAAAATCCTAACAAATCGACAGCATGGTAACTCAAAAAGGCAATACATATTAGAAGGGATTCTTGTATCAATGAGAAGTCATATAGGCCGAAACCTTTGGGTTTTTTTTCTTCATCTTTTTGTTTGTAACCTTGGTCTATTCTTCTGGTTTTTCTTAGAAAGGTGTGAGCCATTCTCGGAGGTTTGTGATATCATTTTATGGACCCACTTTCCTATCACTGATTTAAGGTTCTTCTACCAAGTTTTCTTTCTCGAGGGGTCGAAAGCCATTGATGCGTTGCTTCTACAATTTCTGCTTAGTTATCTTGGCACTTGTAGTGGGAAGGGTTTTCTCCTTCACCAATTATAGGGAGTTCACTTCCAGGAAAGTTTCAATTAGAATTTACTCCATTTGGATTAAACAACTTTTTGTTATTGTTAATAAAACATTAATAAAACATGAAAAAAAATTGAAATTAATTTTAAAAATTAAACAACTTTTACTATTTATAAAAAACATGAAAAAAAATATTTGATATCAATTTTAAAAAATAAATATGCAAAATGGAATTCTAAACTAAATTTTTTGAAACAAAAAGAAAATAGATATTGAGTTAAATGAAATAAATATCATTATAACCATGAAAGATTTCATTAAATTACACATACATTGATATAACTTGATGTAAAATGAAGATGAGCCTATCACTTATAGGAAACTAAATTATGACACCATATTAAAAGAAAAAGTATTAAGAAATATAGGATTACTCCAAAGCATATCCAATAACATCAAAATTCAAGTATACTTTTAAGATAATAAGACTAATTCTAAGCATTGATAGACAAGAAATCGATTTCTTTGCAAAAAATAACCAAGAGGCTTCTTGTTTAATATCTCATATCGCCCGGTTAGAGAAAAGCCCCTCTTACATCATATTTTCCTTATTTATGCAGTTTAACCATTATTTTTCTACCAAAATCTCCCTGACTGAACAAAAACCCAACCCTTACATATTTGCATGCATCCCCCATATCCCCCATGGAGCATGGAAATCATAACAAACTTGTTAGCTCACCCACAACCTCAACCATGATTAGTGAAATTGTTATAGAAATTGTGACAATCATTGAATATCTTGAAGGATACAACATACATGTGGTCTCTTAAAGTCATTGCATGTAGTACAAAGTGGGTTGGAGTGCGCAGTAGATCTTTGGCTAGAACATGTGCTAAACTTGGCATCGCGCGGTGCATCTTCTTGGGTGCACATGCAGTGTTGACTTATGGCATCCACAAAGTTTCTGCAAAACCTTAGGGGTGTCAACAGACCCCCAACACTATTAGTTAACTTGCTCTCGAGCGAATGACACTGCATGGTGGGTAGCTCCTGGATGAAGTTTTCAGGACCATCAACTAGAATCAGATAAACATCTTTAGAAACCCCTTTTTAGGTACAATCTATCAAGATTGGATGATGTTGCAGCCACACACAGGCCCTAGAATGCGTCGACCACCCTCAAAGTCTAGATGTCAGTGTGGCCTTCAATGTTATGGGATTACAATCTCTCTCTCATCGATCTATGTCTATATTGTCTGGAGATAGATGTATTTCAGCATAACATCTAGACTGATCTACATTTTCCAGACCAAGTCCTTCATATGTGACTTGGGAATATCACCCTAGTATCCTCCATATTTCTTGCTAGGGTGATCTTTCCATTGTGCATAGCCATCCTCTTCTTCATGTCTCTCTCAAGTTTTCTAATAGTGTTGAAGATGAGGATAGGTTGTTATCAGACTAATCGGTAAGTGAGGACACAAACATATCTCCCTAGTTTCACCCCAAAACTAGAACAAAATAGGATAGAATATAAAGCTTCCCCTAAGTTTTAATCATCAAGCATACTAACTAACAACAGATAAATGAAATACCTTTTAAATGTCATTTTTCCTCACTAGTGTCATCCTTTCTCCTTTTCAATGCTTATGGGATGTTGAACCTGTAAAAAGACACAAGCCAATGAAGTGAAAGAAACAACGTATACTCAACAAAACCTATGTATGTGATCAAGGAGTCATACAATAAAATAAGACCAATTTTATGGGAAAGAAATATATCACTGTATTAAAGAATGTGGAAGAAAGATACAACCAGATGCCTTGATGTTGTCAGGTTCCTTCCAACAGTTCCTTGCTTCCCACACACTTCTAATCCATGGATTCTGAGATCAACAATCTATCTTGACAAAGAAAAGCTCAAAGCCACTCTAACCAAGCTAACAATCTCAAGCCAAATTTCCAATCTAACTTTCTCCATAAGAGATCCTCTCCTTTTATAAGCTGAAGAGGATAAGGTGAGGAGGTTAGGATGATCCCACTAAATCAGGAAAGTGAGTAATATCCAAACTGATCGGAGGCCACCTCACCATAGAAGATTCTCCTTCTAGAAGCATCAAGAAGATGCTCGTTTTTCCAACGTACGAAGATCATCGCACCCCTACAACTAAGCAACATGCGACAACGTCGCAGGCCAGGTTTAATATAGAATGCGACGATCCAGGATCGTCGCACCCCTATAACTGGATAGAGTGCAACAATCCTCTTGATTAGGGTTTTTACAAAGGAAAATATGATTTCATCTCTCAGGGAAAGTTCTTCTCCCTTCTTCCCTCAGCAATTCAGGCCATTGATTCTTATGAAGACAACATATAGGTTTACATCATTAATGGTCATAGGGATGAATAAAATAATGTGTAATAGAGAGCCCCCCAAAGTATAAAGTTATAATAGAGTGATAGCTGAAATACTTTGTCGAGTGTGTATAGGAAACACGAAACAGTCGGTTGGAAACCTGCCAACAAACAAGGAAATACAATACAATAATATATCATCACTAAGGTAGGCATTCCCATACTCAGAATACAAGTGACTCAAAGCATAAATGTCGACATGAAAATACCCATGTCAAGTAAGAAAAGTCATGTCCAGCAAACATACATTATGGATCCATGCCAATATGATTCAAATCTGAACATAGCCACCAAAAATACATTGTGGATCTATGTGTTAAAGACTCAAATTTGAACATAGCTATGAGACATACATTGTGGATCTATGCAATAGTACAATCTGACTATACTCCAATGCAACCTGAATCTGTCAGAAAAGATACAGGGTCTTCATCTCCACCACTCTATAGTATGAATCTAACCATGTGAATACATGTGTTGAAGTCGAACATGGTAGAAACCACTTGATTAACGCTCATTAGTGTATACTGTTAACAAGTGCGAGGGAAATCATCATTAATGTCAATGACTCCAAAGGTACACTAGTACAATCCAATGAGTGTGAATTTATGAGCTGAAGTCGAACACTCGATATAATCTCTCGATCAGGGGTCAATAATGAAAACCCACTGTCGAAAGCGAGGAAACCTTCCATTGAGGCATGAAATTTCCAAGGTACCAATTAGTTTCTAAGTATAATTCCTAGATAATGAGTTGAAGTCGATAGGAAAACACTCGTCACAGGAGGACCCTAATGTATCCCCCATCAATGACATGAAACTGGTAAAAATATTTGAAGTAGATCAGATTAACCAGTGATTCAGGACTGACCTAGGGATGACAGATGCAATAGAAGGCTTAAGGACTAAAGAAATGGCCAATGCAATAGAATGCATTCAGGGTTGAACTTCTCTTTTAACATATTGACGAAACGACAATTGTCTTGGAAACATTGACTCAACAACAGGGATCATAGAGAAATTTGTAATCTTATAAAGGAGTATGATCAGGAGACAAGCATATTTTCCAACCTAGACACAAAGCAAGTGAAAGGTTGTTGTGTTAAAAAATGACTCTTCCATAGAATACAGGTTTAGACACATTTCTTTCCCAATTTCCCCCCCACCATGTCTAACAAGTTCCTCTTAATTTTTACACAATCTTGAAGAGGATAACATATTCTTGAAATGTAAGCTCATCCTTCAGATGAGTCCCTCAGAGTATGTTTAACAAACCCTAGCAAGGAGTGGTTCGGTTCCATATGGGCCTTTCGATGTTTTTTTTACTAGTCCAAAGAAAGAAAACTTGGGGGTTTTTCTTGTTTAGAGAGTTTGAAAAACACTTAAAAAAAAATCCAAACTATCCTTTTTAGTAAAGTAGTCTGATGAGACTGAAAAACAGATAACCTACTGCTCAACAAATGTTTTCTTCAAATACTTTAAAAAGTGTGAAAACAACAAGATCGCTCGATAATCTTTTCATGTTTAGAGAGTCTGAAAAGAGATTAAAGGGAACTCCAGGGGGTTCCTTTCTCGTATAACCTTTACGAGTCTAAAAAAGTGATAAAATTTTACTCGGTTACATTCTCAGGTATTTACGAGCATGTGAAATAACAAAGAATATGCTCGGGATTGTTTTCATTTTTACACAAGCTTAAAACAAAACAAAACTATGCTTGGGATTGTTTTCATTTCTACACAAGCTTAAAGCAAAAAAAAACTATGCTTGGGATAGATTTTATTTTTACACAAGCTTAAAACTAGCGAAAACTATGCTTGGACCTAGTTTCATTTTTACACAAGATTGAACCAGAGGAAACTATGCTTGAGGTAGGTGGTTTCATTTTTACACAAGCTTGAACCAAAGTAAAAACTATGCTTGCGACTTCCCAACGCATGGTTCACGAATTTGCATGGTTGGTACTTAGCCCCCAGCTTAAGAAGCTAGTGGCTCAAATTCAGCATGAAGTGCAGAGGATAAAATCATTTCCCCCCAAGATTTGGTTCGTCCAACGACATAGGAGGATGAAAAGAAGCTTCAAATATTATACGTAACAAAGTACTTGACTCAAACAGGGAGGGGGAACAATATATTTCATTTTCTAACAAACTTGAAACAGGAATAAGAACTATGCTTGAGAATCCAGGTTTAGTCTCGAGACCTCTGTTTCATTTTTAATGAGCTTGAAATCAGAAAACCATACTCAAAGTTGGTTTCATTTTTTAATGAGCTTGAAATCAAAAAACCATGCTCAAAGCTGGTTTCATTTTTTAATGAGCTTGAAATCAGAAAAAGCTATGCTCAAAACCTTTATTCATTTTTTAACGAGGTTTCCATAGAGACACAAAACTATCCTCACAACCGGTTTCATTTTTTAACGATCTTGAAATCAGAAAACCATGCTCAACATACTCTTCTTGATCATGGCTTACAAGAGGACAATGCTATGGAAGGACACCATGTCAAGGGACAAAACTCGATCATGGATTCCAAGATATCTTCATTTGACGAAAGAAACACACTCTGGAAGGAGCACATGTCGAGGTTCATGACAAGGGTAAGGAGATCATGCTCTAAAATCCCTATTGAAGAGATCACCATGTCAACTACCATATCTAAGTCATAAAAGACTGAGCTTACATCGAGAGGCTCATCTTCATCAATAGGTGAAGGCATGGGAGACAACAACACATAATTGACTTGTGGCAGGGGTGATACCGACTACATATATGAATTATTTAGGGAAGTCATTGAGTTGATTGTCAAGTTAGGACCAACAAACGAAAGTTGATCAATAGTCACCAGTCTTCCATCATGCGAGAAATATATCACATGAAAAAGAGTGGACACAATAGCTTTCATGGCATAGACATAATCTCTCCCAAGGATTAAATCAAAATCCAAGGGATCGTGGACTACTATGACATCAATAAAGACAGTTTTCCCTCCCAAAGTTATGGGAAACTGAGGAAGGGTCCGTAAAGGGTGACTAGTTCTTCTGTTAAAATATATTAGAGTCTGGGTAGCCGACATAAGCTAAGGATAACCCAAAGCTTTCCAAGCAATCGAGGAAAAAATACTAACAGGCGAACCTTCATCTATCAGTGTTTGAGGAATGTCCCGACCATAAATTGTATTGTAATCTTGAAAGGAATGTGAGAGGGAAGATGAGGTCAATTTAGTGTACCCCAATAAAAAAGGACGGCCTCATTACTTGGAGGGGGTTCCACAGGAGAAGGAGGAATACCCCCAAGCACGGTAGATTCTATATCAACGAGAAAAATGTGGGTAGAATCAGGTTTACTCTCTAGAGGGAGAGTAGGATCAATCGATGACGGGATCAAATTGATCACTTGGGTTACATTCTCCAAGCGGGTAATGGAGTTGATGGGTGGAAACAGATCGACCGCTTGAGTTGCACTCTCTAACGGGAGAGTGGGATCGACCAAAGATGGGTTTGGATCGACCACTTTGTCAACTGGTTCAACTAAGGATGTGATCAGATTGACTACATGATCAACCAGACTGACCAATGAAGGGACCCGATTGATCATTCCATCAACTATAGGTGGGTCGAGAGTAATCTTGTGATAAGAAGCTGGAAGTTGAGGTTTTGAAATAGTCATGTCTTCCAGTAATTTTGAGGCTTCGTCCATACGAGGGAAAAGGTGAGTTTGATGACTCCCTTTGCATAACATACATGGAAACTTGACTCTAATTTTCTTCCTCCCAACGGTATATTGACTAGTTGACGAGAGGTCATCAACATGTTGTTCAAAGGCTAATGACATGGGCTGGTGAGGGTGTATAGACCATGCTTCTATAACCTTGTATAGACCATGGAAATCCTTAAGAAGATGGCTACCCTTACAAATCCTGCAAGGGTACTTGGGCTTATAGGTTATTTAGGTGATCTTGGCATCATCAACACTCCCAACATGATTAACAGTAACTGGTTTCTTTCCAACATGTCCAATAGTGGCTGGAAGTTTGGACCCTTGCTTATTTTTCTTCTTTTGAATCTTCATTTTCTTCTTCTTCTTATCCACTGGGTTACTAGCTGCAGAGCTTTCACTCGACAAAGAAGAAGAAACAAAAGAAGAACTTTCAAGTGAAGAAGGTGAAGAAGATCTTACTGGTGAAGAAGGAGAAGGATCAACATGAGGTTGATGCTCTTGGGGGGAAGTTATTACAAATGAAGCAATTGTTGCATTTGGGCTTATCGAAGTGGAAAACAACCATACCGACAATCCAATTGTGAGACCTGGAAGGCTCAAAATATCTATGTAAGGAGGACCAATGTTTACATAAGAAGGAAAAAAAAAAGGTTCCCCTGGAGGATGGGTTGCTTCATTGGTCATTTAGGGAACTGACACCATTAAACACATATCCAACCTAGAGTCTGCTAGGGAAAACAAACAACACACGCTAAAAATATAGTAAGCAAGAAAACAAACAATACCTTCTCACAATGAACACACTAGTTGGTGATGAAATCCAACGTCGCGAGAACAATGTAAGAAGGGGATGAGATAGAGCAGGTGGAATAGTTGCATTGATGACCTTCTTAATGGACTTATACCTTGGTGCAAGATCCCACATATAATCGTGGGTATACCCTTCAAGGAACCCAAGTGAGTTTGGCCAACGTCGATTCCAGGTACCGTGAAGACTTTCCCCTCCACAGTCACCTTGTGTAAAGACCCTAAAGAGATAGGACACTGAGGTTACCAATTACGACAATGATTCCTGGGGAAACAATAGACAGTTTGGTCCACACGCAAAGGTAGGGTATCTAGCCCAAAATCAACTCAACAAGGTCCCGACAGGATTTTCTTCTCAAGTGACCCCCAATAATACGCGCAATCTCTACACTAAAACCAACAAAGCAGAGTGAGTAACTCTGTCAGTCCTAATTCAAACTCATGATTGACCCTTGTGTTAGAAGGGCTTCCCAAGACAAAATGTAGCAAGTGGATTTCACCACTCCCTAATGCAAGTTACTATGTTTGTTTACAGCTTTGGAAAGTTATCTTTCACACCTATTCCAAAGCCCTACACCCTAAGCTAATGTAGGTTTGCTACTAGAAAATATAAAAATGTCTAATCAATTTTTATAAGCACTTTATTTTAAGGTTGTTGTCTACTCAAGAGAAAAATGGCGTGGACTAAATGATGTTTTGACCGATTCTAAACAATGCAAAGAAATGATAATGAAAATATTTCACTTCGATGAAAGCTATATTACGAGAAGGAGAAAAAGTTTATTATTCCCAGATGCACAATGTCGCAAAATTTTATTAAACTCATTAATATCAAGATCTTCAAGAAATGAGCCAAAAATATTGTACACCAATACACGATTCTTCAAGAATTCAAGATCAAAAATGCCAAAAACCATGCAATTTTGCTACTTCAAATGCAAGGATGCCCCCAATCTAATGCAAAGCAAGAATTTTTTTTTTTTTTTTCAAATATAGCTAAAAGCAATAACAAACTTCTTCAAAACAAATCAACCCAAACAAATTTTCTCTTTTAACACAAATTATTCAGAAAAATAAGTATTCTTTGACTAAACAATTCTAAAGAAAAAACAATGCTTTGTAACTAAAAGACACTCAAAGAAGGAGATCAAATCTTTGAAAATAAAACAAATCAAAAACCAAGCAAAGAATGGCTAAAATTAGATCCCAAGTTGTCAAGTAGATTGTAAAAACACCATAATCAATCTCAAAAAATCACCCCGAAGCTAAATCATAGATCTGGGTAAAGAAGAAAAATTTGACGGTCCCCCCCAAAAAAAATTCTACAGGAATCGTCACAGGCAGGGATAACTACACAATGCGATGATCAAAGATCATCATGGGTAGGGGTAAATACACAGTGTGGTGTCGTCGCACTAGATTCCACAGATAGAGTCTGATGATCACTGAACATACAAAGGTTTTATAGGGATCGTCGAAGGCTGTAAAAAGACAGGGTGCAACGATGACTGAAAACACAAGAAAAATGAAAAAGTACATGATTTTCAAATGAATTTTCAAGACCAGAGAGTCAACACGGATCACACAATGACTCAGCAGGCATAATACAAGCAGAAAAAGCAAGGAAACTAGACTAACTAGGAAACAATTTATTCCCCAGTATGGTTGCCAATTTTGTTATCGGACTAATCAGTAAATGCGGACACAAACAAATCTCCCTAGTTTCACCCCAAAACTAGAACAAAACAAGACAGAATATAAAACTTCCCCTAAGTTTTAATCATCAAGCATACTAAATAACAAGAGATAAATGACATACCTTTTAATTGTCATTTTTCCTTGCTAGTGTGATCCTCACTCCATTTCAAGGCTTATGGGATGTTGAACCTGCAAAAAGACACAAGCCAACGAAGTGAAAGAAACAACGTATACTCAACAAAACCTATGTATGTGATCAAGGAGTCATACAATAAAATAGGACCAATTTTATGGGAAATAAATATATCATTGTATTAAAGAATGTGGAAGAAAGCTACAACCATATGCCTTGATGTTGTTAGGTTCCTTCCAATAGTTTCTTGCTTCCCACACACTTCTACTCCATGGATTCTGAGATCAACAATCTATCTTGACAAATAAAAGCTCAAAGCCACTCTAACCAAGCTAACAATCTGAAGCCAAATTTCCAATCTAACTTTCTCCATGACAGATCCTCTCCTTTTATAATTTGAAGAGGATAAGGTGAGGAGGTTAGGATGATCCCAGTAAATCAGAAAAGTGAGTAAGATCCAAACCGATCAGAGACACCTCACCATAGAATCTTATCCTTCTAGAAGCATCGAGAAGATGCTTGTTTTCCCATGTATGAAAATTGTCGCACCCCTAGAACTGAGAAACATGCGATGACATCACAGGCTAGGTTTAATGCAACATGCGAAGATCCAGGATCGTCGCACCCCTATAAGTGGATAGGGTGCAATGATCCTCCTTATTAGTGTTGTTACAAAGGAAAATATGATTTCATCTCTCATGGAAAGTTCTTCTCCCTTCTTCCCTCAAGAATTCAAGCCATTGATCCTTCTGAAGACAACAGATAGGTTTACGTCATTAACGGTCATAGGGATGATGAAAATAATGTGTAACATAGGTGCAAACGATAGGGGGTCAACCTGTAGAGTTGGGTTTCTTGAGTCAAAAATGGTATTTATCCATTCTAGTGGGATCACTGGCTCTTGGCCCTTAAGCTTTGGGGTGACGTCTACATAAGCTTCAAAGTGCAATTCAATGAATTGTTTAGCTATGTTGTTCTTGTAGTGGGAAAACTATAGGTTGGGTCCCCTACCTAGGAGATGGTCCCAAACATTTATTTCACTTGGAATTTCAACTTTTGGTCATTGGGATGTTTGGTATTGGGTGTCACATGATATGAAACAAACAAATAGAATTGTTGATAATCGAAGAGGAAATAATTTTTCAAAGAAAGAAGATGTTGTATAAATACACCATTAAAACACTTAAGCACAACACATTGTGATGAGAAATAAAAATGCATATTGGACATATTTTACAAAACAATGATATCAAAATCATGATAATGAATCATTGAGTCTGTTATTTATAACTTCAATATCTAACCAACTTCTTTAAAATCAGGAGGAACTTGTCCACATATAATTGTCAATGGTTAAAGTTGGTTTTCAAATATGCACCGTCAATTCATCTCAATAATGATGTTCGACCTGACCATCCATACATGCAACTCGTAGCTAATTTTGAGGATGGTCAATCCATCGAACGACTATCTTTGACTACTAGTCGACTATCAGGCCGACATGCTTATCAACTATTCGATCGACTGATGTAGATATCTTGTTGACCGCTGAAACGATTGTTTTCATATGTAGTTCGATTGTCCGAATGATCGATTCCAGGAGAAGTGTGATGAATCATCATCGCCCCATAATCACATGGCTCTGGAGATTTAGGAGGTGAAATTATGTCAGTAGGACACCATGTAATGTACCCAGTTACTGAATTTCTATGATACCAATATGTAATGTACCCCGCTATTGAACTTCTCGGATACCAATCTGTAATGTACCCCGTTACCAAACTACTTATGATACCATAATGTAACATCCTCATCTTACTACTGAGAAATTCTACTCCTAACTCTAGTGCACAGATTCTACTCTATAACATTAGTTCGTGCAGAATTACTTGAAGTAACACACTCAACCCCAAGTTGAGTCACACCACCCAAACTTTCCTCTTTTGACACAACTTATAACGTTGGTAGTAACTCAAAATAACTGCATTCACAAGCGTAATGAAAACACAACACTATTATGCACACAATCCACTATGAGCATGCGATCTCTACTACGTGTGCAGTCATTCTAGTGTCACATGTCATTTTTTTCTTTTCCTTGTGCACGCAAACTACTTCCTTGTGCACACAAGCGAATCCATCCTCTTGTGCACACAAAGTATCTCCCTGTGGGCACAACCATTATAAAGTTTCCCTAGAGACTCATGGCCAATATCATAAGGTTATATTAACAAGAATAACTAACAACAATTGTCATGCTCAAGAACGACTAAAAATATTGAATATCAACACCTCACTTACATGTGAAAGAAACATTATAAAAGATAACAACAATTACTTATCTACAGAAACAAACATGAATTAAACCCATATTGAAAATAGATAATTAAGCACACAGTAAATGAGACAAGCACATAAAGACACTTATGTTTAATGAAAAGTTACCAATTGCCCAGAGAACTTTGATGTTCCTCCCAACCATAGACTCTATTACTAATATACTTTTGGCAACAGGTCACCCCCAAGTTGGGGCTTAACTGCAATAGGGAAAAATGGTTCCTAATCCAAGATAAGGTCTGATAATCACATGATTTCTTAGTCCAAGGTGCCATTACTGCAACTAGACTGCACTCTCTCATTACCAACATGTTTCTTACACCCAAGTAAGTGTTCCCCTTCTTTTCTCAAGAGTCCCTCGACTGCCCCACCTCCCTTCCAAGGTTCTAAAATCAAGACAAACATGAAGTCTTAGATCCCTTCAACTAATTCCCAGTGCACCATAGAACAATTCCCAACAAAAATCCCACCTAGAGAGAATGCTCATGGGATTGACAACCCGTGTCTTTGAAATAAAATCTCTCACCTGGAGAGAGTTCTAATGGGTTTGACAACCTGCCTCTTCCTCAACAATTACTCTTTGGTTACCATACAAAAAAACCCCTTACAATATTTTCTCTGCAGATAAGGTAATAATCGTCCTTTCTGATATGGTATGACCCCCTTCTACACATGATAAAATGAATGAATAACCACCCAAAAGAATGAGTTTCTCTCCTTTTTCCAAAATACACTAAGGAAAACAATATATATTGCATGCCTTAAATTGGACACTTCTCACCTTCAAAACTAGCTTTAGCAACTTGGTGACCCATTCCCATTCTTCAGGAACTTAGGATAAATAATTATCCATAACTTACATTTTTCAAAAATATTAATAAAACATTCCCTAAGACTTAATCCCCCCCCCCCCCTTTTCCCTTTTTCGTTGGAGTTATTCCCCCGTCTCTTTTTGTCTGATCTTTCTACACGCAACAATGTGATATTGTTAATCACTTGAGTATAATTACATTTTACAAGGATAGGCCAACTGGTCTATTTGTGTCCTAGCTCACCATCCTCATAACTTGACAATCTCTTCAGGCTCATATATGTGTGTGTGTGTGTGTGTGTGTGTGTGTGTGTGACTCAGTTTCATGTGCAATTCAAGGTAATCCATGTGCACTTAATCAAGTGCATGCAACATTGTGAAATGTGCACACCCTTTCTTTGATAATAATTCTCGTACACTTCTCAGGTGTGTGCAAAACCAAAACTTGGTACTAATGGCTCACCAACCTATATGTACATTTACATTTACAATTGGTACCAATGGCTCACCATCCTATATGTACAATTACAAAGGGGTTTGGATTAGGGACATTACATTCCCCTCCCACTTTATTTATGCATTGTCCTCAATGCATTATATACACATGTACATACAAAATTTCAAAAATATTCAAAAAGATGTGGATAATCTACCCGCATAGCATCCTCACACTCCCAAGTTGCATCCTCAAGACCGTACCAGGTCCATTGGACCTTTACTATCTTCATAGTTTGATTCCACAGTTGTTTGATTTTTTGATCCAATATGAAAACTAGTCTCACTTGAAAACCTCTTTCTGGATCCACTTGAATCACATTGAAATCAATAATATGATTAACATTAGATACATAATTTTAAAGAAATGATACATGGAAAACATTATGAATTCACAGGGATGCAGGCAATGCAAGCATATATACGACAGAAAAAATCCTCTCTACAATTTTGAATGGTCCATAGTACCGTGCTACCAACTTAGAACAATTTCCGAACTTCGGGGAATTGCATCTAGCTTTTAATTTCAAGAACATATGGGTCCCACTTTAAAATATTTGTTGGTTCTTCCTTTATCTTTGAAGATTTTCTTCCTATGTTGGGAAGCCTTTAAATTCTGCCTTATATTTACCATCTTCTCCTCCATTTCCTAGAGTAGATCTGGCCCAACCACTACACGGTTTATTGGGTTGTCCCAAATCACGAGTGTGTTGGAATTTCTACCATAAATTCCTCAAATAGGCTCATCTTTAAAAATGCTCGATACCCATTGTTGTAAGAAAAATCTACCAAGTGAAGTTATTCTTCCCATTTTGATGGCTTATCCATCATATACATCATGATCATATCTTCAATCACTTGATTTACCCTCTCTGTTTGTCCATCTATCTAAGGGTGATATGTTGTGCTAAAGTTCAAACTTGTCCCAAATCCTTTGAATATCCCTTTACAAAAGTTCGAGGTGAACTTGGAATCTCCGCCAGACACAATTGTCTTAGGTACACAATGCATCTTAGCAATTTCCCGCATGTATATTTCAGCAATATTGGTTTCCTTGTGTGTTGACTTCACTGGAATAAAATGGGAATCTTTAGTAATATTTTCCACCACTACCATAATATAATCATGTTTCTTAGCAGTCCTAGGTAGCTTAGTAATGAAATCCATGGTTACAACTTCGCACATCCACTTAGGAATGGGAAAATACTGTATAAAACCAGTTGGATGTTTGTGCTAAACCTTGAACTTTTGACATTCAAGGCATCCAACAATAAAATTAACAACCTCCTTTTTCATGCCTGACCAATAATATTTTTCTTTACTACAACAATTTTCTTCTATTATCCTGGGTGTCTTGCACAGGGAACCTTATGCATCTCTAAAAATAAAATATCTTTAAAATGCTAACCATTTGGAACATAGAATTTGTGCTTATACATGAGGATTACATCCTCTTTTAGCTCATAACCTTCAAATTTCAACTGCGACATACCTTGCTGTAAATTCGACTTTATGTCCACATACCACTGATCTGATTTGGAAACTTCTAAAATTATGTCACACAAATCTAATTTGTACATGTTAATGGTTGTAGCATGAATCTCATGCACCCTCGTGTTGAGTGTGTAAGTGACATTGTTCTCTTTTCCCATGATATGATTTATGTCAAATTCATACTCACTGATATCCTTGGTGAACACAATTTGTCACCAAAACTTATATTCACCAGGTAGGAAACTTTACAGTCTTATGCTTCAGGTCTAACCAAAATTATTATACTTGATCTCCAAAAAAATGAACCTTATTACATTCAAAAATATATTTATTTATATCTATGCCAAGAGGGTTTCGACCATCTATTTAGAATCTAAAACAAAATTTCAACTTCACATTACAACTAGACTCTTTAAACAACTTAACTGTCACTTCTTCATTATAGCTCGAAAACATCTCTTTGACCTGAGTATATTTAGTTGGAAGTATCAGTCATGACTTCCCTTCAACTCGACCTTAACAAAAAATATGGTTCATATCAAAAGAAAATGACCACTTATTACCCTTGGAAACATTAATGTCTTGAAATAAAACAAAAAAAATTATATAAGTGCAACTATAAATACTATTGATAGTTGAATTAGAACAACTCCTAACAAAAACCTTCAACAATTGTAACTAGAAGGTGATTGCACATGTATTCTCACGTACACTCCAACTGGAGACCAAATTGGAACACAAGTGGATCAACTAGCATAAGTCCTGAATCCTTTCTCCTTTGAAAACAATAGACCTCTTATATTATCTCTTTCAAGAACAAGCATGTATTTTGATGCTTCTTTTGCAACTTTTGGTACTTATTTTGTATCTTAGTATGCTACATTTCCAGATCATGCTCATGTTGTTGTAAACTATGAATTTATTTCTTCAACATTTGTACCTGGTGGTTGTAATCTATACCTTTGTCAGCTTCGAACTTTGGTTTGATCAATACATATACCTTATTTATATTCTTTATTCCATGTTCTTCCTGTATGGCATATTTGTTGAGGTGATTGCACAACTTAGCTTTTCTTGACCTCATCTCATATTTGGGTGCTACCTTGGAAATTTTTTCATGTGTCTCCCTCACAGGTCCTTGCATCTTCAATATTTTTTCTTTAATCTCTAGTTTGATTTCATGTGAAACTTGCTTAGGAACTAGCTCTGTATATGGGGTTATTCCATCAGAGTCCTACTCTGAGTTTGGGCCAAGGTCCATTGCATTTTGTTCTAAATGAAAGTCTGTAGGCTACTCTATATTCACAGTTGCATACTTTACCCTTGAAGTTTCCCCTTTATTGTATTTCTTCTTTTCTTTATCCCCTATCATCTTTTTCAATGTGTGGATATCCATCTCCTCCATATTGGCAATTCCAAATATGTCCTCTTTAGTTTTCTCATCCTCAATGACTATGGGTTGTCAATTTTTTAAGGATGGATGAAGAATTTCCTTGGAATGGAACCTCAATTGATTGGTAATCTTAGTTTTTCTATTATGTTTACTGGGAATTTCGAGGTCCTGGTAATTCCATTTCCTTTTTCTACTCTATTTAGCTTCAGGAGATTCCTTAATGAAGGTTTCTATAGGCAAAAATTCTGTAGTACCAATCTCAGGTTTGTGTTACTTAGTTTTCTTTTTCCTCCTTGTTTTTATCCTGGTAGTTTTATTTTGTTGCATGGTGGTGGTTAGAAGCTCATATTCAAAATGCTTAGGTGACAATGGACCTCGTAAGGTGAACCGATCCTCTTGTTTTCTAATACAAACCTTACTTCCCTCCTTCTCTTTTTGCTTTGTTGTATATGATCTTAACTTCCTTTGATGGGTTTCTTCCTTTTCCAGAGTAATTGTTTTGGCCCTTTTAAATTGGGTACCCCCATTTTTAAGTGAAGATTTATTATTTCTAGTTTGTTGGGAATCCTTTGAGGAGAACCTAGGTTCAGGGGAAACCCTCATTTTTGGGTTATCCTCACCCCTTTTGTCTTCATACTGTCTATCATCTTCTTGCTCATCTTATTGTAACCCTACAGACTGTAAAAAATATTTCCAAGGCATATCTATTTCATCCGAAGCAAAGAGGACTAAGATTTTTATAAAACCATGGCGATATAAAATTCTGTGTGAAGATTTGGGGTAGCTCTGGACCCTTCTAGACATCTTGTTCAAAATTTTAAGAAAATAAAAAGGGAGCTTTAAGCCTTTATCACCACTTAAATGCATAAGGAAACAAAGGTGATAATAGTGCACAATCAAGAAATGGCCTTCACCTATAGTAAATCTATGGATTGTTGTGAGGATGCCTTACCCCTCATCTTTAATCCACATAATCGAAATACCCTAACTCCAATCAGGTTTTTTTTGTTCTGACACTGGGAATTTGTTGTAAATCTCTCTTGTAAATTTTCCCTTTTTGAACCATCTCTACCCACTGACCAGGAGAGTCCAGGCTTCCCCAATAAAAAAAATTGTGATATGAATAGTGGTGTCCCCAAGCTGGGTCTGGAACCCATCAAAATTTTGTGCAAAGAGCAGGGATACTCTAGTGTGGTTCCCTTCGAAAGAGTATATGAAATCAAACCATTATGCCTTGATGAAAACATCTTTAATTTATATAATGGCTTCAAACAATTTCAGTCCTTGTGGCTCTATTTTGTTCAATTTCCAAAGGTCTCGGGGATAAACCATTGTGTTCGAACCACTTCTTTTGAAAATGTTGGGATGTATGTATGTGTTGATTTGATTCCCTTTACCACCTGCATTGATAATTATCCATGATCCTACGATCCTAACAATTGAAGGCACAAACTTGCATGATTTTAGCACAAATTCTACAATGATGGTCAAACTGGTGGTAACCCATGTGAACTTTAAGTGCTCAGGGACATGCACATGCATGCGAGACACCAACACAACTTTATTTAAATTTTTAAAATTTTCTAAACGTTAAAACCAACAAAACACTGCGTTTTATGTTGTTTGCAAGAATATGCACATTCTTGAAACTTATGTCTTTTTGCATCAAAGGCCTAGGTTAACCTTCTAGTAACCCACTAGTGACAAAATCATGGTGATGTTTATTATTCAATTCAAACCAAAACATGTATTAACCTTATAAAGAGCAAGAAAATGATGAAAATGATGAAAAATAAAAGGAATATGAGAACAAATCAAAATGGCTACACGTACCATTGAAAAGAAACTAAGAATGAATTAGGTTGACATGTGTATGGATTGATGGAGGAGAATAAAGAATAAGTGTAAACCTAGTGTTTAACATAGGCTCCAACCAGGGATAACACTTCCCTGTGAGGTGTTAAGAATAATAGAATGGGTCCCTTAGTTCATCATTTATACTCCCACTTGCTACCAATCACTCATGCTTTGTTTACCAGCCCTGTTACATGTCTTATTTCAACTGAAACTCAAATATGCAGCTACGACCGAGTGCCCTTGCTGGGATATGGAGTATTTATTCAAGCACCACTATTAAATGAAAATGGAAATGAAAACAACTATTGTATAGGATGGACCACCTCTGCTCCATCATGCAAAGTAATACTTCAATACCACCCATTAACTGGGCCTCCAAAGATCTCAGTATCATCTAGATTTTGCAATATAAATATATTATTATCTATAAGCTTAACCACCTTGAATGGAACAAAACTAAGATTATCAAACTTGTTATGCTTAGGTTTGTCCTCCCTCTTGGCATCCCACATCAAAACTAGGTTAACTGCTTGAAAATTTTCCTTTTTGGTTTTCCCATCAAAGGATGCCTTAAGGTTTCTCTGATATGCCTCAATATTCTGATTCAATGATTCTCTCCTTTTATACACTTCATTAATCTGAAAAATTATCCTTTGTATGTCACTAGGTTACTCCACTTCCTCCTATAAAAATTTCAAGACTGGTAGACCAAGATGGGTTGGAAAAACAACATCCAGCCCATAAAACAGTGGTGAAAACCTCCAGCCCTCAGACCGAGATCCACTCAGGATCGTTCTAAAAACTTCCCTTTGAGTCTGATTGACTCTTTGGTTTTCCCCACAGGGAATCCCTCACACCCTCGGCGGTGTATCCACGGGTCCTTATGAGTGTGTCCCGTGTGATCAACCACAAAGCACCACTCAAGTATCCCGATATCAGTAAGATCGCGCCCTTCGCTGAACCGGGACTTCGGGTTTCGAGATTCCGCGATCCCTTTTGTCGAGAATTCTTGTCTCTACAACTTCTGAAACTCGAAATTCCGAATTCCGATGCATTCAACAAAGGTTGGCTTCCCAATGGGCCCGATGCATTCAACAAAGGTTGGCTTCCCAATGGGCTTTTCACTTCATCGGGGTTTCGGAATTTGCGACTTCGTGAATCCGGATGCAAGGCTCCCAATCCTTCGACCTCCAAAACCCTGAAATGGTCAACAAGGTTTGACTCCACCTATTTGACGAAGACACGCCACCTGTCCACTCAAATGATTTCTATCTATGACGTGGACTCTCGCCACCTGTCCTTCTTCTTGGATTTCAATACTTGAACAAGCCTTCAACTGTTGTTCCCCTAACACTTCAAAATCCTGAATTCTGAAATCCTTCACTTAACAATTCTTTTCACGATTCAAGAGTTAGAGTGACCAAGGATTTTGGCTTACACTCTGAACTTACGAACTTCGAATCCCCAAAATGATCTGACGGCTCCACTATCATGATCAACGGTCCATGTTGAGTCTCACTTCCTGAAGGGTGGATTCATCCAACACTTAGCCTCCTCGCAGCTTCACTGAATCCCACAGTCCTCATGACTTCACGAGTTCTCCACAGAGAATTTCAACTTCTCGTTCCTTCCTTGAAGACTTCTACGAAATGAACCAGTGTTCTCCCACTGGGACTTAACTTCTGCGAGACGTTTTCAACCTCCGTCTCCCTCTGAGTACTTTCAAAGATACTAACCCTCCAGAGATTTCTCTTGCAAACTTGAGCCTCAAAAAGGACTCCTGCACGCACTCCTTGGGACACTCTTTCAAATACTTCCAAGTATTTGATTCTTCGACTCTGTGCACCCTCTGCAACAACAATCCCTCACCTTTCAACCTTAGTTGATAAGGTTAAGGTCTCGACTAGCTTGCGCACACCTTGCATGACTTATGTGATCCACCTACACTTCTGCTGGAATGAGAATAATGGTATCCCTCCTGAGATTTCTGAGATAAAACTCAGAACCCTTATCAATTCACACCTTGCGGACGTTTCACTGCACTCCTTGCAGGAACTTCTCTCACTCAGGAAGAGAAGAAATTGAAACTCATTCTCTTTCTCTCTTAGACTTCAAACATTCAACATGAAATCATACATTCAACACAATATTAAAGCAAATGCATAACAGAGAGAATAAAACAACTGTAAGCATACCATTCACCCAGTATAAACAGAAAACATCATAACAACATGAAATCTGACTCAAAGCTTCATATATTAATTCAAAGCTCCTGTACATGGGTTCTTCTTTTCAACTCTTTGCTACAAATCTCCTCTTATGTGCTATGCTAATGATAAAATGATACAAGAGTGAGGGTGTCTATATTTGTTTTCCCTCTTTCTCTCTAAATTGTCTAATCTATAATTTAAATCTACCTACTTTCATTAATAGGGCTTAAATGACTCAATGGTCTACAGATGAGAGAAATCACTCAAGATCTGTTTACAACCTCCAAGATATAAATGCAGAGTATGCCATCTTCGTAACTACTACATTAATTCCTTTTAAGTTCAAAATTCAAAATGGTTCTTATGAAAACGTGCTTTTTTTCTTCCTCTGTGCGTCTAGCTATTTCTTTGGTTTAGTCATGTGCTTTGGGCTTTGCACGATGCTCCTGCATCATACTCCCTCGCTTGAAAATTTTCATGAACTCCTATTCATGAGCTCTTGCACGGTCTGTCCATGCTTCTGAATTTCTGCTTCATCTTCTCAACTGGCATCTTCAAGTGGATGTCCTTTCCATTTGACCAAGTATTCAAAATAATCCTTCCTTCTGGTCTTTTTGCTGACTTTCTTGTCAATTATACTTTCTATTTGCGGCTTTTCAGCTATAGGCATTTGTTTTGTCCATTGAACTTCTGTCTGTTCATCCTCTACTCCTGTTTCTTCATCTCTGTAAGGGTACAAATCTGCAACATTGAATTTCAGTGAAATTCTGATCCCATCGGGTAATTCAATCTCATATGTGTTTGTCCCAAATTTCTTTACGACCTTGCACGATCCAATCTTTTTCATCTTCAATTTTTTATATGTCCCTCTTGGGAACCTTTCCTTCCTTAGATGTGTAAGAATCAGATCACCAACTTCAAATTGAAGTTATTTCCTATATTGATATGCTCTACGCTTGTATTCTTGGCTCGAACTCTGCAATCGCTCCTTCACTCGGTTGTGAATATCCTTCATGGCTTCTACAAAATTCTTTGCACTAGCACTCCTAAATTCATTTTGTTCCGAATATTTCAATTCAGAAACTCCCCTTGGTTGCATTCCATATACAATATGGAATGCACTCTGCCCTGTCCTTCTATTGAGTGAATCGTTATAAGCAAATTCCACTTGTGGTAGAATGTGATCCCACTGACAGTGGTGTTTAGTCACTAGGCTCCTTAGCAAATCTCCTAAGCTTCTATTCACGACATATGTTTGCCCATCCATCTGAGGATGATACGATGAGCTAAATGACAAACTTGTCTCCAGCTTCTTCCATAAATTCCTCCAGAAATATCCCACGAATTTGGTATCTTGATCAGAAACAATACTCCTTGGCAAGCCGTGAATTCAGACGACTTCCTTGAAAAACAGGTTCACAATATGAATTGCATCGCTGGTTTTCTAACATGGGATGAAATGTGCCATCTTTGAAAATCTTTCGACTACCACAAATATTGAATCATATCCTCTTTGTGTTCTTGGCAGTCCCAATATAAAATCCATGCTCATTGTGTCCCACGACCTTTCTGGTATGGGTAATGGTTGGTATAATCCTGTATTTTTCCTTTTCCCTTTTCTATGTTGACAAATCCTGCATCTGTCCAAAAATTTCTTAACATCTGTCCTCATCCCTGGCCAAAAATATGAGCCATTCAACTTTGAGAACATCTTGTCATGACCGAAGTGTCCAACCAATCCTCCACTGTGTTTTTCTTTCAGCAGGTTCTTCCTCATGGAGCATTTTGGAATACATAGTTGATTGCCCATGAACAATAATCCATCCTGGATCATGTATTCAATCCATTTGGTTTTGTCCCTAAGAATCGGATTCTTAGATGCCTCATACGCTTCCTTAAAATCCGGCTCATCCCTGTACATCTCTTTGAGGTTATCAAAACCCAAAGTTTTGACTCTGAATTCCTTCATAAGCAAACATTTCCTGCTCAAAGCATCAACAAGTTTGTTAGCAGTTCCAAAAATATGCTTGATTACAAAAGTAAAATTATGCATGAATTCAACCCATTTAGCATGTTTTTGGTTCAACTTTTCCTGTTGAGTCACGAATTGTAAATCATGATTATCACTGTACAAAGCAAACTCCTTAGGAACCAAATAATGTCTCCATTTCTTCAGTGCTTGTATGACTGCATAGAATTCCTTGTCATATGTGGAGTACTTAACCTTCGCTTCATTCAGTTTTTCACTGAATTAAGTGATCGGTCTGTCATCTTGTCTCAAAACCACTCCTATTGCAAATCCACTTGCGTCACACTTGACCTGGAATGTCTTGCAGAAATCTGGCAAAACCAAAATCGGTTGCTCAGTGATCTTCTTCTTCAGTAGGTTGAAACTCTTCTTTGCTTCCTCTGTCCAGTGAAAAGATTAATGTCTTTTCTTCATCGTATCCATCATTGGTGTGCTAATTCCACTGAAGTTTCGTATGAATTTCCTGTAGAAACTTGCCAAACCATGGAAGCTTTGAACTTCAAACACATTTTTCGGCGATAGCCAATTTTCAATCGTATTTACCTTTTCCGGGTCCATATTAAACTCAATTGCAGAGATAAAAAAACCCAAATAAATGAGTTTTGTCCTCATAAATGATGATTTCTTCATATTTATTAGCAATTTATCTTGTTGTAGTATCTTCATCACTGCAGCTAAATGCTTCAAGTGCTCTTCTTCTGTCTTGCTGAAAATCAATATATCATCAAGATATACAATGACAAATTTCCCAATGAAATCCTTCAGGACGTCGTTCATCAATCTCATGAAAGTACTGGGTGCATTCATTAATCCAAATGGCATGACAAGTCATTCGTATAGCCCCTCATTCGTCTTTAATGTTGTCTTCCATTCATCACCTTCTCTCATGCGAATCTAATGATATCCGCTTTTCAAATCAATCTTTGAAAAATATCTTGCTCCACTCAAGCAATCCATCAAATCGTCCATCCTTGGTAATGGAAATATATATCTGGTGGTAATCTTATTGATTTCCCTTGAGTTGGTACACATTCTCCAGCCTCCGTCTTTCTTCGTGCTGAGTACTGTTGGAACAACACATGGAATCAATCTCTCTTTAATCAATCCTTTGTCCATTAAGTCCTAGACTTGTGTCTTGAATTCTTCATTCTCCTGCGGCGTCAATCTGTATGTTGCTCTGTTTGGTAAAATGGCTCTAGGTATAAGATCAATGTGATGGCTTATACTCCTGATCGGTGGAAACGAACAAGGTAGTTTGTCCACTACTATATCAACGAACTCTTCCAACAACTTCTGGATTTCTTCTGGTAAATCATCTATCCTCGTGCTGGTCAAAACAATTCTAGGCTTCTTGACCACAACAAATTGTGTGTCTTCCTTCTTCTTAACCTCATTAAGAAGTTCCTTCCCACTCATGAGAATTACAGTGTTGCTCACCTCTGGTTTTACTTCTTTATCCTTAATCGGTAATAACATGTGCGTCCTACCATTCTTCTCTAGGGTGTATGTGTTCCTTCTCCCATCATGAACCACGTTTCTTTCATATTGCCACGGTCTACCCAACAATAGATGACAAACATCCATGGGAATGACATCACATAATATTTCATCCTTATATCCTCCTATTTTAAATTCAACTAAACACTATTTGGTGACATTTACCTGATGTCCTTTTTGTAGCCATGAAACTTTGTATGGGCTTGGATGTACGATAGTCTCCAGCTCCAACTTTTCTACCATCTCTGTAGAAACAAGATTGTATGTACTACTTCTGTCCACGATGACTTTGCATACCCTGTCTTTTGTTTTGCAAGCAGTCCTAAATAGACTGTTTCTTTGGGCTGGCTTCTCTGCCTCCTTTTCTGGCGTTAAGAGAAATTTCCTCATCATTAAGGATCTTCCACCCTCAGCATCTTCTGCCTCAACATTCCATCCTTGTGCTTCAGCAATGTGAGTTTCACCACCTTCTTTTTTTCTGTCTGGACACTCATAAGATTTATGTCTGTTTTTCCCACAAACAAAACATTTCACTTCACCTCCTCTGCCTCTTCCTCTTCCTCTAGCTCGAGGAAAAGTATTTCTATCAGCATATTTCCCTCTTTGTGAGCTTCCACCTCTCTCAGTTTGAGTTTGAGGTTTCTTCCCCTCTTCTTTAGGTTTCTGAGTTCTGTCTTGGGCAATTGTTTTTCCTCTGGCTTGACTTTTGCCTCGGCCTCTTTGACCTTGCTTTTGGCTCAGCTTATCTTCATCTTTCAGAGCCATCTGATAAGAATCTTCTACAGTTTGAATGATCATCATGCTCATCTCATATTGGATGTCATATCTCAGACCATTCATGTACCTGGCAACCTTTTCATCATCGCTTTCCCGATGATCTACTCTGATGTTTATCTTGTATAATTCTTCAGTATATTCTTTCAATGACATCAGATTCTGTCTCAAATTATGAATCCTCCTAAACAAAGTAATTTGATAGTCCTTGGGTATGAATTTGGATTTCATCTTCACAACCATTCTATCCTAGCTTTTGATTTTCTTCTTGCCCTTGCAACATCTGTCATCTTGCAGTTCATCCCACCATAGTGCTTCATGCCCTTTAAGTCTGGTGACAACATGTTTGACCTTCTTGTCTTCCTCGACATCCTCATAGTCGAAGTATGTATCCAAAGTTATAATCCAGTCTAGAAGCTCTTCAACATTTAGGTTTCCCTCATATATGGGAATCTCCATCTTTGCTCTAGCACCTATCCTTGCAACAACCCTGAATAAGCGTTCATCTGCAGCATCTTCGACTGCTACTTATTCTTATTCATTCCCATCTTCATTTTCACTTTCAGCCTCACTGATATCCCCAGCGTTGACTGTGCACCTTTGTGCAGTTTCCATGGCATCAAGCCTGGGACATAGTTCGCACATTTCCCTCTCCATTGTTGGATCTCGCATTGGTCTATCTCTTCTTCTTAGCGACACGGATGAAAATGTTTCTCTTTTCCTTGCTACAGAAAGCAAAGACTTGTTCTGCAACTTTGATACCAAAATGTGCATATCAGAGTACTCTTCTTCCTCCTCCTTCCTTCATCTTGAATATAAAAACAAAGTCAAGCTCTGATACTGAAATGGCGCAGACCTCCAACCCTCAGACTGAGATCCGCTCATGATCCTTCTAAAATATTCCCTTTGAGTCTGATTGACTCTCTGGTTTTCCCCACTGGGAATCCTTCACATTCTCGACGGTGTATCCACCGGTCCTTATGAGTGTGTCCCATGTGATCAACTAAAAATCACCACTCAAGTCTCCCGATCTCAGTAAGATCGCGCCCTTCACCGAACCGGGACTTCGGGTTTCACGATTCCGTGATCGTTGTTGTCAAGAGTTCCTATCTCTACAACCTCTGAAACCCAAAATGTCGAGTTCTAATGAGTTCAACAAAGGTTGGCTTCCCAATGGGAATTTTACTTCATCGAAGTTTCGTACTTCATGACTTCGCAAATATGGATGCAAGGCTCCCAATCCTTCGACCTCCAAAACCCCAAAACTGTCAACAAGGTCTGACTCCGCCTATTTTATGAAGACACGCCACCTGTCCGCTCAAATGCTTTCTGTCTCTAATGTGGACTCTCGCTACCTATCCTTCTTCCCAGATTTTGAGACTTGAACAAGCCTTCAGCTATCGTTCCCCTATCACTTTGAAATCTCGAATTTCAAAATCCTTCACTTAGCAATTCTTTTCGTGATTCGGGAGTTAGAGTGACCAAGGATTTTGGCTTACACTCCAGACTTATGAACTCTGAATCCCTGAAATGATTTGATGGCTCCACTATCATTATCAATGGTCCACGTTGAGTCTCACCTCTTGAAGGGTGGATTCATCCAACACTTAGCCTCCTCGCAGCTTCACTAAATCCCATGGCCCTCACGACTTCGCGAATTATCCACAGAGAATTTCAACCACTCGTTCCTTCCTTGAAGACTTCTGGGAAATGAACCAGTGTTTTCCCACTGGGACTTAACTTCTACGAGACATTTTCAACCTCCATCTCCCTCTGAGTACTTTCAAAGATACTAACCCTCCTGATCTTTCTCTTGCAAACTTGAGCCTCAAAAAGGACTCCTACGCGCACTCCTTGCAACACTCTTTCAAATACTTCAAAATATTTGATTCTTTGACTCTATGCACCCTCTACAAAAACAATCCCTCACCTTTCAACCTTAATTGATAAGGTTAAGGTCTTGACTAGCCTGCGCACACCTTGCACGGCTTCTGTGCTCCACCTACACTTTTGCTGGAATAATAACAATGGTATACCTCCTGAGCTTTTTGAGATAAAAATCAGAACCCTTGTCAACGCACACCTTGCGGAAGTTTCACTACACTCCTTGTAGGAACTTCCCTCACTCAGGAAGAGAAAAAATTGAAACTCATTCTCTTTCTCTCTTAGACTTCAAACATTCAACATGAAATCATACATTCAACACAGTATTAAAGCAAATGCATAACAGAGAGAATAAAACAACTATAAGCATACCATTCATCCAGTATAAACAGAAAACATCATAACACCATGAAATCTGACTCAAAGCTTCATATATTAATTCAAAGCTCCTATACATGGGTTCTTCTTTTCAACTCTCCGCTACAACTCTCCTCTTCTGTGCTATGCTAATTATACAATGATACAAGAGTGAGGGTGTCTATATTCGTTTTCCCTCTTTCTCTCTAAACTGTCTAATCTATAATTTAAATCTACCTACTTTCATTAATAGGTCTTAAATGCCTCAATGTTCTACAGATGAGAGCAATCGCTCAAGATCTGCTTCCAACCTCCAAGATACAAATGAAAAGTACGCCATCTTCCTAACTATTACATTAATGCCTTTTAAGTTCAAAATTCAAAACGGTTCTTATGAAAACGTGTTCTTTTTCTTCCTCCGTGTGTCCAGTTGTTTCTTTGGCTTAGTCGCGTGATTTGGTCTTTGCATGATGATCCTGCATCAAATATATAGAATGGGGAGGTTACTAATGAATGATTGGTGTTGATCATGTCAACCCATAAGGCATAATTAATATTGGAGTCCCAATATTTTTTGTTTTTAGTCAGCAACTTCTTGATGATCGTGATGAGGGTCTTGTTTGATGACTCATCCAACCTATTTCCCTTTGGGTAATATGGTGTAGAATGTGTTAGGACAATGTTGTAGTTACCAGAGAATTCAATCATGGCCATGAAATTGAATGCATGGGAATTTTTGATTACTAACTTCTTGGGGCATCCAAACCCAACGAAGATGTTTGTCTCCAAGAAATTTGTGATTACCTTGTCAGTAGCATTCTTGGTGGGGACAACTTCAATCCACTTTGTGAAGTAGTCAGTGGAAATAAGAATCCACTTGTGTTATCCACTATAGGGTGGGCTTATATCACCTATAAATTCTAGGCCCCATTGCTGAAATGGACTACTAGTAGTAATGGGTTTTAGGGGTAATGAGAGAAATTTTTGTTTTCCAGCAAATTTCTGACATTCTTCACAAGATATGACCATAGAACACACATCAAAAAATATGTTGGGCTAGTAGTATCAGACCCTCAGAATATTTAGAGTTGTATATTTCCAATTATGGTGTCCTCCGCAAGCCCCTCTATGCATATCTGTTATGATATTTTTTTACTCATCCTCATCTAGACATTTCAACAAAATACCAACATGATCTCTCCAATATAAATTCCGGTTTATGATGCAGAATTTTACAACTCTCAATTTAAGAGACCTAGTTTTAGATTTCTCCAATTATGGTGGATATTTTAGGTGTTGCAATAAATAAAAAACATATCTATACTTGGGTGAAAGAGAGTATTGATCAAGTACCTTCATGGTTTCCTTTCCAACCTGCACCGTTAGGGCATCTAATTGGTTAAATATATGGTACAATTCCAATACTTTGTAGTTTGAATCAGATAATAGCTTTGCAAGATCATGTCCCTTAATAAATTTAGTGCTCTTTATGTGTAGGTCATATTCTAAAAGTTTGACTATCCACTTTCCTCTCTTCCCTTCACCTTTCATATGGACAAGAATTTTCTTCACACTGCTGGTAGAAACATAAGCGATAATGTTGGATTGTAGAACATACACCCTGAAGGATTTCAAGGCTTTGACTAATGCATAGGATAGCTTCTCCAATATGTAATATTTTAGTTCATTAGACCTATGTTCTTTATTGAAGAAGACAGTGGGTTGTTAATTCCATTCTTCATCCTTTTGCAACAATACAACAACAATAGTGTCCTCAAAGGAAAAGGAGAAAATCAAGAATTCTTTGGAATATTCTGGACTAACCAGAACATGGGATTCAATCAAATCCTTATTGATCCTTTGGAAGGATGATATGGATTCCCGTGAACATTTGATGTCACCATACGTCTTCAAAATGTTAGTAATAAGTCTTATGATATCAACAAAATTTGGCACAAAGCACCTCAAAAAAATTATTTTTTCGATGAAACACTGGATGGCCTTCTTATTCCTAGGGATGCCAATTTTATGAATGGAATATACCATTTATGGGTCTATATTTAATCCCCCTGATAATATAATATGTCATAGGAGCTTTCCTTTTATCATAGAAAAATGGGACTTTTTGGGATTCAAACAAATTCCATACCTTCTACATTTTTGAAAAATTTTCTCCAGGTGTTGTAGATGTTCATCATCAGATTTTGAGAAGATGGTGATGTCATCAAGGGATATAACCATGAACTTGTCATTTTCACCAAAAAATGAGATGGCCATGGCCCTTTGTAAAGTGGACCCTACATTCATCAAGCCAAAGGGAATTTTGTCATACATGAATGTGCCCCATGGGGTGGTGAAGGTATTTTTTTCCTTTTCTTCCTCAAGCTCTGCTACTTGGTTGTATACAAAATATCCATACATCATGGAAATTGTGTGGGAACCTACAACCCTTTTCAATATATGGTCCATCTTGGGAAAAGGATAATTTTCTTTTAGCGAATACCTATTCATGTTCTTGAAATCCACACACAAGAATATTTCTCCACTCTTTTTATTGACAAGAACCAAGTTGGACACCCAATATAGATATCTTAAGGGAACAATGATTTTTCCATCAAGCATTCAATTCAATTCTATTTCAATAATAGACATTAGAAGAGGATTAAATTGTCTAATTTTCTTCCTAAGTGGCTTTGATGCCACCTTCAGAGGAATCTAGAGTTGAATGATGTAAGTATCAAAGGTCTTCAAGTCCTCATAAGACCATGAAAAAATATCAACACAATTTTTCATAAGGCTGTCATACCTATGTCTTTGATCATATGACAATTCTCTGGATATTTTGAATATTTTGTGATTTTTAGATGTACCAATATTGCAGTCCATGATCTTATGTTCCTGATTTTTTCTGACAACTTTCCTGGACACGTCATTGTTTTCAATCAACCTCTCTAGTGGTACTAAGATTCATGGGATATGATTTTTCTTGAGCTCTACAATGTTGTGCCCAACCACCTTGTTCAGAAAATGATGTTCCTATTTATTTTCTGTTTCATCTTCCTCATTCTCTTGATCAATGGAGATGTTTGAGAATTCTTTAATAGTTTGCAGGAATCTCTTGAACTCTAGGTCATCACTAAAAACCTGATAGTGCTTAACATTGTCTAGTATAGTTGTCCTGTTTCTAACCTCCACTTCATATTTTACATTTGGACCAATAGGATTCCTAAAGGTACTGACATCTAGGGCTAAATAATCTTCCCTCTCATTAGCATCTCTGGGGATAAAGGAAATATTGAATGCTAGAAAAAAGTTTTTCACTAAGTCCCATACCTTATATTTGTACTGTTTCATCCTTTTCCATTTTGCTTGATAAATTTCTTTGACTTGATTTCAACTAGATCATAATCACCAAAGACTACCAATTTGTCAATGGACATGTCTTTAGAATCTCTCAACCTCAATACGAAGGCATCATATTCTTCTATGTTGTTAGTTATTTCAAATTCGAATTTATATGAGAGTGTAACCACCTCCTTTGAAGATGATCCATCAGATTACATCTTCTAGAATTCATTTTCTTGTTCTTCCAGTGGCTAATTTATGCATTTTTTGAATGATATTTCTGGAACATCATCGTTTATATGAAAAATAGATGACCCAATTTCATGCTCGACAACATGAATTGGATGATTACCTGGATTATGATGATCACTAAAAATATATGCCAATCTGAATTCTTTGTATCACCTCTTGTGTTCTCCTATGAAGATAGGGATGGTTTCATATGTAAGGTCCATCTACAAGGATATTCCTACTTTCTTGGCCCATGTCTAGGAAAAAATCATACCAAACTTGGGGGGTATGTCATCCACAATAATATCCATAACTACACTTTTCATGGGCAGTTGAGACAAAGAAACAACCATATATTTAATTAATCCCAAGCATTTAACCTTTTTAGAATCAAAAGAGTAAATATCCTGGTATTCCTTGGTGATTTCTAGCCCCAACTCTTCCATAACAACCTTATGCATGATGTTATGAGAGGCACCTGAGTCCATTAATAAATTATGCAATATTTTTTCATGGACATTCAAGGATATGTAAAAAGGTGGAGAAGCATCAAACCCATCTTCAATGTGTGGGCCAACAATGATAGTAGGGTTTTCATCCTCCAAGTTGATTACATCAAATGATATAGCAAAAAAAGGTGGCTTCAAAACCTTCATGAAAGAGTTCTTGAATGGTTATTTTTCAACAACTTTGTCAAAGGTACAAGGATCTTTATCTTACTTATCTCATGCTCTATGTTGAAAGAAATTGGTTGTTTGTCTTCCTATTTTAACTCTAGAGCAACAAGTTCAAGTGGTTATGGATGATTAGTTTTGTTTAATATACCTTGTTTGTACCTTGCTTGGGAGGAAGATCTGATTTTTTATTCTGAACAGGTGCATTTTTTTTGGACCCCGTGACCTATGCCTCAAATCATACTTATTTTGGGGTCGACTTTGAAAGATTTCTTATTCCTTTACATCATCATCAAACTGGTTTGAAAACTATGAGATCTCATAGTCCTATTGTCTCAGGTGACTGGAATAAAGATCAGTTTGATTAAATAGTACAACATAATCATCTACATCATCATTTTCTACATCCATCTCCTCAATCTCATTTTTCTGGAAAGGACGTAAAACTATTTGGTCTTCAACATTTCTCCTCTCCTTCTCCATGATTTGGGGTGCATTATTTGGCCTTCTAAACAGATTTGTGTTTTTGTTTCCAACGTCTTGATATGGCATATTTGGCTACTTGGTTTCCCATTTCAGTTTAGCTATCTCTAAAGTTAGGGATTTCAATGTTTTGGTCACCTCATCTAGCTTTGGGTCATATTATGTTGGGTTGGAAGGAGAATGAAGCTATTCCCTCTGCTTCTTTTTATCCCTATTTGATTTTTTCTTCAATTTTTATGATGCTAGGATGTTAAACTCAATTTCAATAGATTCCTCTTGCATGTAAAACAAAGTGGTGGATCTCCACTCCCTCAAAAAAAGGGAAAAGTCAGTATCAAAATTATTTGCAAATGTGATCTTGGTTGAGGCTTCATCTGGCTTAATCTCATCATGAATATTGTTATACATCTTTTTGAATATCTTGGTCAAGTCTGATACATAATCACCATTCTTCCTTCTTAAAGCCCCAAACTTAGTTATGTAATACATGTAGTATCTCCTATCCCTCCAGTTTTTTATAAAATCCTTATCCAATGCCTCAATACCTACGATAGAATATAGAGTTATGCCACGAAACCACTTCCTTACTATTGTGTTCATTTCGTCACTTGGGTGAGAAAAACAAGGGCACTTGCATGCCTAGTTGGGTCTGCTAGACAAGACAGAGGTTAGTGCATGGTTTAAACAAACCAAACACATGAAATAAACAACTAAACAAACTAAAACAACTAAGGAAATAAAACTAGAATGCATAAGAAACTTTTATAACCATAAACAATCAACCAATGACCAAGATTATGCCACCAATGGATAACTATATTAGTTGGAAAACCACCGTAGAGAAAAATGAGGAGTTATGAGTCCCCTCTTCCTCCTTGGGAGGGATCTTGAGTTCCCTAATGGAGAGCTCTTCTTACAATGGAAGAAAAATGGAAAATGATGAAGAAAATAAATGCCTATTCCCTGAAGAGGTGAGTGGAATGACCTATTGGAATGATGTTAGAATGCTCCTAGGAGAAAAGAGGATTCTCAAGGGATAATTGAGGCATCATAACAATACTATGAAGATATTGGTTTCTTAGTGCACCCATGGCCTCATTTTATAGAATTTATTCAAGGAAATATTCAATTGGTTCTTAGTGTGAACAAGGGGCCCTTTAGGGCACCATTTGGTCCTTTACCAACCCCCCATTCAAATTTAGTTCAGATCTGAAGGTCAAATCAAGTTGGGATTTGGTCCATAAGTGGTCGGGGGGGGAGAAAATAACCATAAATGTGTCATTCATAGGAGTGCATGGAGTTTCTTGTGCACAGTCGAACATATGGTGCATTGTGTGCTCTACGGGCTTCTTTGGCCCATGCACTATGTGCACGCTTCCTTTAGCGAGTTTGCGCATGTCAATTTTTGCCGAGTTGTATAGTTTTTGCTTTTTGAAATGCATTTTGATGCTGTAGGTGAACTAATGTTTGTTTGGAATTTTTGTATTTCTGTAACCATTTGCGTGCAATGTTGCAGATGAAATTTTAGTGATAATAGATGTCCCCTGATGTGTGAGGTTAGGAGCATATGTATAGCTGAAATAAATCAATGTTTATTTTACTAAGAGTGTTATTATAATGAAGAGTGTTGATAGGAAATGCAAGAGAGATCCGTTAGAGGGAGAGGGGAAACTGTGGGACCCAAACCTTTCTCTAGGGATAAAAAATAAAATTTGTATACAAATGAGGCGGGCAAGCCCCATGATCATGTCATGTAACTAAAAATGTAAGACAATAACTGAAGTTGTGTGATGCTGTAGATAACTGCACTGCCCTCCGAGGTGGTTTGATAACGACATATGATAATTTTTATGGTGAAAATACTTTGAAAAGAGGCAAGGACTCCTATAAGAAGTGTCGATGACTCATAGGCATTGCTGGCCTAACAAATTTAGAGGTCTTTGGCTGGTATAAAACAACTGCAATAGTCACATAGTAAGACCCACCGTAACATGAGATTTTGTTGAAGCCAAATGTTATGGGGGTCAATGGAATCATAGGGTAATGATAGTTCTCTCTATACCATCTAAGACTCCTTATTGTAAAGGTAATGAGAGTCAAGATACTATCGCCCTTCTAGAAACTATGTTGATGTCGAAAAAAAGGGAGATGCGACTCCAAGAAGCAAAGGGATTCATAAAATCCACAGAGATAAGATCATGAACTGATAGGGAACATGACCTAAGTCAATATGCGGTGAGACTCAAGACTTCCCTTGGTTGGGGATATGTTTGAAGTATGATGGAAACAACCGTAAAACTATATCTAGTGTCAAGTGGATGACTAGACAGGGGGTTAAATTGTGCCAGAGATGTGACAAAGTGGAGAAGCTCAAAGATCAGGGGTTTATAGACTGTGGGATACTCAAGGTTTATGAACGATGTCAGAATGAGCAAAGGAGAGTGTATTACCCAACCACGGGAGACATGGGTTGCATTGCCAGGAAAAGAAGGTCGTCAAGCGTGACGATAAAAAGATAAGTAAATGCTGGAAACAAAGGCTTTTTACAATTACCAAATAAATAAAGAATAGTTTGGGATGAGTCTACAGATACAGAAATGGGTTCCCCAGTGCAAGATGTCTTGGATTGTGAAGGAACAAGTTGCAAAGATAAATAGTGGAGGGTGTGGGCTCCATGGGTGGGTTTATGTATGAGGGAAATGAATGGAGGACAATCGACATATGGGCAAACTAATTGTGGATGAAATGGAGGGCTAATGATATTTCAAAGGTGCAGTCAAATAGAATCGTGATGAAATAACCTGGGAGTCCATTGGGAATGATAGCAACATGATGAGAAGAAGTATGTGTCTTATTCTCGGTAGTGCATAAGACTATCGAGACTCCCATCCCTAGGAGGTGAAAGTGGCATGAGTGTCAAAGTAGAAAGGGAAACTATGAATGGGACAATTGATGTGGGAGAGAGTGCTACAAGATGATAGTACCAAAATGCAGCAAAGGTGACAATACTGTAGATCTGAATGTAAGGACCCTACAGGTGAATGTCGGAGGGTGTGATTGGGAGATGCAATTGATATTCAGAGGTATTGATTACATTCCAGTGTTGAACATATACCTGAAGGGGATGTGCTGGTTGTGACGAGCAAGTACCTACGCACATTAAAACCTAATACCCAACATGAACAATATCTGATGATAAAGAACATATAATAGTTATTTGATAATTTAGAACATGAGCATGAGTACCTGGACGTGATGTGAGAAAAATGATCCCCCGGGGCTGAGTGCAGATGGTGACCCGGGGAATGTAACTATGTAGATGGTGGGACCTTGATCCCATGGTTGAAGACAGATTGGGAAACAGAGGCTCTGGGCTCCTATAACTGAGTGTGGAAGTTTGGCAAAAGGGACTATATATGGTTGGTGGGCCCACAATTCCACCTCATTGATGGGTGATCCTTTAGCGTCCGAGGGAAGCATTGTAATGAGTTCGGAAAGAAAAAATGCTTTCTTTCTTTTGGGAGTTGAGAACTCTAGGTCGTATTCCTGAAGGATAACGATCCATCGGGAAAATTTTCCATTAATCTGTCGTCGGCTAAGAAAGTATGACATGGGGCTAGAATCTACTATGACTTTGGTAGAGAAAAGAAGGATATAGCGATGTAGTTTCTAAACTGCAAGGACAACCATGAGGGATAGTTTCTCATCATGATTGTATTTCAGGGGTGGTATTGAAATATTTTTATTGATGTAGTAAATGACATGCTCTTTTCCATCATCCCCTAGTTGGATGAGGACTCTTGCTACTGAGATGGTTGAGGCAGATAAGTAGAGGATCTAGTCATGATCATAATCTGGAGGACTAATCAAAGGGGCATTGGATAGTGTCATTTTTAAGTCATCAAAGGAGGTTTGGGAATATTCATCCCATCTAAATGGGATATCATGACACAGTATGCGAAGGAAACCATGCCCTCTAGTGGTGTAATCTGGGACAAAGTGATGTAAAAGGTTGGCTTTGCCTTGTAGGATCTGTAGTTGGTGCAAATTCCTAGGTGGTACAATTTTTGTGATAGCTTGGACCTTGAGGAGGTCCATTGTGATGTCTTGTTGGGAGACATTGAACCCAAGGAGGCGTCCCATGGTGACACAAAATACACACTTGAGAGGGTTCAAGAGGATATTGTACTGGCGACATCGTTGAAAGACAACGGATAAGTCATCTAAATGTTGAGTTTGTTTCTTAGATCGAGCAGTTAGGTCATCCAAGTAAGTGAGAATGATGCGAGCAAGATCATGAAAAAAATAAGTCATGGCCCGTTGAAACGTAACACCTTTAGTTTTTAGTCCAAAATGCATGACACGATAAGCAAAAGTACCTCATGGGGTAGTAAAAGTAGTTTTATACTGATCTTCTAGATGGATTTGGATTTGATTGTAGCCAAAGAACCCATCCATGAAGGATAATGCCTCATGGTCGGCACAATCATCAATCATTTGGTCGATGAAAGGGGTTGGGAAGTTGTCTTTGGGACAAGCATGGTTGAGATCATGAAAGTTGGTGTAGACACAAATAGTGCCTTGTTTTTTGTTAATGGGGATGGGGTTGGAAACCCATGAGGTATACGCAATGAGGTAAATGAACCCAGTGGTGCGTAAATTTTCAATTTTGGCTTTGATAGCTGCGACTTTGGATGGGTGAAGTGGGCGTTGCTTTTGATAGACTGGGGTGACATCTGGCCATGTATCGATGCGACATTTGACGATAGAAGGATCGAGGTCGGGAATATCTGTATATGATCAGGAGAAAATATATTGGTGTTCCTGAAAGAGAGATTTGTAAGTGTTGAGTTCCTCAAGGGAGCATGCAGCACCAATGGTGATTTATTCTATGATTCCTGGTTTAATGGAAATGTCGATTTTGACGGTGGGGGAGATATTGGCCATGTTGCATTCCTCAAAAGAATCTAGGGTAGGGATAGGGTTGTTGAACCTGTCTATATTCCCTGACGAAATAAAATCAATGGTTTTGATTCAACATATGGAGCCTTTTCTAGGAGGTTCAAAGGATTCCTATGAGATAAAAAGCGCTCGGTGATGGAGTACATTCCATGGGAAATAAGGGGTAGTGAGTTCCTCCAGGATATCTTCATCGTAGTGAAAAATGCGAGAATATAGGGGATTCGTGCAGGTAACACGGGTGACTAGCACAACGTGGTCGCCCTCAAGTGTCGAAGACATAGAGGGGATATCGCAACCATGTTGTGATGGATAGCTTGACATAAACCAAATATCCAGACACTGTGGGGGATAAACTGTGGTAGGGGGTAATATTTCCTGTGGGAAATGAACCGAAGAATTGGGAGGATTTGGGGGAATATCCTCAGACAATCTATCTATGAACCATGGAGGGTTGGGAAGTGACTATGGTTTTGGGGAGGTGATGTTGGCAGTATGTAGAGTGGGAAAGACCCTTGGTGAGGTGCTCAGATGTGGTTGAATAGGGTTTGAATGGAAACCTCGGTATGCCAAAATCAAAGGACACTGGTATGTGAAGTGATCAAGTGAGTCACAAAGAGATCAACGGAATCTCATTTGTTTAGGGACTGAGGTAGAGACATAATGAATGTTAGTGATGTGGGTACCCAAAAGTGGTGGTGGAGGGGGATCTTGCTGAAAGGTTTAGCATACTGTTGTTAGCATCCGACGAAACTGAGGTAGATCTGGGAAATGATGATTGTAGTGTTCTTATTTGAATAGATGGCACAAGTGACTTTGGTTCGCATCCCTTTACCGGCTATAGTGGGGGACGTTGTAGTAGTATTAGATTTTCTTGGTGAAGTGGCGAGCGATGTGGTTGCTTGAGGGAGTTGGATCATATTGCATAACTCGGGAAGAGAAGGACATCTATTAGTGGGGTGTCCCTCTCTTTCGCATAGTGTGCAAGGAGGTTGAAATCAAGGAGGAAGTGGAGTTGTGGGCTCTTTCTTCTTCCATCTACCCCTAGCCATGGTAGTGGTGTTGGCGATTGGCGGTGAGGGTGGTGTGGCCAGAGCTAGTACTGGAATCTACATTTGAATTCCCTCTGACTGAGGAGGGAGAGATGGTTGGCGAACCATCGCGGGTGGGTGTAGATACCATACAGGTATGGAGAGCACCATGTTGGGAAGGGTAAGTGTTGCAGCTAACTCAAAAGCATGTACTCCCAGTGGGGTGTAGAAGAAGGGAATTTGAGTGATGTCTTGGGGAATTGTCTCCCAAACTAGGATTTTCCCCTGGGGGAGGGGGAAATCGAGGTTAAGTGGTGTAGTAGGGTTCTCAGGGAATCCTTGAGGTAAAATTTCTTCAACTGGTGGGATGTCGAGGTGTGGAGAGGCCTCTGTGGGAGGAATGGTGTCTCTGGTGTTAGTTCCATTAGAAGATACGAGACACACTTTTGCTAAAGGATGTATAATAGGTGGTGCTCCATGGTATGCCCCCATCAACGATGGGTCCTTGAAAATTCTAGGGCCCATGTCAATGAGTGAATATGCATCTGAGATGGTGTGGACAAGAGGTAATATGTTATCGATGTTGGTGGAGTGGTTAGGCTCGTAATGTGTAATTTGGTCGATGGTGATGATTTTCCTGTTGTGGGGGAACACCATTGTTCAAAACAAAAATGAGACCATTTCCTTCATAGCGTACATGCATCTACATCCAAACAAGATATTGTAATCGAGTGAGGCATCGATAACCTCAATGTCGATGAGGATGGTTTTTCCCCCGAGTTTGACAGGGAAATTTTGAAAGAGCACTTTAGGTGAGGATGGTCTACCATCATAGGCTCTCAAAGTGACGGTGGATGGTATTAGCTCTAGGGAGACAAATTTATGCCATACAGTTTTGGACATGATGCATGTGGATGCACCTTCATCAATGATACATCGATGAACCATGACGTTCTGTATCTTGACTAGTATCTAGAAATCTACCATAACTGGGAGACCAGGTTCTCCGCTATCTAGATCAAATGTGATGAATCTAGCATCAGCTAGGTCAACTTCCCCCAAGGTAGCAAGTAAGGATTTATGTTGATTTGGATAGGTTTGGAGGACCTCCAATACAGACATGGTTGTAAGATATTGTGCCAATTCATCGACCAGACTATAATTGTGTGCTTCCCTAGCCTGAGGGTTGTTGACATTCTGTCATAATGAAACACGAGGGATACAAATGGTAGGTTCAGTGCTAGGGAATTGAATCATCAAGGGTTGCTCAGATGTAGGTGGATCTTCTTCCAACGTGGTGTGATTAGATTCAGGGGGTATGCTATATTGACGACCCCACATTTGCAGAAGAATTTCTTCTTTTCTAGTGAGGAGGATATTGTGATCCGTTGGATTTACAGGGTGGATGGGACCTAGTTTTTGATACTGTCCTATTTGTGGTGGGGAAGGATGTACCTCATGTTAGGTATTCATCACACCTTGGTGTGGAATAGGGTTTTGAAACATGACCGGGGGTGGTTGTTTCAAATACTATTTTGGGACCTACTGAGGGGAAGGTGACGTTGGAGGACATGGAGCGTTCATGGATTCTTTCAATCATTTAAAGTCGACAATTTGGGGGAAATGGTGAGTATAATTTCCATGCTCACTGCAAAGAGTGCAAGGGAAGTTCGTTTAGAGGTTGTTGTTTTTGTTTCTCCCTTGGCATTTTTTGTTATTATCCCCTTGGGGGTTCTGGTTACCCTGATTCTGGTTGCCCCTTGCAGGTTGGTTTTGTTGGGGGTTATCTCCCCTGCTCCCGGGTTATTATTGTTTCAGTTTTTTCCTTTCTTCTTGGCATTATTCGACTCATGGGATAGATTTTCCATATTCAACTATTCAAAAGTATGAAGTTGTTGAATGGAAGAGGGATCAACAAATTTAACACCGACATGTGGTTGTCTATGTGGAGGAGCAACTGGATCTGGGGTACCAGGAAACAAGAAATACTGATTTTTTTGTGGTAACGATCCATAGGGAGCATAGGAAGGTGAAGCACTTTCACTTGTGCCTAGGTTATATGCTGAGGTAGAAGGGGATTTTGGACTTGGTTGAGAGGTCGAGCACATCATGGGTGCTGACGAGGGTCCAATCATGGGTGGAGGGGGAGTAATAGGATATGGCCGTTGGTAAGGGGGAGGAGGAAAATAAGATGTCCCTCCATATGTTTGTAGATATTGTGGTGTACCATACATAGGTCGTGGTTGGATGTATGGGTTCTTGTGTGTCGTGGTGCCAATCAACCCATCTGCTACATGATACATGACAAGTTTGTCCTAGCCAAATGGTACGGGTCTGGGTGCATCAGGTAAGACCATGTATAAGTAACTCGACTGAGCATAAATAAAGTCAAATTGTTGAGCCTTGCTAATGGATTCCTCTTCGGATTGGGGGAAGGTGGATGCTACATATTTGGAAAGTATAGAGACAAGTGATTTTAGAAACCAATCAAGACGTTGTTCTTTGGTGGTTTCTTCTTTACATAAGCTACATCGCCGATGCCATTCATGGATGTGGTCGACAATATGAATAGTTGAGGTTTTTTTTCACTCGGAGAGAAGTTCTAAACCAATGTCATGATGATCTGGTAGTTGAAAAAAGGCCAAAAAGGCTTTGGCCAAGGATTCAAAAGTCATATGGGACCCTGATTTTTCGTCCACATACCATTTGGTTGATGGACTAATGAGTGTTAGTTGAAATAAACTTAAGAAGATGGTGTCATCCATGGTGTTGTTTGAAGAGCACCATAAGTGGAAGGTCATGACATAGTTGGTAGGATATTCCCCCATTTTTCCTTCAAATTTTGGAATATATGAAGGTATTTTGATAGGCATATTGGGCCATGTGGGGTCATGTAAAATAGGATCATTCATGAGTTTACTCAAATCAAGAATGTTGAGAGATGCCAAATATGGCATGGGGGTGTTGGTGGAGGGTTAGTTCCATCCATGGTGTGAGCAGGTAGTGGACCTGACCCTTGAGAGAGATTTGGTGGGGTTGTACTTCTCCCTTGATATGAATTTTTCCCCCTGCCTCCTTGTGAAGGAGAGCTAGTGGATGGATGGCCTTGGGAATTGGACCTAAGTAAAGTGGAACCAAGAAAATATGATCCCAAAATAGTGGCATCTACAGGGGTGTGATAATGTTGAGTTGGTGAGTCGACAAGACTAGGAACTCCTCCTAAAATAGGAGGGTGATTCTCTAATCATCTGGAATGATGAGGATTCTGTTAGAAAAACAGGACCGCAGAGAAATAAAATAAAACAAATGCAGAAACAAAACACAAAAGACACACAATACAAGAGAGACACAGATTTATGTGGTTCACCCAGTGTGGGCTACGTCCACCAGAGAAATTGCCAGGTCCTTCCTTTATTATTATCCAGCAAATGAAGGGATACAACCTACAACAAAACCCGTTGTAACTTCCTCTTCTTTCTCTCACAGTCTCCTCTCTCAGAATACAATATTCACCATCAACCATAGCCGCAATATATTTCCCTCATAAAAGAGGGTTGCCTTCTAGGGAAAAAAACCCTAACATAATCTCTATTGTTAGATCTGTGACCTTATAATGAACGGTCCAGATTTACAATGAAATTACAATATAATTTTATAAGGCAATTTTTGCTTCGGGGACTTCACCCCCGAACCCCCGCTGGGGGCCTGCTTGCCCCCAGACCCCCTAGTTGGGGGGATAGGCCCCCCGGACCCCACAGAGGGGGTACCCCCCCTCTGCACTCCCCCGCGTGGAAGAGTGTACATACTTCTGGGGTGTAAATACTTCATGGGGTATAAACATAGCTGAAAGTAAAAGACCTATAAATCGAGAAGATAATCAGGCTCCACAACCAACAATCTCCCACTTGGAGACTGATCTCAATAACTCCACTATTGCTGTATATGCTGGACTTTGAACCTTCTTGGACCTGGCAAATTTCTCATCTTCATCTTCATTCTTGAAGACCAACTGAAACTGAGCAAGAACTTAGTTTCTCCCTGGTTACTCCCTTTGTTAACATGTCTGCACGATTCTGGCTAGTGTGTATCTTTTCCATCTTCAATTGTTCATCTTCCAAGGAGGATCGTATGAAGTGGTACCTCAACTGTATATTCTTAGTCTTTGAATGGAAGGATGAGTTCTTTGCAAGGTGAATGGCACTCTGACTGTCACAGTACAACCTGTTGTTCTCCTGCTTCTTTCCCAATTCCTCCATAAACCTTTGTAACCAAATCATCTCTTTACTAGCCTCTGTAG